>CAEFZP010004833.1:0-32682 GCA_903064625.1 Mallotus villosus
CTAGGTGTTCTCTAGGTGTTCTCTAGTCCTCTAGGTGTTCTCTAGTCCTCTAGGTGTTCTCTAGTCGCATTGTCGTCTGGGATTCCCATGCTGGATGGTTCCGTGGGTGAGACCAAGGTCAAGGTGTTTGTACCTCCAGAAGACTGATGGGGCGTTCTCTTTTGTGGCAGGCTGCTGGAGGTGGGTTGGTGTCGTAGTACAGGTGGGGTGCTGGCTTGGCATTGTGGCAGAGAGCCAGGGGCCTCATGCTGGTCCAGGCCTTCACCGCTTGATCTCCATTAACCCTGCCTGCTGGGTGTGTGTGTGTGTGTGTTGTTTATGTGTGTGTGCTTGTGTGGAGGTACGTGCCTTTGTGTATGTTCTTGTGTGTGTGGTGTGGGGGTGTTTATGTGTGTGTGCTTGTGTGGAGGTACGGGCCTTTGTGCATGTTCTTGTGTGTGTGTGTGTGTTGCTTGGTCAGCAGTGTGTGTCCAGCCCAGGGTGTGTGTGTATGTGTGTTTCCAGGTGTGTGTGTGTGTGTGTGTGCGGGCAGGCAGTAGACAGGTGGATGTTGAGGAGACAGGAGTCTTGTGCAGCTCACTCAGGGAGCAGCTTCACAGCTTCACTGCTTCATTACCTGCTGTCAGCACATCAAGCTCCTCATTATGACCACAGGACAGGACTCAGGACCACCCTGACTCACACTGACTCACCCTGACTCATCCTGACTAACCCTGACTCACACTGACTCACCCTGACTCACACTGACTCACCCTGACTACACTAACTCAAACAGACTCAACTGACCATACTGACTCATACTGACTCATACTGACTCACCCCGACTCGCCCTGACTCGCCCTGACTCGCCCTGACTCGCCCTGACTCGCCCTGACTCACCCTGACTACACTAACTCAAACAGACTCAACTGACCATACTGACTCATACTGACTCACCCCGACTCGCCCTGACTCGCCCTGACTCGCCCCGACTCGCCCTGACTCACCCTGACTCGCCCTGACTCACCCCGACTCACCCCGACTCACCCTGACTCACACTGACTCACACTGACTCACCCTGACTCACCCTGACTCACACTGACTCACCCTGACTCGCCCTGACTCGCCCCTGACTCACCCCGACTCACCCTGACTCACACTGACTCATACCGACTCACACAGTGTACCTAATCTCAGTCCGTTCAGTCATATTCCAACAGATTAATGAACATGAATAATTAAGATATATTATAAATATTACTTCGCTTGTCACATTAAAGTAATGGTCAGTGTCTGTGCCAGGGTGGAAGGTGTTGGCAAGGCGAAATGGACTCTAATAAATATTTTATACCATGTCATGACTTCTGGCTAGGTGAAACGCTGGTGTCTTTTGTCTGTTATAACACTGTTATTATACTGTTCATACGATGCTATTTACTGTTATTTTAATGCTATTATAATCAGAGATGGCAAAAGTACACACATCCTTCACTCAAGTAGATACACAGACACATTAAAAAGACACGTTTTCACTCAAGTTAAAGTAAAAAAAAGTGTGTGATCTGACATATTCTTAAGTAAAAAGTAACCATTACTACTACCTGTTGTAGTGGCACACTGTTAAATGATGCTTTTTTGAATACAGCTAAAGCTTTCGAAAATATGGATTTTAAAATATTGTTTCGACCTTTTCAAAACCTTTTGAAATAAGTACAAAGTATTTGTAATTCATTACTTCCATCTCTGGACAGCAAACACTCAAACTCAGACAGGGAGAGGTATTTTCCTCTGTGCATCCGTCAGTCAACTCTCTCTCTCTCTCTCTCTCTCTTTCTTTCTTCTATTCTTTCTTTCTCTCCTCCCTCTCCTTCTCTCTCACTCTCCATGGGGTAGTAATTGCTCTCTCACTGGGCCTGCAACCACACACACACGCACACGCACACACACACATACACAGCCTGACGTCTACCCCCCTTCCTGTGATAATAGCTTAGTCGGCTCCAGTCCATTGGGTTTCCATGGTGAAATTAAAACCATCCACACCCCCCGCCCCCATAACTGTCGACACAGACACACACTCAAATGCACACACACACATACACACACACACACACACACACACACTCACAGCACAAACATTACACACACGCACAGCACACAGACATTCACTGCATGCACACAGACACACAGTCCTCTCAAGGTAGACCTCCCCCTGTGCTCTGATGAGGAGAGAGCTTGGTCTAGTCACCTCTCTCTCCCTATCTCGCCCCGCCCCACAAGAGAGAGCTTGGTCTAGTCACCTCTCTCTCCCTATCTCGCCCCGCCCCACAAGAGAGAACTTGGTCTAGTCACCTCTCTCTCCCTATCTCGCCCCGCCCCACAAGAGAGAACTTGGTCTAGTCACCTCTCTCTCCCTATCTCGCCCCGCCCCACAAGAGAGAGCTTGGTCTAGTCACCTCTCTCTCCCTATCTCGCCCCGCCCCACAAGAGAGAGCTTGGTCTAGTCACCTCTCTCTCCCTATCTCGCCCCGCCCCACAAGAGAGAACTTGGTCTAGTCACCTCTCTCTCCCTATCTCGCCCCGCCCCACAAGAGAGAACTTGGTCTAGTCACCTCTCTCTCCCTATCTTGCCCCGCCCCACAAGCGATCCTGTTTTTATTTACTCGCACGGAGAGAAGCTTTTCTCTCATTTGCCACAAATGTCGAATACCTTTGTGCGTGTTCTTGTGTGTTTGTGTGTGTGGTGTGTGTGTGAGTGTGTGTGAGCGTGTGTGTGTGAGCGTGTGTGTGTGTGAGTGTGTGTGGTGTGTGTGAGCGTGTGTGTGTGAGCGTGTGTGTGAGCGTGTGTGTGAGCGCGTGTGTGTGTGTGAGCGTGAGCGTGTGTGTGTGAGCGTGTGTGTGTGAGCGTGTGTGTGGTGTGAGCGTGTGGTGTGTGGTGAGCGTGTGTGTGAGCGTGTGTGTGTGTGTGAGCGTGTGTGGTGTGTGAGCGTGTGTGGGTGTGTGTGAGCATGTGTGTGAGCGTGTGTGTGAGCGCGTGTGTGTGAGCGTGTGTGTGTGTGTGTGTGGTGTGTGAGCGTGTGTGTCAGCGTGTGTGTGAGCGTGTGTGTGTGTGCGTGTGTGTGTGTGTGTGTGTGTGTGTGTGTGTGTGAGCGTGTGTGTGTGAGCGTGTGTGTGAGCGTGTGTGTGTGAGCGTGTGTGTGTGAGCGTGTGTGTGAGCGTGTGTGTGGAGGAGAGATAAAGGAGAAGAGGGGATATGAGGAAGAGAAGAGGAAGGGTCTGGTACACGGCTGATGTCATAGAGACACACTGAATGCACAGGTCAATGAGGAGTCCAGACAACGTGACTAAAGGAATGTTTTATTTAAGAAGTAACATATAAGTAAGAAAACCAAGCTGAGTGGTAGATAATAAGCTCAAATAACTCATATAAATGTTGCTAGGTAGCTATACAGAGATTAAACCTATTTAACTCATTATTACATCATTTCCTCTAGTAGCCAATAGGAAGTGAAATATTATTTCATTCATGCAGCTATGACAGGTATCAATATCATGGAGTCAGATGGCTGATCTGTTAGGGAATCGGGCTAGTAATCAAAAGGTTGCTAGATCGATTCCCCGGCCTTGCCAAATAACGTTGTGTCCTTGGGCAAGGCATTTCACCCTACTTGCTCCCTGTACTTACTGTAAGTCGCTCATCTAAATGATTAAATGTAAGCTGAAGAATGAAATGTATTTAAAAACCCACAGTACATCTCCACTGTTAGATCCCTCTCTCACAGACCCCGTAAGCATATGGAAATTCACACGACACAGCATACCAGGCATAACTATATGCTATACAAGCGCAGGCCAAAGATAGTCCAGATGGAGGGTTATAAGGCTCACCGTGGCCCCAGTACCTTCAGGGTTAAATAAGAACACACAACCAGTCACACACTGAGGTCCACATCTGGGTCATACAGTATGAGAAACTATTCTGTATCAGAGTTGTATTAGTACTACAGTACCAGTCAAAAGTTTGGACACATTTTCCCATTCAATTAGTATTCACCTTAGTTAATGCTCCTGTGGCTGAATGGAAGCATCATAAAGACATGCATCATGTATAAATGTGATTGAATGCTGGTTGAATGAATGTTGGTGGTGGTCGGAGGGGCCGTATGGCGCTGATTGGCAGCCTCGCTTCCGTCAGTCTGCCCCAGGGCAGCTGTGGCTACAATTGTAGCTTACCACCACCGGTGTGTCTGTGTCTGAATGAACACTGGACTCTGTAAAGCGACTTTGAGTGCCTTGAAAAGCGCTATATAAATAAAATGTATATAATAATAATATAATAAGCACATTCTCATGGACACACTCCAAAACACTTAAGGAGGTTAGTGAGGAATTCCTGTCATGGAGGAGGATTAAAGAGCAGTTTTATTCCCCTGATCAAATTAGACCCTCTTCATTTATGTTGTTCTCAGACTCTCTCTCTCTCTCTCCATCTCACCTGTTTCTCTCTGCTGTTTATGATCACCAGGTCTGCTCCTCTGTCTATACAGTCCTGTCTGCTGTCAGTCCAGTTCTTCTCCTCAGTAGAGACGTAGTAACAGCTGCCGCTAAACCACTTCCATCCACCTTGACACTCTGTTGAACAAAATTATTCAATTTGAAATATTTCCAGTAGTAACAGCTACAACTAAACAGCAGCCAGAGATCAGGACAGGAAGTAACCTCTGGAAACATAACAGCAAGATATTGTTTCTTGTCAACTTTATGTTTCCACTTAAATGCTTTAAATTCCAAACTTCCTCAAGTGTTTACAATAGCAACATTATCCTTCTACCACCCAGCCTCTCACGGTGTCACAATATTAATTAAATTGTCATTAAACTTACTGCATAGCCTCCTCTTAAGGTCATCTCTCTCTCTGGTCAGGTTGGTGTAACTGGTCTGTAACTGGTCTCTCTCTCTGGTCAGGTTGGTGTAACTGGTCTGTAACTGGTCTCTCTCCATGGTCTTTATGGTTTTGTCTTCCTTAACTCTGGTGTCTGTTATGGAATGAGAGAGAGTCATTCATAATGTTACAGTCATCTACAAATATATGAATATATAATTACAATTAATAATGTTTGTATTTTACTATAAGTACTCACAGATGACTCCGAGTACTATGACCACAGCCAGTAGGAGAGCACACAGCAGCCCCAGACACACTGCTGCAGCTCTCCACGATGAACTCAAAGGAATAACTGAAAACCACAAGGTTCATGTTTTGTTCTTATGGACTTATTTAAAAACATTGGATGTGGAAACATGAATATGGTTTGTGTGAGTGTTTTTATGTTGAATTTAATTAAGTTAATAATAACAAACAAATCTTAGATCTTAGCTATACTGCTATGTGAGTGTTTGTTAGGAGTGTGTGTTACCTGGTCCTGGTCCTGGTCCTGGTCCTGGTCCTTTTTGGATGGTCTTGATCGCTACTTTATCATTAGGGTCATTAAAGCAATAATTTACATAAATATCTTCTTCCATATTGGCGTCTTCCCCACTGCTAAATGGGTTTTCATACACAGAGTCTTCATCGGAGTACGCAGCGTTTCCAGACATGTCCATGCTGTGAGTGTCTCTGATATTAGATTATCAGTTAGCCTGTACTTTTTCTCATTCTTTATATTTGCTTTCAAAAATGGGAACTGGTCTGATAAAGTAACCCATCAACCTTTAACATGTAGATTTTTTTTAAGATATCTGTATGTGGCGTGACAACACTTGTGCTGTGTCGACTCCATGTTCCTCTTCATTTATCAGGTTACCGAGCCCTGTTTCCCTGTTCTGTAAAATAAGTCGCAGCTTTCTGACAGGGGGTTGTTACGTGACACTTTTGTTTACTCCTCAGTGGATTGGTGTCCAGGGTAAATACTGCAGCAATAACAACCATCACTTCACCAATACATTACCATGGAGAGTTAAACCTACATGAGCAGGAATATAAAGATGCTAAATACCTACAACATGCTGCACTGAGAGCTCTGAGATAATCAGCTGCTAATCAGAAAGCTCATGAAATGCATGAGGAAGTGATTGGACCTGTATTGGGTTGCTGACCTGAGATCAATTTCGATTTAGGGAAATACCTCCAGCACACAGGACTGAGAATGATGACACATGAGTATTTAGGATGTTTGTGCAATCTACTCTTCGTCTGGATACTGTGTCACACGTCTGTCGTCTGACTTCATCTGTGTCAGAATAGAGCTCACAAATATCAGATCTTAAGAAGCATGTTGAGGGAGAGGACAGGTGAGAGATTGAGAGGGGAGAGAGAGGAAGAGAGAGAGGGAGAGAGAGGGTTAGAGAGGGAGAGAGAGGGTTAGAGAGGGAGAGAGGGGGGGGGAGAGGGAGAGAGAGGGAGAGAAAGGGGAAGAGAGAGGGAGGGAGAGGGAGGGAAAGGGGAAGAGAGAGGGAGGGAGAGCGAGAGAGGGAGGGAAGGGGAAGAGAGGGAATTAGAGCGAGAGAGCGAGAGAGCGAGAGAGCGAGAGAGTGAAAGAGAGATGGAAGGGACGAAGAGTAACAGGGAAGAGATGGAAAGATGGAAGAGGGAGGGATAGGTAGAGAGGGAGGGAGGGATAGGTAGAGAGGGAGGGAGGGATAGAGCAGCCCTGTCAGAACCAGACCAGCAGTACCTTACTGGAGTAGGAAGGACTGGACAGGGAGGAGAGGGAGAGGGAGACAGAGTGCTGACGAGAGAGGGGGAGGAGGAGGAGGAGGGTGATGGAGGAGGGGAAGGTCATTGTGAGGGGGGGTGATGGAGGGGAGGGTGGGGGTGTGGGACTTGGCCAGGAAATGAGTGGTGACAGCCAATTTAGAGTGCATCTCCTGTGTGAGTGTCACACAACAACTATGTGGCCTGGAGCTAGCTGGTTAGCAAGCATCTTATCCCTGCTGCTTCATTCATCAGAGCTAGCTAGCTAGCAAGCATCTTATCCCTGCTTCATGTATTAGAGCTAGCTGGCTAGCAAGCATCTCATCCCTGCTTCATGTATTAGAGCTAGCTGGCTAGCAAGCATCTTATCCCTGCTTCATGTATTAGAGCTAGCTGGCTAGCAAGCATCTTATCCCTGCTTCATGTATTAGAGCTAGCTGGCTAGCAAGCATCTTATCCCTGCTTCATGTATTCGAGCTAGCTGGTTAGCAAGCATCTTATCCCTGCTTCATGTATTAGAGATAACTGGCTAGCAAGCATATTATCCCTGCTTCATGTATTAGAGATAGCTGGCTAGCAACCCACAACAAACTGGGTGGAAAAGGATATTACATAAGTCTGAATATCTGGTGTCATCTAGACACAGTATAATGAGAGAGAGAGTAAACTGTCCACTTCACATCCACATATACAAAAGCACACATCATAACAGGATCTGTTCCGTGGGTGTATTTGTGCATAATATTGCAGACATGTGGAACTGCAGGTCTACTTGCCAGGGTATTGGTTCAATTATTCTCTCCCAAAGCACGCAGGTGTGTTTGTCTGGTTGCCAGGACAACCTCCCTCCATGTTAGAATGAGAGAGCATGTTGGCTGGGAGGAAGTTTCTGGCAGAGCAGTGTGTGTGTGTGGTTGTACTGCCTCTGTGTGTGTGTGTGTGTGTAGTGCCTGTATGTGTGTTTATGGTGTAGTGCCTATGTGTGAGTGTGTGTAGTGTGTGTGTGTACAGTGTGTGTGTGTAGTGTAGTTTAGTGCTTGTGTGTGTGTGTTTATGGTATAGTGTGTGTGTGTGTGTAGTTTAGTGGAGGGTGAAGAGCCACTTGGACGTCATCACAGCGTGTTGAAGAACCTTTTTCCAGCAGGTATCCTACCCAGCTGAACCCCTTTAGAGAAGAGGAGAGGAGAGGGGGGGAAGAGGAGGAGGAGGGGAAGGAGGAAAGGAGAGGAGGATGGAGGGGGAGAGAGGAGGGGGATGGAAGGGGTGGAGAGAGGAAGAGGAGAGGTAGGAATGGGGAGGGAGAAGTGGGGAGGGGTCAGGAGGAGTGGAGAAGGAGAGAGGTGGAGGACAGGAGGAGTGGAGAGGGAGAGAGTTGGAGGAGTGGAGAAGGAGAGAGGTGGAGGAGGGAGGGTGGAGAAGGAGAGAGGTGGAGGACAGGAGGAGTGGAGAGGGAGAGAGGTGGAGGCAGGAGGAGTGGAGAAGGAGAGAGGTGGAGGATAGGAGGAGTGGAGTGGAGAGGAGAGAGGTGGAGGACAGGAGGAGTGGCGTGGAGAGGAGAGAGGTGGAGGAGTGGAGAAGGAGAGAGGTGGAGAGTGGAGAAGGAGAGGTGGAGACAGGAGGAGTGGAGAGGAGAGAGGTGGAGGAGTGGAGAGGAGAGAGGTGGAGGACAGGAGGAGTGGAGAGGAGAGAGGTGGAGGAGTGGAGAGGAGAGAGGTGGAGGACAGGAGGAGTGGAGAGGAGAGAGGTGGAGGAGTGGAGAGGAGAGAGGTGGAGGAGTGGAGAGGAGAGAGGTGGAGGACAGGAGGAGTGGAGAAGGAGAGAGGTGGAGGAGTGGAGAAGGAGAGAGGTGGGAGGAGTGGAGAGGAGACGAGGTGGAGGACAGGAGGAGTGGAGAGGAGAGAGGTGGAGGACAGGAGGAGTGGAGAGGAGAGAGGTGGAGGAGTGGAGAGGAGAGAGGTGGAGGACAGGAGGAGTGGAGAGGAGAGAGGTGGAGGACAGGAGGAGTGGAGAAGGAGAGGTGGAGGACAGGAGGAGTGGAGAGGAGAGAGGTGGAGGACAGGAGGAGTGGAGAGGAGAGAGGTGGAGGAGTGGAGAGGAGAGAGGGTGGAGGAGTGGAGAGGAGAGAGGTGGAGGACAGGAGGAGTGGAGAGGAGAGAGGTGGAGGACAGGAGGAGTGGAGAGGAGAGAGGTGGAGGACAGGAGGAGTGGAGAGGAGAGAGGTGGAGGACAGGAGGAGTGGAGAGGAGAGAGGTGGAGGACAGGAGGAGTGGAGAGGAGAGAGTGGAGGACAGGAGGAGTGGAGAGGAGAGAGGTGGAGGACAGGAGGAGTGGAGAGGAGAGAGGTGGAGGACAGGAGGTCTGATATCCCGCGCTCAGTCATCTTTTCTGTCGCCTGCTTTCTGAGATGAAACGACAGAGGATTTGTAGTTAATTAAACAGGATGAGGAGCAGATTGTGGATTAGTTTTTTACCTTTATCCCCCCCCTCTCTCCTGCTTTCTCTCTCATTGTCTCTCTCTCTTTCTCTCTCTTTCTCTCTCTCTTTCTCGCTCTTTCCTTATCTCTCCCTCTCTCTTTCTCTCTATTTTTTTCTGTTTGTCTGTCTCTCTCTCTATCCCGGTTCTGTAGTTTATTTGCAGTTTTTCAGTAGAGAGAATGATTGATAGAAGCCTGGTGGATTATTGTGTTGTAAAAAGGCATACAGCTGAATTGTATTTATACGACTGAGAAAGGCTGGACTGGACTTGATTGGACTAGATTGGGCTGGACTAGGCTGGGCTAAACTGGGTTTGGCTGGACTAGGCTGGGCTAAACTGGGTATGGCTGGTCTGCATTGGGTTAGACAGGAATGGACTGGATTTGGATGGGCTGGGCTGGGCTGTGATGGACTGGGCTAGCCTGACCTAACCTAGCTGGTCTAACCTGCCCTGGCTCACGTGATGTGAACAACAGACACACAACACCAATAACCCATCAACCTTTAACATGTCGATTTGTTTGATATCTGTCTATCTGTCTATCAAAGATATCTGTATGTGGCGTGACAACACTTGTGCTGTGTCGACTCCATGTTCCTCTTCATTTATCAGGTTACCGAGCCCTGTTTCCCTGTTCTGTAAAATAAGTAGCAGCTTTGTGACAGGGGGTTGTTACGTGACACTTTTGTGACCACTTTATGACTCTTCTGACCTGAGATCAATTTCGATTTAGGGAAATACCTCCAGCACACAGGACTGAGAATGATGACACATGAGTATTAGGATGTTTGTGCAATCTACTCTTCGTCTGGATACTGTGTCACACGTCTGTCGTCTGTGTCAGAATAGAGCTCACAAATATCGGATCTTAAGAAGCATGTCGAGGGAGAGGACCTGGTGATCATAAACAGCATGGAGGAACAGGTGAGAGGTGGAGAGAGAGGAAGAGGAAGAGAGAGGGAGAGAGAGGGAGAGAGAGAGAGAGAGCTGCTAATCACAAAACTCATGAAATGCATGAGGAAGTTTTTGGACCTTATTGGGTTGCTGGTCTGAGATCAATTTCGATTTAGGGAAATACTCCCAGCACGCAGGACAAGTGACTGGACTGGATTTGGCTGGGCTGTGATGGGGCTGGGGTGGGCTGTGATGGACTGGGCTGGGCTGTGATGGACTGGGCTGGGCTGGGCGTGGGCTGTGATGGGGTGGGTTGGGCTGTGATGGGGTTGGGGTGGGCTGTGATGGACTGGGTTGGGGTGGGCTGTGTGATGGGGTGGGCTTTGGGCTGGGTGTGTGATGGACTGGGTTGGGGTGGGCTGTGATGGGACTGGGTTGGGGTGGGCTGTGATGGGCTGGGCTGTGCTGTGATGGACTGGGTTGGGGTGGGCTGTGATGGACTGGGTTGGGGTGGGCTGTGATGGGACTGTGGACTGTGGCTGTGATGGGCTGTGTTGGGCTGGGCTGTGATGGGCTGTGGTGGACTGGGTTGGGGGTGGCTGTGATGGACTGTGATGGACTGTGATGGACTGTGATGGACTGTGATGGACTGTGATGGGACTGGGTTGGACTGGGTTGGGCTGGGCTGGACTGTGGCTGTGATGGGCTGTGATGGACTGTGATGGACTGTGATGGACTGGGTGGGGTGGGCTGTGATGGGCTGTGTGGCTGTGATGGGCTGTGATGGACTGTGATGGACTGTGATGGACTGTGATGGACTGGGGCCTGTGCTGTGATGGACTGTGCTAGCCTGACTTGGCTCACGTGATGTGAACAGCAGACACACAACAACAGGCTTCAGCTAATCATCTTAACTCTGCTAGCAGGCTGCAGCTAATCATCTTAACTCTGCTAGCTCTCGGCTGCATGGAGCCATATGTCCTGCTGGCTACAGTGAGCTGGGTTTCATCTGCTCTCGGCTCTGGGGATCATTGGACGTGTTAAATGTATCGTGTAACCCAACTTTATGTTCACTCTATTCTGTGTTGATTACTTTGGGGGTTTGATGGAATGTGTGTGGTCTGCATGTGTGAGTGTAGAGTGTGTGAAGGGGGCCTGTGTGTGTGTGTGTGTTTGTGTGTGAGTGGGGGGGGGTTAGGGTGTGTGTGTGTGGCTGGGTAGAAAGAGACGTCATAAAAGCATTATCGCCCGACCTGACTATCCCCCTCCTTCAGTTTTCTCTCCTCTTCTTCCTCTCTTCCTCCCCACTCCCCCTTTCCCCTCCTCCCTCCTCGTCTCCTCCTCTCCCTCCTCTCCTCTCCCCTTCTCTCCCCTCCGTCTCCCGCCTTCGCCATTTCTCTTCGATCCTACCCCGTCCCTTTTCTCCAGTCCTCCCTCTTCTTCTTCTCCCTCCTCTATTGTAAATCACCAGGCCACACCCCCTCCCCTGCTTTCCCGCCCAGCAGCAGCAGGATTGATAATGGGCTCTGATAGAGGTGTCATCCACTTGAGTTTGGTTGGATCCTAATTGTTAGCAGATAACTCCTGTCACGCTCAGACAGCCAGAACTGGCAGGCACACGGTCGATGGAGCTGTCAGCAGGGCGTGGCGGCAGGGCGGCGGGGCGGGAGGAAGTCGCTGCGACCGCTCTGGAACAACACGCTCAGACACCACTTGATCCAACTGTCGTTTGAGCGAAAGCCACACTGACGCAGCAGGTTTTTTACAGCTTTCCAACAGAGTTTCAGACGGATGTCAAAACCACCATGTTCCTTCCTTTTTCAAGTTTGAACTTTCATGTTTATTTGACGTTCGGAACAAGTACAAGTGCAGGTCGTTCTGAATGCTTGACACTGCTAGATGGTTTCCTAGCAGTCTGAATTTCTGCGGTCCTAGAGTCATAGATAGATAGATAGATAGATATAGATCGATCCCCCCATAAGGGATCCCCATTTTCTCATGTAGAGGCAGAGAATGATGAGAGAGAGAGTGGAAGGTTGAGGCAGGAGGTTTAGAGGCAGAGATAGAGGTTGAGGCAGGAGGTGTAGAGGCAGAGAGCGAAGGTTGAGGTAGGAGGTTTAGAGGCAGAGATAGAGGCTGTGGCAGGTCATGTAGAGGCAGAGAGAGGCTGAGGCAGGAGGTGTAGAGGCAGAGAGCGAAGGTTGAGGCAAGAGGTTTAAAGGCAGAGATAGAGGCTGTGGCAGGTCATGTAGAGGCAGAGAGAGGCTGAGGCAGGAGGTGTAGAGGCAGAGAGGGAAGGTTGAGGCAGGAGGTTTAGAGGCAGAGATAGAGGCTGTTGCAGGAGGTTTAGAGGCAGACAGTGAACCTGAGTGTTCATCAGTAAAGGTCATCTTCGGGTTCCACAGCTGAAACGTCAGCCATGACACCTGATATACAGGACACAGAGAGATGGGCTCACTAAACTGATATTGATTTACTTAGCAAAAGGGCCAATAGGCCGGGTTTCTTATGTTGTTATAGCAACGGTGTGGTTTCCTAGCAATACCAGGGATTGTGGGTAATGGAGTTCCACTCCGGAGTGTTCATTGTCATGTGACCTGTGACTCACTCCTCTCAGGACTTTGGCTCTGTTGGTAAGATATCCCATAATATGCAACAATGCCAGTAAGTAAGTTGTCAGTCAGTGTGACCTAATTCAATACTTCTAAATTGGACAGAAAAAAAAGAAGGATTTAAATCCAAATGTTGAAAGGAATAAAGACTAGCTGTCGGTCCTGTCAGTTTGACATTTAGTAGTGTTCAGAAGCTGTGTGAATGCTTAAGTGTGTGTTGTGTACGTGTGGTGTGTGTGTGTGTGTGTGTGTTTGTGTACGTGTGTGTGTGTGTGTGCAGTGTGTGTGTGTGTGTGTGTGCAGTGTGTGTGTGTGTGTGTGCAGTGTGCAGTGTGTGTGTGTGTGTGTGTGTGTGTGTGTGTGCAGTGTGTGTGTGTGTGTGTGCAGTGTGTGTGTGTGTGTGTGCAGTGTGTGTGTGTGTGTGCAGTGTGTGTGTGTGTGTGTGTGTGTTGTGTGTGTGTGTGTGTGTGTGCAGTGTGTGTGTGTGTGTGTGTGTGCAGTGTGTGTGTGTGTGTGTGCAGTGTGTGTGTGTGTGTGTGTGCAGTGTGTGTGTGTGTGTGTGTGTGCAGTGTGTGTGTGTGTGTGTGTGTGCAGTGTGTGTGTGTGTGTGTGTGTGTGTGTGTGTGTGTGCAGTGTGTGTGTGTGTGTGTGTGCAGTGTGTGTGTGTGTGTGTGTGTTTGCAGTGTGTGTGTGTGTGTGCTTTACCTGTCTCTCTGAGAAGGCGATGAGGAACTGTGAAATCTGATCCATCTGAACTCCCACATTTCATCTGCTTGTCCTGCAGACTCCTCCCCCCTGGGATGGGGGTTTGATTCATCTAAACCTTTCAGATAAACTCGATGTTCTTTGTGTTTTCTTCAGTAACTCTGCGTTGTTTTGCAAGAAGCCAGGCACCAGTGCTACGGTAGCAGTAACGCATAATCAAATACAAATAGTTATATGTGGTGAAATTAAAGAGATGATATCTATCTCTCCACCCCCTCTTCCTCTCTCTCTCCCAACCCCCATATGTCCCCTATCTCTCTCTCCCTCCACTCTCTCTCCCTCCCCTGTCTCACACCTCTTTCTTTATTCCATCCCTTCTGTGTCTCTCATCCCTCCCTTCTCCCTCCCCCCTTCTTTCTCACACATCTCTCTTCTCTCCTGTCTCTCTTTCTCCCTCCTGTTTCTCTCTCACACCTCTTTCCCTCTTCCCTCTTTCCCTCCGCAATGTATCTGTCCCACCTCTTTCTCCTTCACCCATGTCTCTCTTTCCCTCTCTCTATTCACTCCCCCCTTTTCTCTCTCTACACCTCTCTCTTTCCGTCCCTCCCTTCCTTCTCCTTTCACTCTCTCTCCTCCGTTTGCAAGGGTACATGTTGAGAGCCAAATTGATGTGTAGGTGAAGTACCTCAATTAGCTTTTGTGAAGCTGAGAGTAGCTGTGTGTCTGCGTGTGTGTGTGTGTGTTTGTAGATACAACTTTAAGTGATTACCTATTGAGTAATTGAATTTAACGGATGTTGAACGGCCACTAAATAAGCTTTTATAGAAGATGAAATTGGATTTTATTATGTGTTTCTTATTCCAAAGACTCTATGCCTTCTGGCTGTTCTTGCCACAATCCATTTGAGTGTGTGTGTGTGTGCGTGTCTGTATAAGTGTGTATGTCTGTCTGTCTGTGTTTGTGTGCCTACATGTGTGTGTGTGTGTGTGTGTGTCTACATGTGTGTGTGTGTGTGTGTGTGTGTGTCTACTGTTACTAAAATAAGAACCTTTGAAGATCACCAAGTGTTGCTGTAACTGTTTTGCTGACACACTGATGTTATCGTTTGTGTGTTTGTATTGTGAACGGGCCTTACAGAAGGATTAGCTAGTCCAGTTTTCTGTACTGTGAACGGGCCTTACAGCAGGATCAGCTAGTCCAGTGTTCTGTACTGTGAACGGGCCTAACAGAAGGATCAGCTAGTCCAGTGTTCTGTACTGTGAACGGGCCTTACAGCAGGATCAGCTAGTCCAGTGTTCTGTACTGTGAACGGGCCTTACAGAAGGATTAGCTAGTCCAGTGTTCTGTACTGTGAACTTACAGATGGATCAGCTAGTCCAGTGTTCTGTACTGTGAACGGACCTAACAGAAGGATCAGCTAGTCCAGTGTTCTGTACTGTGAACGGGCCTTACAGCAGGATCAGCTAGTCCAGTGTTCTGTACTGTGAACGGGCTTTACAGCAGGATCAGCTAGTCCAGTGTTCTGTACTGTGAACGGGCCTTAAAGAAGGATTAGCTAGTCCAGTGTTCTGTACTGTGAACGGGCCTTACAGCAGGATCAGCTAGTCCAGTGTTCTGTACTGTGAACGGGCCTTAAAGAAGGATTAGCTAGTCCAGTGTTCTGTACTGTGAACGGGCCTTACAGCAGGATCAGCTAGTCCAGTGTTCTGTACTGTGAACAGGCCTTACAGGAGGATTAGCTAGTCCAGTGTTCTGTACTGTGAACGGGCCTTACAGAAGAATTAGCTAGTCCAGTGTTCTGTACTGTGAACGGGCCTTACAGAAGGATTAGCTAGTCCAGTGTTCTGTACTGTGAATTTACAGAGGGATTAGCTAGTCCAGTGTTCTGTACTGTGAACGGGCCTTACAGCAGGATCAGCTAGTCCAGTGTTCTGTACTGTGAACGGGCCTTACAGCAGGATCAGCTAGTCCAGTGTTCTGGATATAACTAACAACTCCGGATGGTGGTCTGTATCCCCAGCTTTATTTTGCTACTGTCTGCAAAACCCTGTACAAACGCTTCAGGCGTTCTATATACGTTCTCTTGAGTGAGTACACCATGGCATTTAGTATGGATTTTCATCTTCCTCTCTGTCTCTTTGTCTCAGTTTATCTGGTTGTTTCTCTCTCTCTCTCTCTCTCTCTCCTCTCTCTCTCTCTCTCTCTCTCTCTGCCTCTCTCTCTCTCTCTCTCTCTCTCTCTCTCATACTGTATTACCAGAGGAACATTACTTCAGCTTAATGAATCTAATTAGTATTCATCATTTGAACGAACGACAGAATTTAACACTTCACGGTTATCATTTGTAAGCGCAAGGTGCAAAGAAACCGGAGGAGGTGTTTTTAACTGAACGCATTCCCCGTCTTAATTAAAATGGCTTCTGGTTTGTCCCAGTTGTTTGAAGGTTAGCATCAGTTGCTTAGCGTAAGCGTTTGCTTAGGGCTAGCCATGATCTAGTAACTTAAAGGCTGGTAGTTGATTGAAGATAATAATGGGGACATGTTTAAGAGATTGGACTCTAATTGGATGTGTAGGCCTACATGTTATTTTTTTGCTTAGGGTTCACTTCAAACATTAAAAGAAGGGGTGAGATAGCAGACTTGTTCAAAAAGCTGAGCAAACAGGATCAGGTGGAAATAGACCCTAGTCCTTGCACCCCAATACCTTAGAGCAGCATGCCAAGTTTAGCTTGTGTTTGTAGGCCACACATGTAAGCTACACAAAAGTTTTTTTCCGAATAAGCCTCACTTTTAAATATTATTTATTGATTCATGAGTGTTCTTGTTTTGATGGCTGTGGCATTTTTTTGTGTGAGTATACACTAATACCGGTAGTTATGTTTTAATGTAAAAGAAGGATCTAACCTCTAACCTGGTTAGACCCAGATTATATATTCATGAAAACAGAGTGCCCAAAGTCTCTCCAGTTTGTGAGTAGCCTACAGTACAGTGTGTGTAAGAAAGAAATGAGTTGCAATTCAGATGTACAGACACAGTCTATTCATAGTAAATGTAGAATTTGATTAAAGTAACCCTAGTCGACTATACTAGGCCACACTGAAAAACTCAGGCTTAAGTGAATTTGAATTTCTCATCAGCAATCATATGAATAATTGACACTGCTTAGATTCCAGGCTAAGGTTACACACACATTTTCAGTCTTGGTCTGTGGACCCCCTGAAGTAGCCCTGGCCACCCCTTGGCCACCACATATATAAAAGTCTGGTTCCGCCACTGGTTCGCTACTGGAGCTTAGCTTCATTCGCTGGGGCCGGTTCGCTTCAGTAAAAGGTTAGCATCAGTTGCTGGAGGTTAGCGTTCACTACTGGAGCTTAGCCCGATTCGCTGGGGCCCGTTAGCTTCAGTAAAAGGAGTTCGCGAGAGTTGGTTAGCTTCAGTTGGTGGAGTTTCGTTTTAGCTACCGGGTCCATCTGTGGTGCAGAGATAGAAGTGTCGTCAGCCCTCGGAGACCCTGTCTGTCACCCCGGAGTCGTTACATAAAGTGCCATCACTTTCAGTCCCCTCAGCGGAGAGGGTGACGAGGTGAAAGGGAAGACTAACTGGTGAGCTGTCTGGGGGTGACACAGCTAAGCAGACAGGAGTGGGGAACAGGCTGAAGTGGGGAACAGACAGGAGTGGGGAACAGACAGGAGTGGGGAACAGACAGGAGTGGGGAACAGACAGGAGTGGGGAACAGACAGGAGTGGGGAACAGACAGGAGTGGGGAACAGGCTGAAGTGGGGAACAGGCAGGAGTGGGTAACAGGCTGAAGTGGGTAACAGGCTGAAGTGGGGAACAGGCTGAAGTGGGGAACAGACTGAAGTGGGTAACAGGCTGAAGTGGGGAACAGGCTGAAGTGGGGAACAGGCTGAAGTGGGGAACAGGCTGAAGTGGGGAACAGACAGGAGTGGGGAACAGACAGGAGTGGGGAACAGACAGGAGTGGGGAACAGACAGGAGTGGGGAACAGGCTGAAGTGGGGAACAGGCTGAAGTGGGGAACAGACAGGAGTGGGGAACAGACAGGAGTGGGGAACAGACAGGAGTGGGGAACAGACAGGAGTGGGGAACAGACAGGAGTGGGGAACAGGCTGAAGTGGGGAACAGGCTGAAGTGGGGAACAGGCTGAAGTGGGGAACAGGCAGGAGTGGGGAACAGACAGGAGTGGGGAACAGACAGGAGTGGGGAACAGGCTGAAGTGGGGAACAGGCAGGAGTGGGGAACAGACAGGAGTGGGGAACAGGCTGAAGTGGGGAACAGGCAGGAGTGGGGAACAGACAGGAGTGGGGAACAGACAGGAGTGGGGAACAGACAGGAGTGGGGAACAGACAGGAGTGGGGAACAGACAGGAGTGGGGAACAGGCAGGAGTGGGTAACAGACAGGAGTGGGGAACAGACAGGAGTGGGGAACAGACAGGAGTGGGGAACAGACAGGAGTGGGGAACAGACAGGAGTGGGGAACAGACAGGAGTGGGGAACAGACAGGAGTGGGGAACAGACAGGAGTGGGGAACAGACAGGAGTGGGGAACAGACAGGAGTGGGGAACAGGCTGAAGTGGGGAACAGGCTGAAGTGGGGAACAGACAGGAGTGGGGAACAGACAGGAGTGGGGAACAGACAGGAGTGGGGAACAGACAGGAGTGGGGAACAGACAGGAGTGGGGAACAGACAGGAGTGGGGAACAGGCTGAAGTGGGGAACAGGCTGAAGTGGGGAACAGGCAGGAGTGGGGAACAGACAGGAGTGGGGAACAGACAGGAGTGGGGAACAGGCAGGAGTGGGGAACAGACAGGAGTGGGGGAACAGACAGGAGTGGGGAACAGACAGGAGTGGGGAACAGGCTGAAGTGGGGAACAGGCTGAAGTGGGGAACAGGCAGGAGTGGGGAACAGACAGGAGTGGGGAACAGACAGGAGTGGGGAACAGGCTGAAGTGGGGAACAGGCAGGAGTGGGGAACAGACAGGAGTGGGGAACAGACAGGAGTGGGGAACAGGCTGAAGTGGGGAACAGGCAGGAGTGGGGAACAGACAGGAGTGGGGAACAGACAGGAGTGGGGAACAGACAGGAGTGGGGAACAGACAGGAGTGGGGAACAGACAGGAGTGGGGAACAGGCTGAAGTGGGGAACAGACAGGAGTGGGGAACAGACAGGAGTGGGGAACAGACAGGAGTGGGGAACAGACAGGAGTGGGGAACAGGCAGGAGTGGGGAACAGGCAGGAGTGGGGAACAGGCAGGAGTGGGGAACAGACAGGAGTGGGGAACAGGCTGAAGTGGGGAACAGGCAGGAGTGGGGAACAGGCTGAAGTGGGGAACAGGCTGAAGTGGGGAACAGGCAGGAGTGGGGAACAGACAGGAGTGGGGAACAGGCAGGAGTGGGGAACAGACAGGAGTGGGGAACAGACAGGAGTGGGGAACAGACAGGAGTGGGGAACAGGCTGAAGTGGGGAACAGGCTGAAGTGGGGAACAGGCAGGAGTGGGGAACAGACAGGAGTGGGGAACAGACAGGAGTGGGGAACAGGCTGAAGTGGGGAACAGGCAGGAGTGGGGAACAGACAGGAGTGGGGAACAGACAGGAGTGGGGAACAGGCTGAAGTGGGGAACAGGCAGGAGTGGGGAACAGACAGGAGTGGGGAACAGACAGGAGTGGGGAACAGACAGGAGTGGGGAACAGACAGGAGTGGGGAACAGACAGGAGTGGGGGACAGGCAGGAGTGGGGAACAGACAGGAGTGGGGAACAGGCTGAAGTGGGGAACAGACAGGAGTGGGGAACAGACAGGAGTGGGGAACAGACAGGAGTGGGGAACAGACAGGAGTGGGGAACAGGCAGGAGTGGGGAACAGACAGGAGTGGGGAACAGGCAGGAGTGGGGAACAGGCTGAAGTGGGGAACAGGCAGGAGTGGGGAACAGACAGGAGTGGGGAACAGACAGGAGTGGGGAACAGACAGGAGTGGGGAACAGACAGGAGTGGGGAACAGACAGGAGTGGGGAACAGACAGGAGTGGGGAACAGACAGGAGTGGGGAACAGACAGGAGTGGGGAACAGACAGGAGTGGGGAACAGGCTGAAGTGGGGAACAGACAGGAGTGGGGAACAGACAGGAGTGGGGAACAGACAGGAGTGGGGAACAGGCTGAAGTGGGGAACAGGCAGGAGTGGGTAACAGACAGGAGTGGGGAACAGACAGGAGTGGGGAACAGACAGGAGTGGGGAACAGACAGGAGTGGGGAACAGACAGGAGTGGGGAACAGACAGGAGTGGGGAACAGACAGGAGTGGGGAACAGACAGGAGTGGGGAACAGACAGGAGTGGGGAACAGACAGGAGTGGGGAACAGACAGGAGTGGGGAACAGGCTGAAGTGGGGAACAGACAGGAGTGGGGAACAGACAGGAGTGGGGAACAGACAGGAGTGGGGAACAGACAGGAGTGGGGAACAGACAGGAGTGGGGAACAGACAGGAGTGGGGAACAGACAGGAGTGGGGAACAGGCTGAAGTGGGGAACAGCAGGAGTGGGTAACAGGCTGAAGTGGGTAACAGGCTGAAGTGGGGAACAGGCTGAAGTGGGGAACAGACTGAAGTGGGTAACAGGCTGAAGTGGGGAACAGGCTGAAGTGGGGAACAGGCTGAAGTGGGGAACAGGCTGAAGTGGGGAACAGACAGGAGTGGGGAACAGACAGGAGTGGGGAACAGACAGGAGTGGGGAACAGACAGGAGTGGGGAACAGGCTGAAGTGGGGAACAGGCTGAAGTGGGGAACAGACAGGAGTGGGGAACAGGCAGGAGTGGGGAACAGACAGGAGTGGGGAACAGACAGGAGTGGGGAACAGACAGGAGTGGGGAACAGACAGGAGTGGGGAACAGACAGGAGTGGGGAACAGACAGGAGTGGGGAACAGACAGGAGTGGGGAACAGGCTGAAGTGGGGAACAGGCTGAAGTGGGGAACAGACAGGAGTGGGGAACAGACAGGAGTGGGGAACAGACAGGAGTGGGGAACAGGCTGAAGTGGGGAACAGGCAGGAGTGGGGAACAGACAGGAGTGGGGAACAGACAGGAGTGGGGAACAGACAGGAGTGGGGAACAGACAGGAGTGGGGAACAGACAGGAGTGGGGAACAGGCAGGAGTGGGTAACAGACAGGAGTGGGGAACAGACAGGAGTGGGGAACAGACAGGAGTGGGGAACAGACAGGAGTGGGGAACAGACAGGAGTGGGGAACAGACAGGAGTGGGGAACAGACAGGAGTGGGGAACAGACAGGAGTGGGGAACAGACAGGAGTGGGGAACAGGCTGAAGTGGGGAACAGGCTGAAGTGGGGAACAGACAGGAGTGGGGAACAGACAGGAGTGGGGAACAGACAGGAGTGGGGAACAGACAGGAGTGGGGAACAGACAGGAGTGGGGAACAGGCTGAAGTGGGGAACAGGCTGAAGTGGGGAACAGGCAGGAGTGGGGAACAGACAGGAGTGGGGAACAGACAGGAGTGGGGAACAGGCTGAAGTGGGGAACAGGCAGGAGTGGGGAACAGACAGGAGTGGGGAACAGACAGGAGTGGGGAACAGGCTGAAGTGGGGAACAGGCAGGAGTGGGGAACAGACAGGAGTGGGGAACAGACAGGAGTGGGGAACAGACAGGAGTGGGGAACAGACAGGAGTGGGGAACAGACAGGAGTGGGGAACAGGCAGGAGTGGGTAACAGACAGGAGTGGGGAACAGACAGGAGTGGGGAACAGACAGGAGTGGGGAACAGACAGGAGTGGGGAACAGACAGGAGTGGGGGAACAGGCAGGAGTGGGGAACAGGCAGGAGTGGGGAACAGGCAGGAGTGGGGAACAGGCTGAAGTCTCACTGTTGATGCTGTTTTGTTCCTGTCGTTATCCTGGGTTTGTGTTGTGTTGTGTCTCTCCTGTGGACAACTATTTCCCCTCAGCCAGAAATACTCAGTCCTGCTCTGTGTGTGTGTGTTTGGGTGTGTGTGTGTGTTTGGGTGTGTGTAGGTGTTTGTGTTTGGGTGTGTAGGTGTGTGAGTGTGTGCTTGTTCGGGGCATATTGGAATGTCTGGCTGGGAGTAAGTAATTGATTTCCCCCTTACCCTCCTGCAAATGCACCCTCTGTCCCCCCACACACCCCACCCCACCCCCTCTCACACCCCACCCCAACACACACCACCCCCCCCAACACCACCACCACCTCCTTAGAAGAGCCGTAGCTGCCGAAGTTAATTTTCTGCATAGCTGAACACTGAAACTTGAAAAACAATGTCCTGTAGCATGGTATTGCCTCATGGTATTGCCTCTGGTAAGACGATGCATCACGCGAGCAGGCCAGCGGCATGGTGTGACAGACCAGAGGCATCATGTGACAGACCAGAGGCAGCTGGTGGAGGGCTGATGCAGCACATGCACGCTGGAGCCAAATGGAGCCAGCGCAGCCTCACACACACACACACTGTACACACACACACACACACACACACACACACTGTACACACACACACACACACACACACTGTACACACACATACACACACACACACTGTACACACTGTACACACACACACACACACACACACACACTGTACACACACACACACACACACACACACTGTACACACACACACACACACACACACATACACACACATACTGTACACACACACCCACACACACACTTTACACACACACACACATACACACACTGTACACACACACACACATACACACACTGTACACGCACATACACACTGTACACGCACGCACACACTGTACACACACATACACACACACACTGTACACATACACACACACACACTGTACACGCACACACATACTGTACACGCACACACACACACACTGTACACGCACATACACACTGTACACGCACGCACACACACCGGGCAGGCAGGAACACTGTGTCAGGGGTGTGGAGCAGGAAGTTAAGTGATGATAATTCTGGGTGTGGAGGCTGGGTGTAGAGGCTGGGTGTGGAGGCTGGGGGTGGAGGCTGGGTATGGAGGCTGGGATGGAGGCTGGGGTGGAGGCTGGGTATGGAGGCTGGGTATAGAGGCTGGGGGTGGAGGCTGGGGTGGAGGCTAGGGTGGAGGCTGTGTGACTGAGCACCATGTGCTGCTGTAGCTGTTATTGTCCTGAGACTCGGTTATTTATGTGTCTCCTGTCTGCAGAGCTCTGACTGCAGGTCCACCAGCCCAGCCCCCCCCCCTGCATCAGGACATTCATAAACTCACAGGAAATAAAACCTGTTAAAGGAGTTTGACTGGTGAGGGGGAGGGAGAGGGGGAGGGAGAGGGGGAGGGTCGTACGGCTGTAAAGTGCGTGTGTTTTAAGAGTTACTGGCCCTGACAGTTCTTTAACGATCGTTCTGGTTCTTCTGCGTTCTATGTTCTATGTTCTATGATCAGTGTTCTATGTTACGCAGGTGGGGGTGGGGGTTGTGTAATGGTCTTTTCAGAGAAACATCATGGGTTGTTCTTAACCAGTGACATGTCATCATACTGTTAACCTGTCTCTCATCCCCCTCCCTCCCTCCCTCCCTCCCTCCCTCCCTCCCTCCCTCCCTCCCTCCCTCCCTCCCTCCCTCCCTCCCTCCCTCCCTCCCTCCCTCCCTCCCTCCCTCCCTCCCTCCCTCCCTCCCTCCCTCCCTCCCTCCCTCCCTCCCTCCCTCCCTCCCTCCCTCCCTCCCTCCTTCCCTCTGCAATCACAAAAGCACTCTATCCATCCTCAGGGACCAGAGTGTTCGGGGGGAGGCGGAGAGAATGTGGGGATGGATGAAATCGAAGACGGATGATTGTAGGGATGACACCCAGGTTCTCGTATCCTGCGAGTCATCCGTATGGATCGTAGAACGACAGGGCTGGTTAGTGGTCCAATCTGTCAGAGCAGAGCCATGCAGACAGCCGGCAAGATCTGGATTTGAACCGCCCAATCAATAACCTCGAAACTGTGCACTCATAAGATATAACCCCAGACCAACACTGAACTATCAAAAACACGAGGGCAATTTGATTCACCGTTAAAAGATATTCTTTTCCCCATGAATAGGCCGACCTTTAAACTGATAACCTTTAAACAGATAACCTTGTCTCTATAAGCTCTGCTGGGACGGCTCAGGCCGTAGAGCTCTCCATGGAGATGTCAAACTTTCATTATAGATCATGTCTAAAGATAACCTATCCATCTGTCTGGATATCTATCAATCTATCTTACCTAGCTGTTTGTGTGTTCGCCTGTCAGTCAGATCCAGATCAGAGGATACAGAGAGGCTGCAGGGCATGTTGGCTGCAGGGCATGTTGGCTGCAGGGCATCTTGGCTGCAGGGCATGTTGGCTGCAGGGCATGTTGGCTAAAGGGCATGTTGGCTGCAGGGCATGTTGGCTGCAGGGCATCATGGCTGCAGGGCATGTTGGCTGCAGGGCATGTTGGCTGCAGGGCATGTTGGCTGCAGGGCATGTTGGCTAAAGGGCATCATGGCTGCAGGGTTTGTGATACAGAGAGGCTGCAGGGCATCTTGGTTGCAGAGCATGTTGGCTGCAGGGCATGTTGGCTGCAGGGCATGTTGGCTGCAGGGTTTGTGATACAGAGAGGCTGCAGGGCATGTTGGCTGCAGGGCATGTTGGCTGCAGGGCATCTTGGCTGCAGGGTTTGTGATACAGAGAGGCTGCAGGGCATGTTGGCTGCAGGGCATCTTGGCTGCAGGGCATGTTGGCTGCAGGGCATGTTGGCTGCAGGGTTTGTGATACAGAGAGGCTGCAGGGCATGTTGGCTGCAGGGCATGTTGGCTGCAGGGCATGTTGGCTGCAGGGTTTGTGATACAGAGAGGCTGCAGAGCATCTTGGCTGCAGGGTTTGTGATACAGAGAGGCTGCAGGGCATGTTGGCTGCAGGGCATGTTGGCTGCAGGGCATGTTGGCTGCAGGGCATCATGGCTGCAGGGCATCCTGGCTGCAGGGCATGTTGGCTGCAGAGCATGTTGGCTGCAGGGCATGTTGGCTGCAGGGCATCCTGGCTGCAGGGCATGTTGGCTGCAGGGTTTGTGAAAGGTCCCTGTACAAAGCAGAGCATTCAGTGGTCAGGAACCCTGTCAGATGTGGAGATCTGACTCCAGTCACCCTGTAGGGGATTGACTGTTCTGTACACAGTGTACTGAGCCGGGCACCTCCCCTGGGTGGAGATAGCGTTTGTACTGAGCCGGGCACCTCCCCTGGGTGGAGATAGCGTGTGTACTGAGCCGGGCACCTCCCCTGGGTGGAGATAGTGCGTGTAACGTGTGCTGATAACCTGGATGTGTTATCTTACTGCGTTGTTCAGCCTTGGTGGTGATCAACTGTTGTATTATTTGTCTCAGTGTCGTTAGATTGTGTATTATGCTGTTACACTGAAGTGTTGTTTGAAATGACCTTGGAAAGAGGCTGTGTGTGTGTGTGTGTTTGTGGGGGTGTGTGTGTGTTTGTGTGTACGTGTATATCTTATCCAGTCATGTTGGCCCTTCTCTAGGCAACAGCTGTGTATTTAAGAGGTCTGTTGATTAACTATGACTTAAAATTCCTCTGCTCTTTCTGCAGTGCCACTAGCAGGAATATTTCAGTATATCAGTTGCAAATGACCACTTATTTACTGACAGAGTATCTCAGCCTATTGTAAACTCACACACACACCCACATATACTCGCACGCACCCATGCACGGACGCACACACCACACACACACCATTCAGACACACACCACACACTCAGACACACACACCACACCACTCATACACACACACACTGACTCAGACACACTCAGACACACACCACACAGACACACTCCACACACACACCACACAGACACACACACCACACACACACCTCCACATGCTCAGGTGGCTTTCTCATGAAGCTAGGATTACATCATTCAAACATCCACCTGCTCCTGAAACACATCTCTCACTGCAAGCCCCTCCCATTATCCATGCTGGTTTTCACCCCTGTCATCTGGTATGCCTAACAAACTGACAGCTGCTTTTCCTGTGAGCGAGTGAGGGGCAGAGCAGGAGGGGCAGAGCGGTGGTAATTTACACTGTGCTATCCACCCACTTTCCGTACGCGCGACGACGGCTGTTCAGCCCTATCTGTGTGTTCAAATGTGGCGGGGACAGTTTTTTTGATCACGTAGGCTACCATGTAGTCTGAGGCCTTGGTTCGAATACTTGGCCCACATGTCTTCCCCTTTCTCTCTTTCTGATCATCTTTCCAACGCCAGCGGAGGGGAAGAGAGAGAGGGTGTGCGCGTCTGAGCGTGACGTTGAGCGTGCTCCGGAGCAGAAGTCTGTAATTGATTCCGTGTCCGAGCCAGGCCCGATCATATACGGCGTAGATCAGCTTTTTTTATGATTCCAAGAAAGGGAAGTATGACATTTCTGTCGTCACAGATGACTGAGGTGCAGCTAGCTATAATCTCCCGTAAGAACTGGGCAGCAGATTGATTCTTTATTGTTTTATTGAGCCGTTGTCTCTGCGCATGTGTGGTTTACTGTATTAACACAACCGAAGAATAGTGAAGCACTTGTCACGTACCTAACATTTCAAACCGATGCCACAATTTACGCGGCTAGACTTAGTATAACTTTGAACATAATCGTAATAACAATACTCAGTGACGCACACGAAAGCCAGAAAATAAAGTACTCGAATGTTCCTCGAGCTTAACTATTTGAAAGTGAAAGAAAGGAATGGATGGAGGGCAGTATGTGTGAGGATCGCAGTATGTGTGCGGAGCGCAGTATGTGTGCGGATCGCAGTATGTGTGAGGATCGCAGTATGTGTGAGGATCGCAGTATGTGTGAGGATCGCAGTATGTGTGCGGATCGCAGTATGTGTGCGGATCGCAGTATGTGTGAGGATCGCAGTATGTGTGAGGATCGCAGTATGTGTGAGGATCGCAGTATGTGTGAGGATCGCAGTATGTGTGAGGATCGCAGTATGTGTGAGGATCGCAGTATGTGTGAGGAGGGCAGTATGTGTGCGGAGGGCAGTATGTGTGCGGAGGGCAGTATGTGTGCGGAGCACAGTATGTGTGAGGAGGGCAGTATGTGTGAGGAGGGCAGTATGTGTGCGGAGGGCAGTATGTGTGCGGAGGGCAGTATGTGTGAGGATCGCAGTATGTGTGAGGATCGCAGTATGTGTGCGGAGAGCAGTATGTGTGAGGATCACAGTATGTGTGAGGAGGGCAGTATGTGTGAGGATCACAGTATGTGTGAGGAGGGCAGTATGTGTGAGGATCACAGTATGTGTGAGGAGGGCAGTAATGTGTGAGGAGGGCAGGATGTGTGAGGAGGGCAGTATGTGTGAGGAGGGCAGTATGTGTGCAGTATGTGTGCGGAGCACAGTATGTGTGAGGATCACAGTATGTGTGAGGAGGGCAGTATGTGTGCAGTATGTGTGAGGAGAGCAGGATGTGTGAGGAGGGCAGTATGTGTGAGGAGGGCAGTATGTGTGCAGTATGTGTGCGGAGCACAGTATGTGTGAGGAGAGCAGTATGTGTGAGGAGAGCAGTATGTGTGAGGAGAGCAGTATGTGTGCAGTATGTGTGCGGAGGGCAGTATGTGTGAGGAGGCAGTATGTGTGAGGAGGAGAGCAGTATGTGTGCAGTATGTGTGCGGAGGGCAGTATGTGTGAGGAGGCAGTATGTGTGAGGAGGGCAGTATGGTGAGGAGGAGAGCAGTATGTGTGCAGTATGTGTGCGGAGGGCAGTATGTGTGAGGAGGGCAGTATGTGTGAGGAGGAGAGCAGTATGTGTGCAGTATGTGTGCGGAGGGCAGTATGTGTGAGGAGGGCAGTATGTGTGAGGATCGCAGTATGTGTGAGGATCACAGTATGTGTGAGGATCGCAGTATGTGTGAGGAGGGCAGTATGTGTGAGGATCACAGTATGTGTGAGGAGGGCAGTATGTGTGAGGAGAGCAGTATGTGTGAGGAGCACAGTATGTGTGAGGAGGGCAGTATGTGTGAGGAGGGCAGTATGTGTGCGGAGGGCAGTATGTGTGCGGATCACAGTATGTGTGAGGATCGCAGTATGTGTGAGGATCGCAGTATGTGTGAGGAGGGCAGTATGTGTGCGGATCACAGTATGTGTGAGGATCGCAGTATGTGTGAGGATCGCAGTATGTGTGCGGAGGGCAGTATGTGTGAGGAGAGCAGTATGTGTGAGGAGGGCAGTATGTGTGAGGATCGCAGTATGTGTGCGGAGGGCAGTATGTGTGAGGAGGGCAGTATGTGTGAGGATCACAGTATGTGTGCGGAGGGCAGTATGTGTGAGGATCGCAGTATGTGTGAGGATCGCAGTATGTGTGAGGATCGCAGTATGTGTGCGGAGGGCAGTATGTGTGAGGAGGGCAGTATGTGTGCGGAGCGCAGTATGTGTGAGGATCGCAGTATGTGTGCAGTATGTGTGAGGATCGCAGTATGTGTGAGATCGCAGTATGTGTGCGGAGCGCAGTATGTGTGCAGTATGTGTGAGGATCGCAGTATGTGTGCGGAGGGCAGTATGTGTGAGGAGGGCAGTATGTGTGAGGATCACAGTATGTGTGAGGAGGGCAGTATGTGGTGAGGACTCGGGAGCAGTATGTGTGAGGAGAGCAGTATGTGTGAGGATCGCAGTATGTGTGAGGATCGCAGTATGTGTGAGGAGGGCAGTATGTGTGAGGACTCGAGGAGCAGTATGTGTGAGGAGAGCAGTATGTGTGAGGATCGCAGTATGTGTGCGGAGAGCAGTATGTGTGAGGATCGCAGTATGTGTGAGGATCGCAGTATGTGTGAGGATCACAGTATGTGTGAGGATCGCAGTATGTGTGAGGAGGGCAGTATGTGTGAGGATCGCAGTATGTGTGAGGATCACAGTATGTGTGAGGAGGGCAGTATGTGTGAGGATCGCAGTATGTGTGAGGAGGGCAGTATGTGTGCGGAGGGCAGTATGTGTGAGGAGGGCAGTATGTGTGCGGAGGGCAGTATGTGTGAGGAGGGCAGTATGTGTGAGGAGGGCAGTATGTGTGAGGATCGCAGTATGTGTGAGGAGGAGAGTATGTGTGAGGATCGCAGTATGTGTGAGGAGGGCAGTATGTGTGAGGATCGCAGTATGTGTGAGGATCACAGTATGTGTGAGGATCGCAGTATGTTTTCGGCCCCCAGTATGTGTGAGGATCACAGTATGTGTGAGGATCGCAGTATGTGTGAGGATCGCAGTATGTGTGAGGATCGCAGTATGTGTGAGGATTGCAGTATGTGTGAGGATCGCAGTATGTGTGAGGATCACAGTATGTGTGAGGAGAGCAGTATGTGTGAGGATCGCAGTATGTGTGCAGTATGTGTGAGGATCGCAGTATGTGTGAGGATCGCAGTATGTGTGCGGAGGGCAGTATGTGTGAGGATCGCAGTATGTGTGAGGAGCACAGTATGTGTGAGGATCGCAGTATGTGTGAGGATCGCAGTATGTGTGAGGATCGCAGTATGTGTGAGGATCGCAGTATGTGTGAGGATCGCAGTATGTGTGAGGAGCGCAGTATGTGTGAGGAGCACAGTATGTGTGAGGATCGCAGTATGTGTGAGGAGGGGCAGTATGTGTGAGGATCGCAGTATGTGTGAGGATCGCAGTATGTGTGAGGATCGCAGTATGTGTGAGGATCGCAGTATGTGTGAGGATCGCAGTATGTGTGCGGAGGGCAGTATGTGTGAGGAGGCAGTATGTGTGAGGAGGCAGTATGTGTGAGGAGGCAGTATGTGTGAGGAGGCAGTATGTGTGAGGAGGGCAGTATGTGTGAGGAGGGCAGTATGTGTGAGGATCGCAGTATGTGTGAGGAGGGCAGTATGTGTGAGGATCGCAGTATGTGTGAGGAGGGCAGTATGTGTGAGGATCGCAGTATGTGTGAGGATCACAGTATGTGTGAGGATCGCAGTATGTGTGCGGCCCCCAGTATGTGTGAGGATCACAGTATGTGTGAGGATCGCAGTATGTGTGAGGATCGCAGTATGTGTGAGGATCGCAGTATGTGTGAGGATTGCAGTATGTGTGAGGATCGCAGTATGTGTGAGGATCGCAGTATGTGTGAGGATCACAGTATGTGTGAGGAGAGCAGTATGTGTGAGGATCGCAGTATGTGTGCAGTATGTGTGAGGATCGCAGTATGTGTGAGGATCGCAGTATGTGTGCGGAGGGCAGTATGTGTGAGGATCGCAGTATGTGTGAGGAGCACAGTATGTGTGAGGATCGCAGTATGTGTGAGGATCGCAGTATGTGTGAGGATCGCAGTATGTGTGAGGATCGCAGTATGTGTGAGGATCGCAGTATGTGTGAGGATCGCAGTATGTGTGAGGATCGCAGTATGTGTGAGGATCGCAGTATGTGTGAGGATCGCAGTATGTGTGAGGAGCGCAGTATGTGTGAGGAGCACAGTATGTGTGAGGATCGCAGTATGTGTGAGGAGGGCAGTATGTGTGAGGAGGGCAGTATGTGTGAGGATCGCAGTATGTGTGAGGATCGCAGTATGTGTGCGGAGGGCAGTATGTGTGAGGAGGCAGTATGTGTGAGGAGGCAGTATGTGTGAGGAGGCAGTATGTGTGAGGAGGCAGTATGTGTGAGGCCCCACCAATCAAAGGGATGTAGGAAGGATCATCGATACTTGTTCGGAGCGCTGAGCTGAGGGGGGCAGGATACAGAAAGGGCGCGCTGAGCTCTTTAAGTCCCAGTTGACTCGCGTGCTGTCGGCTTTCAAAGCTTTAAAAACAACAACACCCGCCCCCCCGAACACTCCTCCCCCTGAATCGGCGGGTCTGTTGTTAGCTAGATTAAAAACGGTGGATTATTGAGCTAGCTGTGTGACATTGAAGATTATTTCTCTGTGGTTTCTTTAAGTAAAGGCTCGGTATTGTCATTCACCATTACAGTTGACATTAATTGACTGACATGTTTACTGGTTTATAGATTTAGCTGCAAAACCAATTGGTCGTTAACGTTATACAGCTGTGCAGACTAACTGGTCAGTGATCAAAGGCCAGCGTCTCTAGAAGGCTAGTGCTCCTTCTGTAATCTGTACTGAGAGAAATGGGCTTTGTCTGTCTGTTTATCACTGCCTATCTCTCTCTCTGCATCCACCTCTCACTCTCTCTTTACCTCTCACCTCCCCTCTCCATCTCTCTCTTTACCCTCTCACACTCTCTCTCCTCTCTCTCTCTCTCTCTTTCTCTCTCTGTATCCACCTCTCACCCTCTCTCCCCATCTCTCTCTTTACCTCTCACCCTCTCTCTCCCCATCTCTCTCCACTTCTCACCCTCTCTCCTCTCTACCTCACCCTCTCCATCCTCCAACTCCCTCCCTCTCTTTTTATCCTTCCATCTCTCTCTCTCTCTACCTCTCACCCTCTCTATCTCTCTCATCCCTACACCCCTCTCTCTCTCTCTCTCTCTGTGTCACCCTCCCTCCACCTCTCTGAGTAAATATCTGTGAAAGATGAGGGCGTCGCCGGCCGGCAGGGCAGAGCGTAAATACGAGCCCAGAGGGACGTGGCGTTCGATAGAGGAGAGACGGAGCGAAGAGCAGGAGAGGGAAACGTTTGATTAACGGGCTACAGGACCCCCTCCTGTAAGGGGGTTAGAGGGTCATGAGAGGGGAGAGGAGTAGAGCAGGCGGCAGGGGGAGAGGAGTAGCTCGTTTGTCTTTTCTTTCTCTTCTCTCTTTCTCTCTTCTTCTTCTGCTTTCTTTTCTTCCTCTTCTTCTCTTTCTCTTCTTTCTCTTCTTTCATCTTTCGTTTTCTCTTCTTCTCTTCTTCTCTCTTTTCTCTTTCCCCTTCTTCTCTTCTTCTCTTCGCTCTCTTTCGTTCTTTTTCTCTTCTTCTCTTTTTCTTCTTCTCTCTTCTTCTTCTTCTTTTCTCGTCTTCTCTTTCCCTTCTTTTCTTCTTCTCTCTCCTTTCTTCTCTTTTTCTCTTCCATCTTTCTCTTTTTCTCTTTCTTTCTCTTCGCTTCTCTTCTATACCGAGCAGATTACGATATTGACTCATCCCGTGGTTTATATAACTTCTCTGCTTAGTTTGAACAGTTTTGGCAATTAGTTATTAATTCATCTTAGTGTTTACTCTCTTTCAAGGGCTGGTGGGAGCCACACACACGCTGTATACACACACACACATATACACACAAGCACACTCACATAAGCACACTCACTACAAGCGCACCACACTTCCTCCCTCGCTGTGAATCAGATACTAACATGTGTATGATGGCATGAGGCGTCAGGCACACACCAACAGACCACGTAGCTCACAGCTATCCTGGGACGACACACACAGACACATAACACACACACACACACTACACACTCATACCCACACCACACACCACACCACTCAGACACACAACCACAGACCGCTTAGCTCACAGCTATCCTGGGGAACGAGTCCAGTCAAAACACTAACCCTCCCCCTCTTGTCAATACTGGGTTAGATTTACACTGACTGGCCGTGAAGCATAGAGAAACACACTTGGCAAAGACACTTAGGCTCAATTAGTCCTTCAGATCTTCATACAGAGCCCCCTTTCTGTCGCGTTAACACTGTGGATGCCTGTTTGTTCTGTGTTACACTGTGTACACCTGTGTACCTGTGTTCACCTGTGTCCCCTGTTGTCACCTGTGTCACCTGTTCCGTGTTGTTGTACCTGTGTCACCTGTGTCACTTTCACTTGTCACCTGTGTCACCTGTGTCACCTGTGTCACTGTGTCACCTGTGTCACCTGTGTTACCTGTGTTACCTGTGTCAACCTGTGTCACCTGTGTACCTGTGTCACCCCTTTGTTACCCTGTGTTACCTGTGTCACCTGTGTCACCTGTGTCACCTGTGTCACCTGTGTCACCTGTGTTTGTGTTGTGTCTCCTGTGGCAGACCCTTCTATTTACATTTTACATTCGATTCCCTACCCGCTCAGCCATCTGACTCCTCTTTCCCCTCAGGTCTGTGGCACTTTACAAGCCCCTCTGACTCAGCCAGAAATACTTAGTCCTGCTCTGTGTATGTGTGTGTGGTGTATGTGTACTCCCTCTGCCGGTAAAACTGACCTGCCACAAGCACAGCCAATTACCGATAACAATTAGCCGTGATGCAGCAGAGGAGCCAAGTCTCCGTTCTGTTCGGTTTTCACTGGGCATAAGAGAGAGAACGGGCCAGAAGAGGAGAACGGCAGAGAGAGAGAAACGGGCAGAGAGAGAGAACGCAGAGAGAGAGAACGGGCAGAGAGAGAGAACGGGCAGAGAGAGAG
>CAEFZP010004834.1:0-13729 GCA_903064625.1 Mallotus villosus
GACTTAAAGGGGTCACTGACTGCAAAACCGTTTTTACCTTGTATAGTTGAATAACGACAGTTCGGTGGGTGTAAAATGAACATACAGTGAACCTCAAAGTCCATTGACACTTATTTCCCATGCAAATCTCAAAAAGAAAAAATCTACCTGTAGAACGGTAGCTTTTGGAAAAATCCCACCTACTGACGTCGGGAGGGTATCGCGCATTCAATTGGCTCTGGTCTGTGTCTTTGTCACGCCCCAAAATGTACATGCAGACCAGCCCACTCACTGGTGTTCTTGCCCAGTCCGAGGGGGGCGGGGTAGCGACGCTACGTTTCTAAACACATCAACATACCTTATTAGCAAATGACTAGCTAGACTAGCTGTAGTCGGCATTAGAAGGGAAGCTTCCAAAAAAATAGCCAGAAAACGAAAGCAGTCTAGCCTTTTGCTGACGCCTGTCTAGATTATCTATTCGAAATAACTGGAGAAAGGCTGTGCTAGATACAGGATACGTTAGCATTGCTAATAACTGTTACTGACAAAATCATACTACAGTTTGCGGTTCTGATGAACATAACTAAGGTCGGAACGCACCTCTTTTCAGCAACAGCTTCATAGCAAATCCTGCTTTACATATTCCCAGGTTTTTAAAACCGTCCTTGGTGAAATGGTTCGCGCAACTGCACAGAGATCTTCTATGCTACGGTATAAACAAAACATCAGCCATAACCGTCTAGTCAATGTTAACTAGACTCAAGCTCATCTGTTTTTCATCGGTGATTTGCAAGGAATGTAAGAACAGCTAGATAGCGAAAACACCTATACGGTAGGCATGTAAACCAGTTTAGCTTGCTAACGCAAGAGCATGAATGTGTTATGATTTAGCCTAGTTTATTGGCAATTGGATTTACGTTATTTCATGTTCCTGACTATGTTTCATTCAAATAAATAACCCGTGTTGTTATGTAAATCTATAATTCAGATGCATGTTTGTCCAGATATATTTTCAGTAAGATAGCTAGAGCTAACTGAAGCTGTGTTGAATCACGATAGTTTGTATGCTAAACTGTAGTGCTAACGTTACCCACCTAAGGCGATTCTGTTTGCTTCGACAACAGACGTGGGAAAACTACCGTAATCATTTCAAATTATATCTAGTCAATCTGTTGAAAACAGTGTTGTGTAGACACAATAGATTTATTTGTACGTTTTTATTTCAAGTCGCCACCTTCTTGTTTCAGTGAGTGCTGTTGGCCGTCTTTGCTCCGCAGCTTCGCTCGTTGTAAACCAACCAATCAGCGCACAGCTCATCTAAATACCAATGATATAAGGGAAAAACGCTAGCGTTTTCACCCGGGCCATTTTCAGCCAAAACAATGTTACATACCCTATTCGGAGACCTTAAGGAACAGTGTTAAATACTCAAAAAACCCAGTCAATGACCCCTTTAAACAATTCCAACAAGACTTTTTAAATATTAAAGAGAAGGCACAACAGGAGAAGACTGAGAAACATCCCCCTCATCCTGGCTGGGGCAGACCGTGCAGACGATGCCCCCCCTCCTGAAGGCCTTATAGAGACCACACAGACCCCCGTGGAAGTCGTGGAAGTCGTGGAAGTCGACCCCAGCGACGAGCTGACGTCTAAACTCTGCACCTCCTTAATGGACATGAGAGAGAGATTCACAGGACTAGAAATTGAACTTGTTGAAATGAGAGAACTCATCAACATACTACAAACATCACAGACAAAAAACACTGAAAAACAGAGAAAAGTGCCTTTAAGCAATCATCAAGCAGCAGAAGAAAGAAGGGACGACCTCAAGAGAGAAGTGTCTGCACTAAGGATAGAAATGAAAGAAACTACAGGAAGAAAGGTTGAGCTATCAGGCCCAGCTGAAGGCAATGAGAGAAGAGATAAGAGAGTTGAGGCATGAAAAAGAGCAAAGAACAAACCAACCCACCTCTGACCTCGACAACAACCTCAACAATATGGGACAAATCAATCCGGACCAACTAAACTCCGCCCCTTGCATAGAACACAACAACCATACCGAGGCCACACCACCTACAGAGGACACACACATTCCAGAAATAGTGCTCCTAATCGACTCAAATGGGAAGTACATAGAAGAAAAAAAGCTCTTTCCGAGACACAAAGTTACAAAACTCTGGTGTCCAAACATCCAGGGTGCCCTTGACCTGCTGAATGAAGAGAAGATAGGATCCCCCCAGCCACATAATTATTCATACAGGTACTAACGACTTAAGAGTACTGCAAGATAAAGTGGCCACTGCAGTTAAAGGTGTGATAGAAAAAGCCACACACACTTTCCCTAACTCAAGAGTAGTGATCTCTACGCTGCTACCAAGAAAAGACTTCCACCCTGCCACCATCCAGAGGATTAATGCCAGCATATCCAGAGACTGTGCACTCAAGCCTAACGTCCAACTGGCCCACCCACCCCACACTTGATCTCGACTGTCTGTATGACCAAGTACACCTTTACAAATCAGTAATCCCTACCTTCTCCAAGACACTCAAAGATATAGCGCTCAATCGAAACCCCAACAACTCCCATAGGAGAAGCATAAGACCACACAGCCCAACCAGAGCAAGGAGAAGTCTTCCTGGAGCTACAACAAGAGGAGCTGCACACAGAGGACCAACAGCCAGAACCCCCCCCACAAGACTACAGCACCATCAGACAGTCAGACAGACTCCATCAGGACCAGAATACCTACCGCCACAGAGTCCCCACCTCCCGATCCATTCTACCCAAACCAACCCTGGTCAGCCCCAATATCCTCCCCCCCTGAACCTACCTGATCCTCGCCAGTGCACCCTCTACAACCCATCCAGAGAACGACAAGAGCCCAATCCTGACCGCCATAGCTACGCTCAAGCTGTGAGTAGAGCAACACACCAAGCCCCACCATCCTGCGAGATGAGGAACATTCAACAGATGCTCAGCATGCTCTGCCAGCATCTTATAGCATAAAAACACCAATATATTATAAATATTTTATGAATTACAAAGCTTTTACCATATCATGCTGGAATATACAAGGACTGAGGTCCTCTACTTTTGGCCTTAAGAGCAGAAACCCAGATTTTAGAAAAGAAATTAAAAACATAGACATAATCATCCTACAGGAAACTTGGAGTAGAGGCGAGGAACCTACTGGTTGCCCCCTAGGTTATAAAGAATTAATAATCCCATCCACTAAACTACCACGAGTTAGACAGGGAAGGGACTCGGGAGGTATAATCATTTGGTATAGGTCAGACCTAAGTCATGGCATTAAATTGATCCAAAAAGGAACATTTCACATTTGGATAGAAATAGATGGCAAAATACTCTCAAATGAGAGAAATGTCTTCTTATGTGCCATTTATATACCCCCTGTAGAATCCCCCTATTTTAAAGAAGAGAGCTTTTCCATATTAGAAGAAGAGTTAAGCAACTTCCAAAGCCAGGGAAATGTAATGCTTTGTGGTGACCTAAACTCCAGAACTGGAGAACAACCAGACATCCTTTGCAACCAAGGGGATAAGCATCTACCTGGTGGAGACAGCCTCAGCTTCCCTAAATGCCCAGTAAGACTCAACTACGACAAAATAACTAACAGAAACGGGTCTCAACTACTACAACTGTGTCGCACCCTTGGTCTCTATATAGTCAATGGTAGGCTAAGAGGGGACTCTTACGGAAGGTACACCTTCAGCTCATCTATTGGCAGTAGTACTGTGGACTACTGTATCACAGACCTCAGCCCAGAGTCTCTCAGAGCATTCACAGTAAGCCCATCCACCCCCCTATCAGACCACAGCAAAATCACACTGTATATGAACAAAGAATTAACTAATCAAGAATCATCTAAAACAAGCAATCTACATAGCATTAGTAATCGTTACCGATGGCGGAAAGATATCCAAGAAACCTATCAGGATGCTATCCACCAGCCACAAGTACAATCTCTATTGGATAATTTCTTAAACAAAACATTCCCCTGTAATAGTGAAGGTGTCAACGTAGCAATAGAGAACATAAACAACATATTTGATATATCTGCCTCTCTATCTAATCTTAAAACCTCAAACAAAAATCCCAAAAAGGCCAATAATTATAAAGAGAAATGGTTTGACGAGGAATGTAAAAGCATGAGGAAGATACTGAGAAATGTATCTAACCAGAAACACAGAGACCCAGATAACCAGGCACTACGCCATCACTATGGCATAACACTTAAAGAGTATAAAAACATACTAAGGAAAAAGAAGGAACAATGTATCACAGAGCAGCTCAATGTAATTGAAGAATCTATTCAATCAAATGTTTTTTGGGAAAACTGGAACAGACTATATAAATATGGAGGATTATCGGGGCCATAACTAAATAAATAAATGAATGGTTAAATACTTGGATAAATAAATAATTAGATAACAAAATGAGACACTAAATATATAAATGTTACATGTACTCCTGTGTATATATATATCACATTTATTTATTTATACTTACATTTAGTCATTTATACTTACATTTATCCACGGTGTAACTTGCTTCCTGCAAAATAAATCTGTCGTCACCCGTCACCAAGTCAGGGGGCGGGTTAAAGCCTCTGATTGGTGAATGAACAGTATTACACACCAGGCAGGCTCAACCAGTCGATCAAGCTCTCTTCGATCCAGAGGGATCCTACTCTATCGTCTCATTGTGCGATACTGCTAAATGTGGTATCATCCGATACTAAGTAAATACAGGGCCAGTATTGCCAATACCAATACCGATGTATTTACTTTCATGTCGGGAAAAGCAATGCCTCATAATTTATTAAGTGAATGCATCATCAATATGAACATTTGAATGAAAATACAAAATTAGAATTTTCATGATCATTGAATAATTTTTCCTTTAATTAATTGTTCATGATTATGATCATAATAAAACACAGGACGAAGAGTTTTGTCTAAAATACTGTTATTATAGTGTGCTGCCGAGCAGTATCCTACTGCACGTGCACGCCGGCAACAACTCACAGCATAGCAAGGGAAGGGGCAAAGTGAGCTTGAGCGAAGTTACAGGAGTGGTGTTTGCACAACCACTATGATGTAAAGGGAGTTGTGTAGGCTGTAGAGAAGATACATTGAAACTCAAGTAGCCTATCGATCTCATCTCGCCAGTATCAATCAATACTAATACCAACGTTGGTATCGATAGCCTACTTTAGATCGATTTACCCAATCCTATGCTGTACCATCTCGCGGAGGATCGTGAACACATTTTCATAGATGTCTGTACACATTTTCAATGATGTCTATGTCAGCCAGGGCCAATATCATTGCTATAATTTCAGCGAAGCTCTCAATATTATGTAATAAAAAATGTGAATTGGCAGTTGCCTCCATCTCTTCAGCTACAGCCAACATTTCGCCTACTGTAGCATGCAATATTTCATTTATTGAATCTGCACCGGGTGCTGCCATCTTGAATTAGTCAAAAGCAGTCGATTCAAGTTGAACCACCAATCAGAGGGTTTAACCCGCCCCCTGACTTGGTGACGGGTGACGACAGATTTATTTTGCAGGAAGCAAGTTACACCGTGGATAAATGTAAGTATAAATGACTAAATGTAAGTATAAATAAATAAATGTGATATATATATACACAGGAGTACATGTAACATTTATATATTTAGTGTCTCATTTTGTTATCTAATTATTTATTTATCCAAGTATTTAACCATTCATTTATTTATTTATTTATGTATTTATTTATTTAGTTATGGCCCCGATAATCCTCCATATATAAACAACAACATGAAGAATTACCAATTCAAAATGGGGATATATGGATTAACCACTTCTCCAAGCTTTTCATGTACATAGATAAGAACCCAGAACAAAAACACATACACGATAAGCTCCAATTACTTGAATCTGCAATTAAGAATTACCAGAACCCTCTTGATTTTTCAATAACATTGAACGAACTACAAGATAAAATACAAAACCTAAAATCCAATAAAGCCTGCGGTGTTGATGGTATACTAAACGAAATGATCAAATTTACAGATGACAAATTTAAATTGGCCATACTAAAACTTTTTAACATCATCCTCAGTTCTGGTGTATTCCCCAAAGTCTGGAACCAAGGTCTGATCACCCCAATATTTAAAAATGGAGACAAATTCGATCCCAATAATTACCGCGGGATATGTGTCAACAGCAGACTGGGTAAAATCCTCTGTAGTATTATTAATAACAGACTCCTGCACTTTCTCAGCGAAAACAATGTACTGAGCAAATGTCAAATTGGCTTCCTACCAAATTTCCGTACATCGGATCATATATTCACTCTACAAACAATTGTCGACCAACAAATTAACCAAAATAACAATAAAATCTTCTCTTGCTTTGTTGATTTCCAAAAAGCATTTGACTCAATCTGGCATGAAGGCCTTTTATACAAACTGATAGAGAGCGGAGTCGGGGGGAAAACATATGACCTCATAAAATCAATGTACACAAATAACAAGTGTGCAGTCAAAATTGGACAAAAGCATACAGACTTCTTTGTCCAAGGCCGAGGAGTAAGACAGGGATGCAGTCTGAGTCCCACCCTCTTTAATATTTACATAAATGGTCTGGCGAGGGAACTAGAACAGTCTGCAGCACCTGGAATCCCCCTCCTGGACACAGAGGTCAAATGCCTCCTCTTTGCAGACGACCTTGTGCTTCTGTCCCCAACCAAGGAGGGACTACAGCAACATCTAGACCTACTGCACAGATTCTGTCAAAATTGGGCACTAACAGTCAATCTAAAAAAGACAAAAATTCTTGTTTTTCAAAAAAGAACCAGAAATCAGGATCCCAAATATCGATTCCTCCTGGGAACTAACCAATTAGAATACACCAAAAATTATACTTACCTTGGTCTAAACATCAGCACCACAGGCCACTTCCAAAAAGCTGCAAATGACCTGAGAGACAAGGCACGGAGGGCTTTTTACGCCATCAAAAGAAATGTTAAAATTGACATCCCAATCAAAATCTGGCTTAAAATTATTGAATCCATTATAGAACCCATTGCAATATATGGCTGTGAAATCTGGGGCCCACCTACAAAACAAGAATTTGCCAAGTGGGACAAACACCCTATAGAAAGCCTGCACGCAGAATTCTGTAAAAACATACTAAGAGTTCAACGCAAAACCCCAAACAATGCCTGCAGAGCTGGGGGGTATTCCATCAACGTCGCTAACGCAAGTCTCGCTAAAACGAATAAGTCTCACTTGGGTAAACGTCAACTCAGACTTAACCCTCAAACCGTTCCACTAAACGTTCCGTTCCACTAACAGGCAACGCTAACTCAAGCTAGACCTCAATAAACTTACACTGTGCAGCCCAGATAAGGCGATCGTCGAAAAGAGGAGTTATGTCGCAAAAAGCAAAGCGTAAACCAGCAGAGTGGTGTTGTTTCAGCAGCGTAAATTGTTCTTTTGAGTTTTTTTGGAGTTGTCCCAAAAAAGGGTTGCCGCAATTAACATGACATGGGAGAAAACGTGTCAAACCATTACGACCGTTAAAAAAGCGTAAATTGTACACATACCAAATTAACATATATGCATTCAGTGATTCACTGATAATTAGCGTAATTTGATGAGCTGTTTGAAACCGTTCTGACAGTAGGCTGGCCTATGGCCGATATTCTCAACACGAGATTGAGAATATAACCCCAAAAAGAACGTGGCAGCAATTGAAAATTGTAGGATCAAATTCAAAACACTGAAGAAGGCCATGGTTAATTGAACTTGATGTGGGCTAATAATGTTTTTGTCTTCACATCTTGAACACAATTAGGCCTAATCAATTAGGCCTAGCCTACTTCAAAATAACTTTGCCGCACGCATTTATTAAGATAACAAATAAAAGGGTTGTCAAAGAATGGATACGCCATAAACGATTGTAACTTGTCTAGACGCTCTGTTTAGTTTCTAAAGGCCTTATTTTATGTCACTTAACCAATGGCTTTTGAAAACTGTTAAAGTGACATTATTTCTTAACTTGTTTATTTAAATGTAGGCCTATATGTTTTTTGGAAATTAATTAAACACGTAAATCGTTCATGTAGGCTATGCACTTCAAAAAGTCTTAATTTAGGCTACGTTTCCGAACACGGACTAAAATTCACCTAAATTCACGGACTAAAGTTCTTGCGCGCAAGAATTTACTCGACGGAACTGTCTTTTCAGATTCAGTTTCCGCTTGTTTGAAATTCTTTGCAACACATATTAGTTTAGCTTGACTTTTAGCCTGACACGGAGCAGGCTAGTTCCGAAGTATAAGTTACCTTGGTTACGTAGCTTGAACTAAAATAAGCCACCTTAATGGAACGGAACTCTCGCTAAAGTAAGTGAGACTTGGCGAAATAAGTCTCGCTTTTCCTTAATCGACGTTGATGGAATACCCCCCTGAATTAGGAGTGTATCCTTTACTCATCAAAATACAAAAAAGAGCAACTAAATTCTACCTGCACCTTAGCCAAAGTGATGAAAATACCTTCCACCACAAAGCCCTTCTATGCCAAAAGATGAAGCCAGATAAGAGTCCTCTCATCCAGCTAGTCCAGAGGCTCTGCTCACCAAACCCCACAGAGCCTCAAGACAGCAGCCACCTTATTAACCCAAAACAAATAGCAAAACAACAAAAAGAAAAATACATTGACTATTGGAAAGAAGTTACACTAAAGCAAAATAAATTAGAATGCTATTTGAATCTAAAAAGACAGTACACAATGGCAGAATACCTGATCACTGTGTCTGAACCAAAAGTAAGGAAGACATTAACTAAATATAGACTCAGCGAGCACAGCCTGGCCATAGAGACAGGCCGTCACAGACAGACATGGCTGCCCAGAGAGGAGAGGCTGTGCTCTGTCTGCTCACAGGGAGAAGTGGAGACAGAGCTCCACTTCCTAACAGAATGTGACCACTATAAAGACATTCGAACCAAATACTTCCCCCAAATTACCAACATATACAAGGAATTTGAAAATGTAACAAATAGAGAGAGACTGGTTTATTTACTGGGAGAAAAACCTAACTGCTGTATTTTAGCAGCAAAGTATGTATCAGCCTGTCATGGCCTTAGAGACAACCACAATGAGATAAATTTATAATATGGCAAACATAACATGTTTTCATTTTTGTTTTCATATTTTGTTAAAACATTACTGTAATCTTTCAGAATTTCAAATCTATTATTAGATTTTTATATTATTATCATTATATAACCTGGTGTATGTGCGTGTGTATGTGTATGTATGGGTATATACGTGTGTATATATACGCGTGGGTGTGTATACACGTGTGTATACGTATATATATATATACACATATGTGTGTGTGTATCTATTTACTTATTTATGTATTTATTTGTTATCGATTATTTGGCAACATTAATAATATACTAACTTGAATAATAATAACATGGATACAAGTTGTTCACCTGTGTGGTGTAGCTACACGTATGTATATGTTAACCTGCCGTGTGTGTCTCTGTATGTAAGTGTATGAACTATAAGTATATAAGGCCATGATTGATGAATATTTCTGTAATTCTACCATTGCTTTGGCAATATGAACAATTGTTGTTTTCATGCCAATAAAGCCCTTTGAATTGAATTGAATTGAGAGAGAGAGAGAGAGAGAGAGAGAGAGAGAGAGAGAGAGAGAGAGAGAGAGAGAGGAGAGAGAGGAGAGAGAGAGAGAGAGAGAGAGAGAGAGACACCCACGGGTCAGAAAAACCGTCTTGGAACAAACTATCAGCTCCTGTTCTGGTTTTTCTGTCCAGAACATAGTCCAGCTGAAGAAACTTACATCATGAGGCATTCAATAAATATATGGGCCCTAATGTATCAATCATCAGTACAATTGTTGTTTTGCTAATTGAAACATACCAGTCTTTTTTGAGCTGGATGCAGCCCTACAGCCCAGGATGCTCTGCATGGCATGATGTTTTCACATTCTGTTAACCAGTGTTGCCAACTTAGCGATTTTGTCGCTAGATTTAGCGACTTTTCAGACCCCTTTGGCGACTTTTTTTCTAAAAAGCGACAAGCGACAAATCTAGCTTCTTTTCTGGAGTTATTGGTGACTTTTGGCGACTTTTGGCTTCCTCGCGCAGAAGTCCCTCCCAGCTGTCTCCTGTTAGCAGGTTAGCAGGAGCTAACAGGAGACGTTCACGGCTCAGCATCCAAGCTGCAAATGAATCCGCGTCCCGGCCAGCAAGCTGCCGCTGACTGATCCCGCCCCCTGACGTACAGTCAGGGCGGGATAATGTATATTTTCTTTGTCTAAATAAAATAATAAAATCACTGCACTAAATAAATCACTGTGTTATATATAGTTTGACTCACACTGCCTCAGGCTCAGTCACTCACTCACCTCACCTCGTCCACTGTGTGTGTGTGCCTCTGTGACACAAACTTTCTTTACCATGTCTAAACTTTACCAGCAGAAATACAGAAAGGAGTGGGAGGCAAACACAGCTTTTAAGGGATGGTTAAAGCCATTTATTGGAGATATTGGACGAGCATACTGCCATTACTGCAAAGTGGATTTCTATGCTAAAATCAGTGATGTGAAGAAACACATTCAAAAGGCAAAGCCTTATAACTCAGCAGCACAAACAACGCTGCCATTTATGGTAGGCAAAATTGATAGCTCCAAAAAGGCTGAGGCTACCATAGCATTAGCCATTGCTGAACACTGCTCCCATGTAGGTCAGCCTTTTCTGACTCCGCTGCTGCTACGCATTTCAGAATGCACAGGACTAAGTGCACTGAAATGATCAATGGTGTCCTAGCACCTTACTTCTTGAAAAAGTTGGTGGCAGATGTGGGTGAGCAGCATTTTAGCCTCCTCCTCGATGAGGCCACAGACATCAGTGTGTCTAAGTACCTGGGTGTTGTCATCAGATACTTTAGTGAAACTAAAGGGACAGTGGTATCTACATTTCTGGGGCTTGTTGAGCTGGAGGGAGGAGATGCACATTCTATTGCCCGTGCTGTGGTGGCTTTTTTAGAAAAGTGCTCTCTTGTTAAAGAGAAGCTCCTTGGGATAGGGACTGACAATGCCTCTGTAATGACAGGGATAAATAATGGGGTCCATGCAGTGCTCAAACATGAGTATGGCCTTAAAGATCTGGTCCTCATCCGTTGTGTGTGTCACTCCCTGCAGCTTGCTGTCACCCATGCATCGAATGAGACGATCCCACGCAGTGTGGAGTACCTTGTAAGGGAGACATATAAATGGTTTTCAGTGTCTCCCAAACGCAGGGAGGCATACAAGGCCATTTATGAGACCATTAACTGTGGGGAGAAACCATTACAGATCACAAAGGTGTGTGCCACACGTTGGCTCTCTATTGAGCCCGCAGTCTCACGCATTTTGGACCAATGGGAGGAGCTCAAGCTGCATTTTGAGGTCACCAAGTCGAGTGAGCACTGCTACATGGCTGAGGTGTTATACTCCATGTACAGTGATCCTCAAAATGTGCTATACTTGACCTTTCTGAAGTCAGTGCTGGGAGAGGTACAGTTGGCCATGAAAGCATTTGAGGGAGAGCAGGTCGATCCTCTCAAGCTACTTGACAGCTTGGTGAGCCTCATTAAGTCTGTGAGCAGCAGGGTCCTGAATCCACTGGCAAAGGTGGATGTCTTGAAAGGGCCTCTCGATGGATACATAAGTCCTGTTCCATACCTCGGTTTCCTTTTTGATTCAAAGGCAGCTGAGCTCCACCTTGCACCTGACGATGAGCAGAATGTCAGAAAACGGTGTGTCGCCTTCACTATCTCCCTCACCAATGAGCTGAGGATGAGACTGCCTGAGAACATTGAGACATTGAAACACATGTCAGTTTTCAATGTACAGGAAACTCTGAAGCACAATAAGAGCCCAGCAGAAATGGTCACAATTGCAAAGCTCCTTGGCTTCTCACCTGAAGCAATAGACAAGATTGTCCAGCAATGGCGTACCATCCACCTCAGTGTCTGGACTGAGAAAAAGAACACGCTGAGCTTCTGGAGTGAGATTTGGAGGTTCAGGGACGCAGCTGGTCTCAATCCATTCCAGGAACTCGCCATGGCTGCTGTGGCTGTGTTGTCTTTGCCACACTCAAATGCTGAAGTTGAGAGAGTGTTCAGCCAGATGAGTGTGGTGAAGACCAAACTCAGGAACAGGATGTCCTTGCAAACCCTGAACTCCATCCTATACATCAGATATGGATTAAAGCTGTCAGGTGAGGCTTGCTTTGAGCACCAGCTGCCTGATCACATTCTGAAACTGTTTGGAACCTCACCTGCTTATTCATTCAAGGCAGCTCCTTCAGCTGAACCTGCAGTGGAGAGCCTGAGTGACGATGAAGAGTCACTGGTTCTGTGAGCTAGCACAGCCTGTCTGTGTTTTTGGCTTCAGACCTCCCTCCACGGCTGCAATTAGAGCAAGACTAGTTAACATCATCACAAAAAAAGTGTTAGTTAAAAATGTTCATATATAACTGTGACTTGTTTTAGGCTCCTAAGTGGACCATAAGGTTAAAACAAAGCTAAAGAAGAAAAAAAACATATTAAAAACAAAAAACTTAAAGAAAATAAAAACTTGAATAGGCCTAACTGCCAGAGTGGGCAATTTAAATTGTTAATGTATATTGTACACAACACATGTTATGTTTAAAAGTGTTCATGTTTAAATGTTACCTGTTGTAGGCTCCTACGCGGACCATAAAGTTAAAAAACAAACTTAATTAAAAAATATATATATAAAAAATTAAATAAAAACCTAAGTAACTCTGCCAAAGTGTTCCTTTTTGGTCACTTTTGCCGGTCCCAAGCCCGGATAAAGGAGGAGGGTTGGAATTATTAATTTGTATTTCTAAATATATTTGAGCTGTTCTTACGTTTCTTCTAAGGTTCTTACCTCATTGTTCTCTTGCTCACTTTTCGCGCGAGCGGGAAACGTTTCTGTGTGCCTGATCACATTCTGAAACCGTTTGGAACCTCACCTGCAATTAGAGCAAGACTAGTTAACATCATCACAAAAAAGTGTTAAGTTAAAAATGTTCATATATAACTGTGACTTGTTTTAGGCTCCTAAGTGGACCATAAGGTTAAAACAAAGCTTAAGAAGAAAAAAAACATACTTAATAAAAAAATATATATATAAATAAATAAAAATAAACCTAAGTAACTCTGCCAAAGTGTTCCTTTTTGGTCACTTTTGCCGGTCCCAAGCCCGGATAAAGGAGGAGGGTTGGAATTATTAATTTGTATTTCTAAACATATTTGAGCTGTTCTTACCTGTCTTGCACAGTCCATGTCCATGGCGTTTCTTCTAAGGTTCTTACCTCATTGTTCTCTTGCTCACTTTTCGCGCGAGCGGGAAACGTTCAGTGACGACGTCACGACGCCGTGCTCCACCAATCAGAGACGTCGGTGTGACGCTCAAGGATCATGGGTAGTGTAGTTCTTCTTCCAGAGATCGCCAATAAACTATGTTTTTCTTAAAACGAGGTTGATACCATGCAAACTTGTGTCATGTACAGTACCTTGTATCAAGTCATATAAATCTCCCTTAGATGGTGATGAAATTAGGGCTAATAATCTCTTAGAATAGGTCCATGATAATAATCCGCTATGGCTATGGAGAAAATGAATGGGATTTTGACTTCCGGGTATGCA
>CAEFZP010004837.1:0-30115 GCA_903064625.1 Mallotus villosus
ATAATATATATAGTGAGATTACAAAGGATGGCCACGTCGATGACGTGGCACACCCAATTAGGGTGAAAATGATATATTGCGCCTTGTCCTCACTGCCAGTTTCCCTTTACCGCTTTCATCCAGCCAGGCATCTTCTCTGGACTCAGAAATTGCCTCTCAAGCTTACACTAAAGTAAAGAAACCTGTCTAATTCATAATTGAGAGTGCAGGCCTCAAGAGTGTCAGGTGTTTTCATAGACTTGATCCACTTATAATGCGTGCTTTTTCTGGTTAGCATCCTAGAAGGTATCGTGATGTTATAGGAACAGAGCTGCTCATTGGCCTTCTCTCGACGATATTTGTTGCGTATGTGACCAGGTGGAAGAGAATGAGACGACAGAGGCACTGAAAATCTTGAGTCTGGATCATAGAGGTAATATTAAGTAGAGAGAGCCAACATCGTCTTCCAAGATGGCGTCCCCATTCATTTCTATGAAAAGTGCTCAGTGGCGCAGTGAAGCAAGCTAGAGCGCGAAACGGACAGCGCCATCTTTCTACTTCCGTGTCTTCCGGTCTAAACTAGGAAAAAAGTGAGCCCATAGCTTTTAACGGGCTCACTTTTTCCTAGCTCCAAGCTGGCTCCGAGACTCGTGCACGCTTGCAAATAGCTGTACACGTCATACTTTGCGACAACCAGTCGCGAGCTTGTGAGCTGGAGCTAAGGCATTGCAGAAAACTGTCAGAATGTGGTACAAGTCCGATCAAGAAGCAGATACATGTGAACTTACGAAAACCAATACTGTAATATTATACGTGCAATGCCTATACGTTGTTCTTTTTGCTCCGTGTTTTTAGTTTGACTGCTAAGTATTGTGTTGGATTAAAGAAACTGCAAGCTTGAATATTTGGCTCCGTCGTTGTTCTAGCTCGGCAAAGCAAGCTAAATTAAGCCTACAGGCTATAGCCTACCTATGTTACTATTATAATGATGATGAGTGTTGCTTACTATTACTAGCTTATTGTTAATGCCATCGTTGTAGTGTTAACTGACATAAGTTCTAACAATATAACGACCATAACAATATTGTCGTTATCAGACATGATTTATTCCTCTTCGTCTTTGCTCCAGAATAACATGTTATCTACAATGACGCCGTAACATGCCACGATATTATAACTAATTATATTAGGCTATAATTAGCCTACTTTGTCATGCAATGAGAATAATCGCGTTCATTAGCCTATACAAAATGGTTAAAATGCTTTAAAATAACGGAAATAAACTCTACAAACAACCGTCATGTATATTTGCAAGCATTTGTAAAACGTGCTACAATTAAGGCAGGCAATTTTAGATTACCAAGTCCTTTCTCCTTGTTCTCATTCAGCTCAGGTAAATCAGCACTTTCTGATGTTCCCTTGTGTGCTCGTCCCCTGTTAGTATCCGCGAACACGTTTCGAGGCAACTTTTCTTGACGTAAGCAAATAAATGGGGTGCTAGTTTACCTATTTTGGATTGGTTTCAAACATAGCAAAAATCTGGAAAAATTATTCTATGAAAAAGCTAGTAGTATGAGCCAGGTTCGAGTATCGAACAAAAATTATTGGGGGAGATAGTTTTGTAAATGTTGACTGGAGTTAATAGATTAAAAACGACCGGAAGACACGGAAGTCAAGTCGAAGATGCAATACCACCTACATCCACCGGGGCCGTTGCTTCAACCCAAGGGGCGAGGGGTGGGGGCTTGGTCTGGATACGTCTCCAGTAGCCTAGTGTGAAGTAGAGGCACGCCTCTATCTCCAGCTCCGCCCACCACAATTTTTCAGGTGACAGCTCAAAAAACTAGACAGTAGACTGCTTCGGTACGCAAGGATACTACCCATGTCTTTTGATAGGAATTGCTTCTCCCAAATATTGTATTTTCAATTAAGTATACAACGGAATAGTTTGCTCTCCTCAGTCAGTCTTTCTATTCTATCGTCTTGTAATTATCTATTTTGAGCTGGCTAAACAGTTAGCCTACTGTAGCCTATATTTTAGCCTACATCTAGATTTCAATCTTCGTTGATAAAAGGAATTGATCAGAATGTCTGACTCCACGGTGGACGGAAAGTCGGAGCTTAAACAGCAAGCAAAGAGGTAAAGGAGAGCGAGAACGTGGCGGAGAAATACTCAGCCATGACAGTGAGCAAGAATAGCGAAATGACCATGGCCATGGGCGAACTATCCTCTCTGCGTTCAGCGCGGTCCCTACCCACAAGCCTGGCAAAAAGGTAAGACATGACAGACCACGATACAAGTTGTCTTTTGTTCAGTGTTAAAATAATTTCTGCGTATCGGTTACCCTTCATTTGTTCGTGCGACATGTCCTATTCGGGATGTCCCATTTCCTGACGTCAATGCCCGATATGCCATCAATCTGTATTTAGTTTGACAGCCAGTCCGCAACATGCAGAGGGAAACGAGTTACTAACCTACCAGCATGGCTGGCATTATCTTTTTCAGAGTTGTCTTCATGTTACTACTGTTTAACCTACACACGCGCACACACACACGCACACACACACACCTGTACTGCAATAAGGCTTTGAGCAGTCATCGTTTTTGGAAATTGCTTTTATCCCTGGTTAACTTTGTCCAAAATGCTAAATTACCCCAACCTGCTCACACACATCACCCCACACCCACATTCATTCAGAAACATCACACTCAGACACGCACAATGGCCCAGTTTTACAGACTAAAAATTATTTTCAATGGGGATCTTCATTTAATTGTTCTCCTACTTTAAAACTAGGTTAATCCATGTCTGAGACACTGGGGCCAATGTGTTGCTTCACCAGGTAAGTTAATTTTGTGGTGTGTGTGGATTTACAGACTCAAAATAGCCCAAAACTCAGATCTTGTCCTACCCTGATCCCTGGATGTGTGTGGCATTGCAATAAGCAAACTGGATAATGGCTTTAGCTCAGCTTGGACCTGGAAACCACATGAATACTATAAAGGCCAACTGTACATCTGGGCATTTTTTGATTTAGAGAGATTAAGGATATTGAGATTATTGCTTGAGCTGAAATTATTATTATGCACAGGCACAGGATAATTGATTGTGTTTATCCATTTCTGATTTAATGTTTGATGGAGTACAACTAGGCACTAGCTTTATATTCCTTTGAGATCGGGTTTCCTAACAGTTTTTGCGGGTGAAATCTATAGCTCATTCCATTCTGTGTTTTTGCAGGGCTAGGATGGGGTGGACTTTTATTTCCCTTCCGAAGTAATTAAGTAGCCTGTATGCTTGGTTATACTGTAGAACGCTGCTTTGGCGTTCAGTATGGTGAAGGGCTTAGACAACAGCTGTAAATCAGTTAATCACATAACCCATTGGATGATTCGATTTCATGTTTCCGGACAGAGTTTAGTAAAGCTGTATTATTTTAGCCGTTCTTGAAATGAGATTGCTCAGTCAGTGACTCATGGACAACCGAACCTGCTTTAGTTACTATACCCCAGCTAACTGGAGGGAACATTAGGAGTAGAGCTATTCAAAGAGGTCTGAAAGCCTAACTGAACTCACCTGGTCAAACCTGATGTGGTTGTACTATAGCTTTAGTTCTGGTCCAGGAAATACAATCTGAAATACCCTTTTGTTTGATTTGTGTGTTTGCCATTGGAAGGGTGGTGACTTTACATAGACTTTCAACATCGCTCTCTTAGGAAGTAGTACAAGTTGGAATGTGTAAAACCAGTGTCTTCTGGAAAAAGCCAGCATTCATTAATCTGTTGTCACCTCTATTAGACTATTTCGTAACTGACAGTTTCTTTGAACACTTTAATTTCCTTTGGGATAAAAAAATTGAATGTGAATGGAATTCTTCTTCCTACAAGTTAGTAGCCCATATTGGGTTAGTTTGCTGGCCAAAATGGCTAGGTGGAAGGCCTGTGAAGAGAAACGCCTGACATGGGTGTATGATGTGCTGGATAGCACCACCGGCGCCATGTGTAGGCTATGACCTTTACCAGGTGCCATTCATATCTCAGTGAGGTGTTGAATCACACCAATGGCTCACTACATTTGGCCACGGCAGAGCCACTCTTGTCGTTTCTCTTTACAGTGCACTTATCATGTGGTTTCTGCTTCTAGCCCTCAAGCTGTCGACTCTAATCTAGTCCTGAGTCACCGTGCTGTGGATTTGTATGCTGTTAACCAACAATGTATAGATGCAACTGTTGTTACTCAGTCTGAAACCACATACTGTAGATTTGTTTACCTCGGATACATGCCTGTGTATAACCTGATAACCCACAGGAACAGTCCGTTGTAGTGGGGATAAATCACTCACACAACAGATTATTTTTCACTGACGAGCTCATTGGCTTTCTGTCTGAGGAGATTCTTTCAAACGAGCACTCCCCTCATAACTCATCCTTGCTCTTGTGGAGCGGTTCAAGCAGTTTCAGGAAGGCTAAGGCTAGTGTCGTGATTCATGCCTTCATACTCTGCCTGTTTGGGTTCTCCTTGTTGTAGTCGTGTGTGCGAAAGGTTAGGGCATCACGCAGTGCTGAACTTGAACACTACAGACAGAATGTGGAGTCGACCGCTTTGTCGATCTGCCTCGCGCAGGCCTTCATCTCACACTCATTTGTACTGATCCCCACCTAACGTCAGTCAGCAGTGACAGAACTTTGCCAGTGGTTTTATAATATCATTTTGTTTTTGTTTTTGTGGATAATCCCCATAGATGGAGTGATTTAAGCTTTAGGTATACTGGTGCTGCAGCAGGAATGATTGTTGTTGTTCAACCTGGAGTTGTAACCTGTTCGGGATTCAGAAACACGACAAGGAGACTATTGACCTCTCCAAGGATAGAAAAAATAGTGTGTCTTGTTATTCCATCTGATTAATTCACAGCTTGCCATGTGCATGTTCCATGGACATTAAAAAATGATGAACATTCGATATCTAATCTTCTATATAGTCGAGATCTCTATCTAGAGCTCTATCTCTCTCGCTCGCTCTCGTTCTCTTTGTTTTGTTCTATATTTCTCTCTCTCTATCTCTTTCTTTTTCTCACCAGGATTGTAACATTAAGGAGTATGATTGTTACCTCCAGAGCAGTCTGGAATGTTATGCAAGGCAGAGGTGTAGCATTTCACACAGCTCTGTACACAACGCATATACAAATGGAAACACACGCACATAACATGCACATGGTGGCCATAATGCAATGCTGGGTGGATCCAACAGGAAAGAGTACTGCCTTGTGGGCTCTCAGAGACAGAGCTGGAGAGATGGAATGAGGATCAATGGACAGCAAACAGATGCAGCAGACAGACGCAGGCGAGAGGAAGAAGAGACGAGAACACAGAGGAAAAAGGGAGAGAGAGGGAGAAAGTCACAGGGAGAGAGAAACAGGATGAGGGAACACAAAGCAAGAATACTCTTCTCCGTTTCAGTTCAGTATTCAGGATACAGATACTTCTAAGGGTTCCAGTGATTTCTCTTCTGTTCCTGTGAGATGCCCACAGCAGCGAGGAGGTGTGAACATGGAAGAAAGAGAGGGGCGCACAGGGAGGGCGGGTATGAACTGTAATGCAGGACTCGAATCTCACGCAACTTCGCGTGTGTGTTAGCAGTTGTTTTGTATGTGGTTAGATTAGCCTCACACGTGGGGGAATGAGGGAAGGTCATGGCAGCATGGTTTCCTAGCTGACCTTGGAACGATGTGACCTTTTCGACCCCTGTCTTTGTCGCTTTCCTCATGCTGCGTAGGCTCTCACTGCTTGTCATCTAGCGATACATTCAGCTGTGAGCCTAATTCTTAGTGCCAAACTTGTATTTGGCCTATAGTCGTTTTATGGTGAAAGTCATATATAGTTGTGACACGGTGAGTGTGATGATGAGAGAGAAGTCTGTGTAAGAGAGAGTTGAGAGAGGGAACAGAAAGGCTACACAGTATACTGTGTAGCCTTTCAAATATACACGTTGGCAAATATACACGTCTGTGGTCTATTGCAACCTAACCAACACACAGCAGAGAGTCTTCCCTACAAGACAGCCTGCTGATGTTGGGGATTAATGCCTGCCGGCATGGAACAGATAGGCCTGAGAGCTGACCTCACTAATGAATGGAAGAAGGCACCTGTCACTCTTACTAGATGCGACCAATACGCTGAGTACGTGCGTAGCCATGTAGACGAGGCAACCCCAAAGGATGACCTTGACTGAACCGAGGACGGCCTGACCAGAGACAAGCTAGGCTATATAAAGCTCATCACAGCATGCTGCTCCTGCTGGACATCCTTAACTATGATACCTAGAAGCCTGTTCTTCTCTTCAAGTATCAGTACAGTATAGACTGCTGGTAAAGTACGTTTCACTGGTAAGAGATATATATCAACACGTTGACAGAAAAGATGGAAAGATTGCATCCTCATCCCTTGAAACATTATGGCGCTTATCCTTGTTTATGGGGACAAGTCGATTGCTTTGACACAAACAAGTTTTATCAAACCGCACAGCGTACCAGATCACAGCACAGGCTACAAGATACATGCTACATTAACAGGGAGGTTGTAGGCGATAACGGACTCTTTATTGTAGCAGCAGTTGAATATTGTGTAATATTTGGGATTGAGGTCACTGGGACTCAGCAATGATCCCCATCTTTAGCGTAGCATAGCTGATTGACTTCTGGGGAGTCGGCTTGGTAGCCAGGTGTGGGGATTGGGATTAGTGTTAGCTGCTGGGATTAAACCACGTAACACGGACACGCCTGTAGCATCTATAGTGTGCCACTACAACACTGTGCTAGCCGGTATCAGCGTAGCATGAAGCATGTGGTGTGGTTGTGGGTTTGGATGGGTCGGATGATGACGTGTATTTGTATGGCTAGAAGGGATACTGTGACAGTGGCGTCGCTGTGCTTTTAGGCTCTAGGGCAATGGGCTTTAATTCCCCTGAATACTCGCTGCTATGACAGCACATCTTGACTCGTTTCGATCTGCAGATAGCTACGGTCGATTACACGGCTGATAGGAGCTCCGGAACAGACACCTATAGATATGCTCCCACAATCTCAGACCAACACATCGTCTTCACAAACAGATCAGAGAGAGCGAGAGGAGAGAGAGAGATCACTGAACGCGAAACGCCCATTCCTGCAGATGAGACGGGACAGAAAGCAACACAGCGGCGTAAGAAGCTAAGACTCAGAAGAGGAGTTGAGAGAAGAGGAGAGACTCTGTTTAAGAGGTCTTCCTTGGCACGCTCAGGTGGACACTGGTGACCTGTGTCTGTCCCGCTACCCATGGTGCCCGCCTTGTGCTGTATAATTGCTCTCGCTGAGAGCACCGGCTGGAGCGTGAAAAGGTGAAAAGCTGGAGCGCTGGCAAGGGCATGCACGAAACTAGCGAAGGACGGACTCATGGACACAGAGACGGACGCAGTCTGGTGCAGTCAGGCTGGCCAGAGGGACAGAGACAGAAGCAGAGAGAGAGACGAGATTCGCGAGGGCGCCTCCCCTCCTCTCCGATGCATATGGACTGTGTATAGAGAGAGAGTCACACCAGACAGAGACAAAGAGAGAGAGGGAGACCGTGAGACCGTTGAAGGTCTTACCGACCAGTCGTGCAGCTTGAGCAATATGTAATGAGTTTTAAAAAGGTGGTACCTGGGTCTGTGCGTGCGTGGTTGTGCATATGCTGTGTGCAGAAGTAGTCATTAGGCTTAGCATGGCCTTGATCTGTGAACTATGTGCTAAAGACTTAACTTGAGTAAAGAAGACTGCATTCCTCCAACACACAGACTGGTGTAGGGTCAGCTGCTCTCCGTCTTCAGTACAGCTGACAGAGGACATGCAAGGGATGAGGTGCATTGCCTTCTATACGTGAGGTATTCCTTCTGCAGCCGTTCGCTGAAGTGTGTGATGATTCCAGCTCCTCTCATAAGAGGTGTTCCTGGTTTGGAAGGAAATCTATCAGACTGATGTTGTGAGCTAAATATTTAGCATGCACACAGGATTTAGAACGTAAATATGTCACAAATAGTGGCTGCATGTTTATCAGCTTTTCCCTGGTCGTATGTTAACTCTGGTGTGCGCTACAGGAGAGGCCTCACAGCCAGGACCGTTTGCAAACTCAGAAAGAGGTCATCACCTACCAAATCCAAGCCTCTACAAACACCTCCTCTCCGTCCTCTTTTCCCAGCTTTATGACACCACAAGCTCCACACAGCCTCAACATCACCGCTCACACACACAACACACACACATCACACACACACACACCACACACACACAGCTTCGTCTCACCACCTTAGCCACAGGACAGCCACCAAAAACAAACCATGATGAATGTTCCTCCAACACGAGTGACTGCCACTGGTGTCGAAGGCCATGCTGTTGAGATAAGGCGCTTTGATTGACCTGTTCTACTTACTACTTTTTCTCCAATATTCGCTCAGGTCACACTTAAGCGTGGTTTGTTTCTGTCGGTCCTCACACTATACAGAATCCTCATGTTAGCGATGCGCTGGCTGCTGATTCTGTCACGATGAGGAGGAAACTTTTAGGTCAAAGGTTACAAGTTGACAGGATCATAGGAGGAAGGACTTCACTCGTAGTCTTTCATTCTCCCAATCCATGTAAAGACCCACTGGTGTGGTATGCTAACATGCATGACTGTCTAGCTTCACCTTTTTTCTACTATTTTAATCAGCAACCCCACAGTCGATAAGCTGTTGCTCATCGGCCTGTTACCTACTTACTGGATTCTTCTTAAATAATTGGCGGCTGCTATAGGGGACTCATGTGCTCCTGCATAATTCGATCTCTTCCTTCCCTCCTTAACTCACCACATGCCTGCCGGCCATTAGACTAACGTCGCCAGGCTTTTGATGTGGACTCTGAGTCCTGGGCCAGGACATCATGGCCGGGGCTCTGGGCATGCATTCTAGGACCTAGCATAGCATGTCTGGGCTAGCATAGCATTGTGTAATACCAGCTAATCTACTTTGCCTATACAGGGTCAACACTCCGTGAGTTTGTGGAGACGATTTTTTGACGGCCGAGAGGACGACTACTCTGACATTTTGTACGATGATGAACTGTTTAGGTTGGCGTGCTGGTGCGGGATTTCGTCCCCTCTAATCCATCTTGTAGAGTCAACCTCTTCAGTTGACAAAGAGTCATTAGAGTTCAATTATTGTGAGACCTCGCCTTTTCTGTCTCTCTATCCTGGCTGGCGAGCAGTAGTGTCTTGAATGCTTTTGTCCATGATGTCATGATGATGATAGACAGCTGACAAGTGTGCCAATGATAATGGCCTCTTATGGATGATTGCTTTTAACATACAAAGGAACACATCATTTACTATATCATTTATTACATCATTTACATTTAAGACACGCCACATGCCCATCAACAATGTCGTCTTGAAATACCTTAAGCCTTATTGTAGATAAAAAACTCTCCCAACTATGCCTGGGTTGACACAGATTGGCAGTAATATGGTTCAGACTTGTGACTTATCAAATTGTGTGCTGTCAGTGAGCTCTTTCTTGTGTCAAAAAACCAAGCGATGACAACATGACTTTTTCAACGAGCGTGGTATGTCGCCTTGCAGTCATGCTCAACGGCTTGAAGAGGAGAGTGGTTTTGATCTTCCCTATCAGAGCATCATGTGCTTCGAGCCTTGGAAATAGACATGGTTCTTCTGCGATTCCATGCTTTGTACGGCTGCTTTTCAATGGCCGGGCGATTACAAACAGACTTCCACAGTCACACTTGACAGAATCCTATTTTGAGAGAGTTGAAAGTCTCAATTCTATTTCAATCCACGTTCTTTGAGCTGAGCCCTAAAAGCCAATATTACAAAAAACATGGCCTGTGGGGCGTAAGCCCTGTATTATCCATTCATTGTATTGTTCTTCACGTATTTATGTGGACACCAAAGCTCAGTATCAAAAGCAGTTTCTGGAAGTGGTGGATATGGTTCTATCCAGACTCATGAATGAGACGTCATTATCAGTCTACACAAGTCTGTTTTGTCACTTCTTACCATCCAGTTGTGGTTGCAGTCAGCAGTAAAGGGGAGGTTCACATTTCACGGCATGGGAGTCACATGGTTTCCATCCAGAATTGTCACCGTATGATACAGGTCTTAACCAGATAACAACAAATCCGTTCCACTATTGTATTTAATTCTTCAATGCGAGGATAGGCGAGGGATGTAAACAAACAAGGCCTTGAACGCAAACTGGTTCAACCTGTCAGGAGAGTTAGAAGGGAATGTTGTCCTTTCCTCCGTCCCTGCACAGATCCAGTTGTGGAAAGACAAGAAGAGTTCAGGAGGTTTCCCACCAAGGCTGGAGTCGCTCCCGTCCCGAATTATCTCTCAGGTCATCCACTGACCGATACGCTCAGGTAAAGATCTATATCTCCAGTACCACTGACCAGCTACAGCTCAGGTACAGATCTATCTCTCAGTCTCCACTGACAGATACAGTCAGGTACAGATCTATTCTCCAGTCATCCACTGACAGCTACAGCTCAGGTACAGATCTATCTCTCAGTTGCATCCACGACAACTACCAGCTCAGGTACAGATCTATCTCTCAGTGCATCCATGAAAGGTACCAGGCTCAGGTACAGAGTCTATCTCTCAGTTCATCACTGACACTACAGCTCAGCGTACAGATCGATCTCTCAGTCATTCCACTGACAGCTTAGCTCAGGTATGGGAATCGATCTCTCAATCATCCACTGACAGCTACAGCTCAGGTACACACATATTACCCACACTCACATACACAACACCACACACTCTCTCCTCTCTCCCCAAACTACAACACCACTCTCAACACACAATGCACTCTCTCTCCCACACCAAATTCTCTCTCCCACACAAACACGCACACTAACTCACACACATAAATTAAACGACTTCCGTGGCCTTCACACCTAGCTGCCTCCTAACAGGACAGCTTCCGATGACGAGGACGTCACCGCGCGGGAGGAGAAGACGAGCAGGTCAACGCCAGACGGGTTTCGGCAAATTCTGCGTCAAGAAACATCAAGGCAGGCCCGGAGTTCGGCCGCCGGAGATCGAGATCGCAGAGCAAGGTGGGGGACGTCATGACTTGCTGTTATCTCGAGACCAGGCGTGGACACCAATTCCGAAACGGCCGTTGACTGAAACTGAGGAGACGTGCTGTTGTTTTAGCACTGCTGCTCGTTCTTCAGTCTGGTCATCAGGCTTCTTGGTATGGCACTGTGCGTGTTGTTCACGTGGGGAAGTTACCAGGCAGCTTTGGGGCCCTGGTGGAGTGTCCAGGTTCTATGGCTGAAGATCCATGTGTAGGCATGATCTATGAGTTTGAAACATTCGTTCGGCAAAGTGCTTTGACTAAAGTATAGTCTGTAAAGTATTTCAGGTTGTCGGAGTCAAGGACCGTCTATTACAACCGCAACTACAGTGCAACGTTACATCTCAAACCACAGTTTAAAGAGACAGTGCAGCCAAAAACAACGACGAATAGCATGAGGTGCAGTTGTTGCCAGGACAGTGGACAAAGGACCTCAAATATAGAATGACAGAGAAGGTCTGAAGGTATCACAGGAATATGATTTGTACTGCTACAGTGCTACTGTGGTGCCCTTACTCCAAAGCGGACGTAAATAGGTGAATGTGAAAGGTTTATAATGGTAGCGAAGCGTCACTTAGTTCGGTGAATGTCTGTGAAATCCTGTATTCCCTATCTTGCTAGCTATATTAAGCTACCATATTTAGATCGGACCTTGCCATCTTGCTGACGCTTGCTGGCTGCTCACAGTCTGGGCTTTAGCTTCAAAGACTGCTTCACGGTGATTTTTCATGAATTTCCGCTGAGTCTTTTGATATGCACATTAGTTTAATACGAAGGAGGGAAGTCGATTTTTATGCTTGGTAGAAAGTTAGGTTTAGGTGAAGTCACCTCATCTAAGGAATTTGCTCTCCCCTCTCTCCATTCCCAACCTTTCTCTTTGTCCCCCTTTTAGATATGTAGCGTTTAATCTCTCTAAGGAAGCGAGTCAGGGGGAAGAAGCCCTTGCCGGGGCCAAAATTGTGGGCTGCACCACCATGACGGCCGCGGACTTGCAGTAAGTTAGAAGAACTTTTATCTCTTTTGTCTCACGCACGCCCTCTCTCCTGTTGGGGACCTTGGATTGCCCCAGTATTACATAGCTTCTTTTTAATCCCTAACACGCGCAAATGTTGTGCCGATATCAATAAATTGATTCATTTCTCCTTATACGTCAACCAAATGATAAAAAATCCAAATAAACTGTCGTTAGTATTTTTTTTACTACGTTCGGGTGCCTTCCCCCAATCCCATCCCTGTCTGTAGGCAGTCAGGGCTGATGAGACTCGGATGGACGCTATGCGGCCCCCAGTGTAGCTGGCAGCTTTGTAACATCTCTCCACCCAGAACGAGGTGAGTGTGCCCTTGTCAGCGAGCGGGTAAGAAAAACTCCAACAGAACCAGAAACCACCACTACCCAGAACCACAACACCCACCACCCAGAACCAAACACCACTTACCAGAACCAGAACACCACCCAGAACCACAATACCACCACCCACAACCAGAAACTACATCCAACAAATGCCACGAAGGAGACCTACACAGATCAGTGTGTACCCCCTGACGCATATGACTGGACTTTGACCTTTATTTACATTATGTCTCAGGTGGGTAGTTCCATACATGGAGACAATTAAGTCGTGTTATTTTAGTCTGACAAGTGCTGTGGGCTTGTGCTGTTTGGATGGAGTTGAAGTCTAATGTGATAAATGAACACCACTAATAGCGTGGAGGCTGTGTGGGGGAGGTGTGGTGAGATTCACTCCCCTGTGCCTTAGAAACCAAGGAACATGTTCTAATGTGCTTAATTAAGCGCCGTTAGAAAAACACTATGCCAGAGACAGGAGAAGCAATTCAAGTATCGCGCTGGTACAATAAAAGACAGAACCCAGTGTCTGGTTCCGGGATGCTCAAGTCTAGCGCTGACCACCGCAGATCCGCAATGTCTAGCAGACCTGGTTCACTTTTAAGAGGTGGGGCCCGGGAGAGACTGTTCGAGTGCGAAGAGAGGGGATTTGTCTAATTCGATTGGGTTAACCGACATACACACACAGGAAAGGAGGAACGGTGAGACGACACCAGAGCGCGAGCAGGTCCGATGATCAAGTAAGCAGAGATGGAAGGATTACGAATCGATTAACTAACTGCTAGATTGCTAGACGGAGACTGAAAGCAGGGAGACGTGTTAGTTTTGTCAAAACAGAAGAGCACAGTGTGTGGGTGGGTGTGTGGAGTTGTCTCTCATTGGGGGTTCCAAGTGATCACCGCAGCGGGTCAAAGGAGGACAAACATGTTCCTTGAGCGTGAGTCACGCTAGCGTGTTTGAGAAGTTCACCCTCTCCCCACTATTAAAACCCCAAAGCTGGGTATTTGGTGTCATGATTCGTTTAGTACCACTATTCGGTGTTTTGTTTTTTACTCCGTCCTTACATAAGATGTACTTTCTGCCTAGGTCTTCAAGCCCCATCTGGCAGTGTATCCGTTTCTAATAATACAGTCGTTCCAGATTTTTATGCAATAAATCCCCCCAGACAAACGATGAAAGGTATGGTCCCTCTGTCCATCCCTGGTCCAAAAAGACCCAAGAGCTGTTCAATTCCTTTGTACAGCTGTTGCGTCGAGCCAGAACCTGCTCATCAGCAGTGAGGCAGAATCCGTGGGGAGGAAGTCGGGAACACAAAACAAATGGCCACCTTAATGTTGTTAGGAAGCCAAATAGAGTCTTTTTTTCATAACAGTGTGACAATTTTATGCTGAGGCAACCCGTAATTCCGGATAGCGCTGATATGATACATGAGCTACCATTACTATGTCAAAAGGTGTTTTTAACAAAAAAATGTTATGACCCAAATTCTACATCAGATTTTCACCCTGCTTGCAAAGGTTATGAGAGTCTGAGGTGCGCTTTGGTGCTGACCACTTTTGCTGGAGGAGAGAAGTAGTCTCACACAGTGTTGTGTGTGCGTGCATTGGGTGTTTGGGCTGGTGCGTGTGTGTGTGCGACGTTGTGAGTGCCGTGCGGGTGCGTGTTATGCCACGCCGCTCCAGATGTCTGTATTTAAAGCCGTCCTTCATATTAATAATGGCTTTATTGTTAGACAGATACTACGATCAGGAACACCCGATGTGATCAAACGATGTGTCCAGACTGTTCCCATTGGAAATAGTTCCTCAGCTGAGGCCCGATGCGGTGATGTTTAAAGTTACTCAGTACTAGTTAAAGAAAGGGCTTAGTGGTTTGTGTCTCTGTCTCTGTCCTTTGGTGATGCCAGAGTCAGATCTGGAATCAGTCCAACAGTGTGATGTGTCATGTGTTCTTTGTAGGTGTGGGCTGTTTTCGCCGGAAGGGCGGAGTATGAGGATTGGACTTCTTGGTGCACGATCGCCTGCGTCAATATGGAGGGCTGGCACCTAAACATGGTAATGACATGCGGATTCAGGCAAGGACCCTGCAGAAGTGCCCTTAGGTAGTACGTAAACGTGTGTGGTGTGGGTGTGTTAGATCCTAGATGAGGAGGGGACCTGACCCAGGGGTGTATAAGAAGACGCCTAACGTGTTCAGAAGATACGAGGCATTGTGGAGGAGAGTGATTACAGGGCGGTCCAACAGGTGATGATTTGATGTTCAGAGGGGGTTTACACATGGCTGTTCCACACACGCGCGCGCACACAACAGGCGCGCCACCACTGCTATTCATTGGAACATAGAAGTCTCAGGACAACAGCATACGGTGGTGTCTTCCCCTGCAGTTGTATCACAGGTCTTCCTAAAGCGGCAAGCTGGTGTTCCAGCCATGAATGTGTAATGATTCTGTGACGACGAAGAAGTTGACAAACCTGTACTGCTGCAGGGAGTCATCCTGGACGGTGTGAGTGAGGCGAGACGCTGGCAGAGTACATCAAACCGAATGAAAATGTTTGCACAAATGATGTTTTCGACACCTATTTAATGAGGAAATTATGTTCCTGCCCAATACAATACTACTGTACAATGTGCATATGAAATATGCAGTAAATATTATAAAATATACATATATTGTATAAAACGGTGAAGCTTATACTTACACTTGCCTCTCCCGAGCTGTATGGTTCTCATGTCCCCAAAGCAGAGATGATGCATTGTTTCAGTTTTCAGACAGCATTCTGGCTGTTTTTACTGTATAACGACAGGCCAATAAATCAGTGGTGGAACCACTCTGGCGTATTCTTGGGTACTCCGCTTGAAGAACAATTAAGCATGCGTCCTCCTGGAGGAGAGATATAAACACCCACCGTCTTTACCCTCTAACCTCTTCTCTCTGTTTCAATTATCTTTCTGTTCATTTATCTTGTTGTATCTCTTTCAATTTCTCTCTATTTACACTATATCTCATATATTTCTCTATCTCTCTCTGTCCTTGTTTCTCTGTCTTCATATCCGAGGCTGCAGAGGCACACAGAGTGAATGTTTGGGGGGAAACAGGTGGTTGTATGTATGGTATGGAGAGGTGAGAGGATAATCAATCAATCCTATTTCCCATTGTGGTGTATAGTGAGAATTATATATATATGAATAATATATCAGTGTGTAATGTTTTAATACCAGTGTGTTGGTGCTTTCTCCCTGCAGGTTGGAAGGGTTGCTGTGGCTGCCCTGAAGGACCTGGGCTCCATCGTCTTGCATCACAGAGATCGGACCCAATCTGCGCCCTGCAGGACTGGGGCACAGGAAATAGGAAGAAGGAAGCAGGAAATAGGAAGAAGGAGAGGAAGCAGGAATGAGGAAAGTGTGACGGTTTTTTTTAAATGTCACCCCTGCTGACGAAGAAAATCAGTCTAAAATAGACACGAAGTGGTTGTGTAATCCCCTTCTGAAAAGAACCGTGACATCATCGTATTCCTCGGCAAAGTGTAAATGACAAACAAGTTTGGAAATGTGGCTATTGTAACTATCCTGAACGCCAGACATGAATACACTGTAATTGTATGGACTCATTGGTGTGTAGAGAGGCTGTCTGTCACCGGACGTTACTGCTTCCCTTTTCTCCATGTATTTCCTACAGCTGGACGGCTTAGAGTGTGTCTCAAACTCAACGAGATCATTAGCCTGGGTGGGACGTCATCATCACATGCACCGGTATGATCTTCATCTTCATCATCAATGTCCCAAACAATGTTTTACTGGAGTAATCAACTTAGTGTACCATGATACAGGACTACATGTACTGAAGTATATGATTATAATTAGTTTGACATGGGATTATAGACATCTATGCGTTTCCAAATCCAGCCCTGCTGGCAATCCATGAATGCCATTAAGGGTCATTTGGTGTCTGGGACCTCTTCATTGTCTAATCATTGCGGGGCAGTTTATGGCAGGCGGTGAACGTGGGGCTGGGTCGTTTGGGTCTCTGTGTAGGGAACAGAACGGGGTGACCAGGCTGAGACACTGTTTGTGTTTATGTATGACTGTTTTGGTGTTGTTTCTGTATGGAATGTTTTGGTTTTTGTGTTTCTGTAGAACAAGAAACGGTGTGACAGGGACCAGCTGGACCGCATGAAGAACGGCTCAATCGTCTGCAACATGGGACACTCAACCGGAGATCGACGTGGTGAAGAAGAAGAAACCCATCACTGTCCATTCCGCAGCAGCACGGATGGCTTGTTACCTCAGGGTTAAACTCTGATGATGGACAGTGGCGTGTGTATTGGAGTGATGGATATGTGGGGTGTTAGGGCTGTGGTGGGGTGTTCAGTGATCTTGAAGGAGTAGGTTGTGTGTGTGTAAGATTTAGCGTTTCGGTGGTGCCTGCATTTGCATGCTGTGCGAGAGAGGTGGGTGATGCATGTGTGTGTGGTGTATGTTGATGTGTGTGTGCTGAACGGTGTGATCATGTTCCCAGGCCAGCCTGCGGACCCCTGAGATACCTGGTGAGAGAGTCCGCTCTCAGGTGGACCACGTATCTGGCCTGATGGCAAGAGGGTAATCTGCGGCTGAGGTTAGGAACACACACATAGCAAACTAACCGCTTCTTTTACAATGCCAACTACATTCACTCCCATTCAAAGTGTGTTACCCAACACTAATCTTAATGTTAATTATAACCTTAACACAATTCTAACCCTAACCTGAAAAAAAAAAAAACTTTAAGGTGTGAGTTACCTCCGTAGTCTGTTTTTTTATAGTGTACTATACTAGTTGTTAAATTTGGAATAGTCAAACCTGTATCCCCCTAGACACACCTGTTTCCCACAAACTTGCTGATGGGTCCTCGGTGCAGCTAAGCAGGTCTTGTCTCCTCAGGGTCGCCTCAGGACCTCAGCTGCTCCACCGTCCCACAACTTCTGCCTGTCATCACCGCCACCACCCAGGTTGACAAGGGGCGCCCGCGTGCCTCACACAACAAAACATACACGCTCTACTGCTGTAGCTAATCCTTCACCTACGGAACCATACCACACACACACCACACACATACAAAACATGACCACGTGCGTGCACAACCCACACAAATACATCCACACACACTCATGTCTCTGTTCAGTCACACAGCCCAGTGAGTTGATCCTAACATCTTCCAGCCAGTGTGCTTCTGGGCACGTGGTTCTGTATCTCCTGTCTCCTAGCTATGTTCATTAGCCCTGTGGGATGGAAGGAAATAACAGGGTGTATGGACCTGAGAGTGTTGTCGCTAATAAGTAACACTCTAGGAGAAGGTGGGATGAGGACCTTAAACCTCAAACTGCGCTAATCTGGTTTAGACTACAGCAAAAAAACTATGGGGAGCCCAATGTCCATGCCCATGCTCAGATAAAATCAACTTCTTGCTACTTGATTGTCAATCGTTTTTTCTAATGTTTAGGAGACTTCTCTGTGTTTGTAATGATGTGTGCGCTCATATCTGGGTTAATGTTGTGTGATTAAGCGTGCGCTGTGTGGTTGTGTTGCAGGCTCTTGCCATCATCGAGTTTGTACAACGTCCAGAGGCGTTACAAAAGGATGTTTACTTGAGTTGCCCAAGAAGATGGGTGAGAATGGGTTTCTCAGTGGTTGGAGTAGTTGCTGCCAATTTTAATTTTTTATAACAACTTTAGGTGGTTGCTTATTGGTAGTGGTATCAATGGGTTTATGATTAAAAATTGAGATCACATGCTACAGCTCATATACAGAGTATCTAGCGAGAGATTTTCACTACCTTCTAATCTTGACGTATCGGTGTAATTTCGCGAGGTGTTTTACCAGTGATGTGCAGAGGCATATTTGAGCTTGCACATGCTCTCTAGTGTTTGAAGGTGTCAGTACAAGTTTAGCTGTGTTTTCTGAATTAAACCAAATTCAGGCAATTACAATTAAAACGTGTTAATCTCATCCACACCACAATGACTGGTCAAGTATTATTTGGCTTATTTTTATGAGAGGACAGAATTAGGTATTTTCTCAATGAATTGACGTAACTGAGAGACTACTTCAAGTGGGGGTTTTCACATGAACTAATATGAGCTACAGGAACTTGCTACAGAGACAGAGTAGCTACATGGACATAATATTAGCTGCAAGGACATAGTTCACTGTTTCATGTTGGTTTTATTTCGCTTGTAGTTTAGAATACCAGCAGTGAACCTGAAGGGAACATTTATTTCTCTGTTGCTTGAAACCATACATTCCCTGTTGCGCTCTTTCTGTGAACGCTGCTTCACCGCTATGTAAGGGACCTGGTTTGTGTTAAGATGAGTATGTTGCAGCTGCACCTGCCACCTTCGACGCCCACCGACAGAAAAATCTCGGATGATCAGGCCAAGTACCGGGCTCTCAACAGAATGGACCCCTTCAAACCCAACTACTAAGGTGTAAGCACCGGCCCCTCGACAAGGATACAATATACTCTGTCAGTCAATAGTACACAAAAACCCGTAACGTTTAACTGTGGCACTTATACTGTATGCACACTTTGGGATAAGTTGTTATGATAAAATCGTCTCTGCTAAATGATTATGTTAAATGTCACGGTGATTAGCGTCACATTTTAAATGGACTTTTGCAGGATTTAATCGTTCACTCTTATTTTTACTTTGTGTATTCAAAGGTATTAGTGGGCCACCGTCCACCATCAGGACAAAACTACCAAAAATGGTCAAAAACGTACGATAGAATGGTAGAAGACGAATAAATATATATTTTATATTTGGTATTTTAAAGACGTTTCCCAAGAGGCACAATAACACAATATGGTGTATTTGAATGAAGCAGTGAATGTACTGTCCACCACACAGTGAGTGTCCTCCGTGTTTCACCTTGCTGTTCTGTTGCACTGAGAGAAGCAAATATCGTTTTGTTTAACACACGTACATAAAACTCACACCCACCTCCACAGCGCTACAAGATGGACTCATGGTCATGAACGACCACATACAGTACAGTACCGAAAGCCTGCTGTCTACTTGAGGTATTTCCTTGCACCACATTACTGTAGCTCTACCGTATTACCTATCTTAGAGTGCCCTTTTAAATCAAGACTTTAACTGTAGGGTACTTCTAAGTGTTAGGTATTATATTAGAAGTTCATATATGGTGCCAAATTGATTGTTAGGTGAAGGGGTTAATTTGTGGTAAAGTGCACCACTTTTGATGTGATTGTCCCTGCATTCCGAGTATCCATCCAGGAGCACCTCTTCATGGTCATTGGTCATGGTCACAAGACTCACGGCGTTGTTTGTAACACACTTTCTCTTGCTCGAACATATTTTAAATCATAAACCTCTGTCTTGTCGTCTTTAAGATTTGAAATCAAAACCTGTGCAGTGATTTGTTGATGCTGTGTAGTGGCAGAGTGTCTGCCCTGGGTACGTAGGTGTACCAGGCGGTACTGTACATTTACAGAATTGTGTTGTTACTGTTGTTTCCATGCAGCTCACATTTGGTGGCTGGTTCACAGTCATGTTTAGACGGATAGATAAGAGCCTTGGTATAAAACACGTACTGTAGGCAAGAGATGGAATGATGAGTTTTCTGTGTGTAACCACTGTCCACCAACCTTAGTCAAAAAAAAAATCATTCAAAAGGTTCAGTACAGACATTTTCGGACTAATAGAGTTGACCCAATTATCCGTTCTAGTTTTTATTATTCACAATCTAATTCTATTGGGGGTGAAGGAATCGCTTAGTTTAATTACTACTATTTTCATATATGTTGTTTCTGGTTGTTGTAGTGTTGAATTTGGTGAATTCAACTTTAACCCTCCTGATCACCATGTTGTTCCTTTTTTTTTTCTTTTTTGCCCTTATGTGTGTCTGCATTCCCCATCCATGTTTTACACCGTCATCACATAGGAGCAACTCGTTACTATCATCGCTAAGGAAGAGAGACTATACATCAAAGTTTGATAGATGTTAAATGTGAAAGTCATTACGCCAGGCCAGTAGGGGCTAGCTCCCAGAGGAAACCCAGAAGGACTAAAGCTAAGTTATCCACTCGCGTTGTGAGAACGGAGGGGATGCTTTCGGTTTTCAGATTATTTAATCATCCGCTCATGCTTTGGTTTTAGCCATATGAAAAATACACTGAAGAGATATTTAAAGCTAATTCTAAGGTGAAGTGACTGCTTTTATATTTGCATCTAACCAAGGACGTTCCGAGGGAGGAGATTTGTGGCAGGTATGGCTGTTGTAACTATGGTACGGTCCAATGACAGTGCCGTGTGACTCATTAACTTGTGTATATTCCATTCACCCAACTGGATTACATTCCCTAAGTATAGAATTGCCCTTCATGGGTCCTACTCCTGCAATATAATGGCTATGCCCAAACATGGGGCATCAATTTTAGGTGAAGGCTTTAGTGTTATGGTACCAAAACAGGTTTGTCTAAGCATGTGATAAAAAATGTTACTTGAGTTTACATGGACATACAGGCACAGTTTTTTCGATTCTGGGAAACTAAACTGTCAATTTGTAGATAGAGACTAGTTTCGTAGTGTGTATTCTATTTGGTATTTTTAATTACACTGGCCAGAACATGGTTCAGAATATTTGCCTTCATGCATTGATGATTAGAATGCCTTATGAGTCAATTAATAAAACATTGTCCATAGAAATAGTGTCGTTGATGCTGTCAAAAACCATTACAATTAAGAATGGTCAAAACGACAAATATGGTGGTTATTTTAAAAATACATTTTGTTGGAAAACATTAGTTTTTGTTCACAGAGGTGTATTTACTGTTCCGTTGAGCTGATTTGAGTGTTCGCTCCAAAAACTATTCCAAAGCGGAAAATGGGCTTCCTGTGATTTTTCAGTGTTGTAAAGTTGCAGGTTCTGTCTCATTCCCGCACGATGTAACAGTTGGCTTGGAACACAAGATGCATAGAGTATAGTCTACAGGTTGTGTTTTTCAATGTATCCAATATGAGTGAGCTGTGAATTCACAGACTTCAAGGCTTCTTACTTCAGTTTCTCATTATCGTGGTGGTGTGCATGATCCTCTTTAATAAACTTTTGTGTGTATGAAATGCTATGCTTCAAGGAATTGGATTCTTCCAACTGTCCAGGCTTGTGGTTTAAGGCTGACAAAGGGGTCAGGATTGGTTATATATTCATCAAACTGATTCACATTTTACAACAGTAGTTATGAAATGGAGCTGTAAAGTCATTGGCAAAAGAACATTGTAAAGTTACCCTGAATAACAAATGTATCATGTTAATTAATGCTTCCAGTGTGTTGCTAATAGTAAATTATGTTAGCTATCCAGTCCTTTTCAGCTAGCAAAAAAAGGGTGATCATATAATCCCCCTAGTAGTGGAGTCCGTTGAGTAGGTACCTATTTTGGCCTGGATGCTATGATAATATGGTTTATGTACCATACATACATACATACCGTACATACATTACATGCACAAAAGTGCTGAATGACACTGGTGTGAGAAGCAAAACTGGATAGGCGGTTTTAATAAATTTATCTGGCTGTGATTGTGTCCCCTTTAATAAAAAAAATTAAATCATTTTTTTAAACGCTTCAAATTGCCTGTAAGTTACCTATCTATCAATGCTTAGATGTATAAGTTATTTTTAAAGCAGGATGAACAACAGCTGTGAAAAAATGACGCCATGAGGAGCACACAACTGTTTCGTTAGAACTGGAAAACTACTCTCGCTGAAGAGTGTACGTTAATGTGTCAAATAACTTTACTTGTGAATCAAAGAGGGACGTGGTGGAAAATGTGGTGGTGATTTATTGTCAACAATATAAACAGAGAGCTATGTACCTAACAAAAGCCGCGGAGAAGAATTGTCCGCATCAAGAAAAGATTCCTGAGGTTTGGAATGACAATTCTAAACATTGGCTTCCGTATGGACATGTGTGTGAGCCTATTGTTTGTCATAGACTAGTCTAATAGCAAGCTAGTACAGCAAGCTAGCATAACCATATAATTGAGAAAACGTAGCTGCTAGATAGATTTAGCTAGTCTAGCAGCAGGGCAGTAGGCCACTGATCACGATGCTGTAGTTTCCTGTATTTATGATAAGGAAGGTGTTATGCATAGCTGCTGCTGCTCTCTTGCATACTACGTTCTAAGAGTTTTATGATTCTCTAGCTCGCTGACTTTTTTGACTGGTTGATCAAGCAACGAGTTTATCCGGTTGTATTTCTTAATCAATCTTGCATATGACGATGTCTGGCAGTGTAGTAGTTAGGGCTTTATAATATGAAATGTGTAATATCTATATTGTCAAATGTGCTTTACACAGGGATGCCTCCGAGTCTCGGATCTTGATGTTTGAGTATGCGACAGACAGACAAGTGGCGGGTGGCGGTAGCTGAGAGAACTATCCAGTGTGGTCTCATCTACACGGTCGTCAGTTGTCGTATAAAGCATTTCATGCCGTCTCAGTATAAATAGCACTGTATATCACTCTGGTCACTGTGCCTTGAATGCAGAATTTGTCATCTCAGCGTGTGTACAGTTACACAGCGGCACACCCGAGTTTGTTCGCCCTCGACTGTTTTGCACGGAAGACTTTGTGCGAACACAGTGAGCACAACCCTGTCATTAGCTTCTACCTCGTTAACAGGCCCTGGGTTATCGATGGTATGGCAAACACTACTCATAGGTGAGATTGCTCTTCACTATAATGCCGTCTGTCACCACCGTCTTTATGTCAAAATGCCTTTAAAACGGTCATGATTCTGTTCGCTTTATGCTGAATGCAGGATCTAACAATTCATCTGTTTTCTCTGCTATCTTCCAGTTTCAGAGCAGAAATGGACGGAGCTGGGGGCTGCTCAGCACAAGCCCACGCCATGCGGCTCCTGGACGTCTGGAGGTGATCGCTCGGAGAAGCGTCTGAGGTGGCCAGAGCCTCTCTAACATGGCCAGGTACGCCCCCTCATCATGTCCACTGCTGTCCAACTGTCCACTTTTCAATTATTAGATGATTTGATATCAGATTATGTCATTATAATACCAGACTAGTGTCATCATATGTGATAGTGGATTATTCAAGATTGAGAAACATGAGCCATTAGTGAGCGTGTGGCTTTTCATTCAATATTAGTAGAAGGTAAATAAATTGCTTCATGCTACAGTAGAAAGGAGAGGGAAAACAATGCAGAGACTCAATGAAGTTGCCCAGTTGCACATCCAAAAAAAACCCTGTATGAGACGAGTCTCTTGTTAATGTTGACGGGGGGGGGGTGGAGAAACGTTCTGTGAGGTTCCGCCACACATGTCTCTTCCCCGTGGGTCTGCAGTGCGTTTGCAGAGTGCAGCTCTAGCAGAGGTAATGCAGCACTTGGGATGAGGTACAACATCTTCCTGCTGCTGGAGAGGTGGGGACCTTCTCTGCCATGGTGGACGCTGTCAACATGGAGATGAGGTAGTTTGTTTTCTCTTCTCTCCTATGGAAAGTGCCACAGAGATTCATTCAGGGTGAAAATGATGATGGTGGTGGTTAGGATTTTCCTGTTTATTGTTGTTATAATTTCTCACAGCAAACAGCGCTGCAATGTAGCAGTGAGTGAGGAAGCCAGCGTTTCTCCCTGCAGACGCAAAGACCTCAGGTGTGTGTGTGGGTGTGTGGTCTGTCTGTGTACGAGCACGTGATGGAACTGCATTAGTGTGTCTCATAGCTCATGCATTCGGTTAGTCTTGCTGCAGGGGGTGATGCTCAATTCATCATGAGCCTGAGTGGTGGCAGACCATTCAGCAGGAAGATCCAGCAGATCCACCTGAATGGAGAGCCAACAAGGGACATTCAAAACAGAGCTGGGTACGGTTGTGTTAGTAGCAGTTAGGTGTTGGGTGGTGCTCACACAGGGGGTACCGTTTCACATCAACACACATGAGGAGACCAGTCTTGACCACGTGTAGTCGCTCTTCCTCCAGGCTCTCCCTGTACAAACAACGAGCCCATCTCCGTCAATGTGTTCGGCCACATGGTGACCAAGTTGCTGCAGAGCCACACCCTCACTTCCCCTGAAGAAGGTTGCTGATGTGCTCTGGAAGCGCATACTGGTGAGAGAGATCATTGATTCATTCATTAATTGATTCATTCATTAGTGATTGATTGATTCATTTATTGATTCATTTACCCTTACACAATGACCTTACCCTGACCCTTTGGTGGGCAGTTCACCCTGGGAGGATTTGAGCCCATCAAGAACATCAAGGTTCACAGCGCCAGGATCTGAGCTGCCCCCCCTTCCGGAGACTAGCATCGGGTCATCAGGAGCATGCAGGGCGGCCTCGCCACGGCCTCCGCCCCTACATCCTGGAGCAGCAGCTAGAAAAGGGCGCGACGGGAACACAAAGTTAACCCCCCCAAAAAAAACTTTTTTCCCCTTCCCTCCTATCACACTTGAGATTGATCACTGAGTGGTTGATGAGGGATTAAGGTTCAAAGAACTCATTCACCCAATTTTAGTACAGCTTGAGCGCTCGATATGTAGGAATGATACATTTTTTAAGTGTGAGACAGGGCTGTAGCTTGTCTAACACACAAGGTGACAGTAACCTTGGTTGCTTTTCCTCACTCTTCCTCCACCCATAAACACAAACAACCAGTCTCTGATCAAGAAGGACAACCTGGACGCCTTCAATGAGAAGGAACCGTACAAGAGTGAGCCCCTCGCGAGGACTGGAGGACGGACAATGTGATGACAACGACAACTCTTTAGAGGCGGAGCCTTTTCCCTGGAGACGGGGATGAGGTCATGCCCCCACCCATTCTCACCACCCACAGCGAGGGTGGTCCTTCCCCAAGGGTCGCCCCCTGGGCCCCCAAAGTCAGGTAGGGAATGCATCCCCTAGGAGTCTCTGTCTATCCATTACATTCCTGATGGTTTACTCATCTAAAAAGTTACTAAAAAGTTCTCACGTTCATTCTAAGAGGTTGATCGAGTGTAACATGTTATTCTAGCAGTATGCATATGGTATTATTATTATTTTTTACTGGGTTGTCTGGTGTTAATACAAATGTGTATAGATTTTACCTGTATCTACACATACAAATATGTTTTTTTTTCTGCAGGGAGAAAAGACTAGAAAATTTCTTGGAATCAAGTGAAGCAAAGTCATCGGTACACCTGGACAACGTAGTGGAGTGCAGTAGTTGATCAAGACTTTACACAACCTGGTCTTTAAAGATACGGTGATTTAAAATGATAGCTTCCATTAAGTTCTAGCTACGTATGGCCTGTTCAAGGCCTACCTCTCTCGTCCTTTATGTATTTGCGTGATGCTAGTTGATGATGCAGGACCGACACGGTTTGGGGCTATGCCAGACCATCAATGAAAGCATCAGGAACCTTGAAAGCAGGCGGTACAACAGGAAGAACAGCTCTCTGGTTCCCACCTCGGGTTTTTATCCACTGAGGGAATCGTACCATTCGACGCACGATCATTGATGTGGGATGTTGTGTCTCTGCAGCATAAGTACATCTCCATCGCCGAAATTCAGATATCCAAGGAGGAAGGAGTTCCAGAAGACTCTCTGTCCGGGGTGGGTACCAGCGGCCACTCTTCAGAACCTCTCGAAAAATCATAATGTGTTTTGTTCCTCAAGATATATATTTTTTGACCGTGTGTGTGTGTGTACACACAGGGGGAAGAGGATTCGGATATGTGAGCTACTGAGCTACTTTATTCAGGGCATTTTGCACCAGCCTCACTCAGTACATGAGTAAGAACCACATTCAGCTACAAAGCCACTAAGTGAAATTGAAGGATTCCCAAGCCTCCAGGTCTTGTCAGGACCTTTAATCAAGTCTGGCTCCACTGGGAGGTTTAATCTGTGTCTCCCTGGACTGTGTAATGGTGTTCAGATTGCCTGCTGAAGATCCTGATGCTGCAGCTCCCACCTCCAAGGCCAGACCGACTCATAACATCTTGGCCGATGTTGCTGCCCGAGGAGATGCCGTGAGTTCACCTCCAAACCAGCGGTCAAATCTCTCAGGGCTTCTAACATCAGCACAAGGGCTGATCCATACAGTGGAACTGTACCAGGGACAAGGTTTGGCAGGAGAGTAAAAGTGTTTGTGTGTGTTTTCTTGTTGGGGGTTTGTTGCGGATGCAGGCCACGTGTTGCAAGCAGAAAGCGGGGCGTGGACGTCAACCGCCACAAGGAGATCATAGTGAAGGCTCGCCGCTATCCTGCTGGCTGGCTCCTCAAACACTCAAAATCAACCACATCTACCAGGTGAGGACCCTACGAACTCACAGGGACACGGGACACACTCTCAATCCCACACATGGTGCAACCCATACGGACCAACATGACCAGGGGAACACAATGACACACGCCTCTCCTCACGTATTCATGTCGTCTTGCAGTGAGAGTACATGCCCCAGCACTGGTGTTTGCAAAACTGGCACCCTCTCATCCTCAAGTTCTTCAAACCAGAACATCAGTCTACAATCATCTGCCAAGAAAAGGTAGCACCACATGCCAGGGAGACACATGTTCAACAGGCATACGGACGTTCATCGGGCTCCTGTCACGGAACGCTGTGTCACTCGGCCTCCTTTGTGTGTGTGTGTGTGTGTGTGTGGTGTCCTCGATCTCTGTGCTGGACTTCCCTCAATGTGTGGTGCACCGAGCTGCCCGAGCTGGACGCTGAGCGCCTGGTGAGTTTGAAACCCATCCCTCTGTCCCTCCAGGGTGGACCTTCATCATTCTCATTTCCTTCTTGATTCCGTCCCTAATTTCCCCTCCATCCATCCCAGCTCCAGGGTGTGGATCTTGCTCCAGTCTTCCTTATTTCCTTCATCCCCTCCCCCTCCCTCAATAACCTATATCCAAATAGTGGGCCTCCCCATCATCCCATCTTTCCTTATTTTCTTCCACCCTCATTCCCCCAACCCTTCTTCTCTCCATGAGTGGTCATTAGATCATTCTGTGTCCACCAATGAATTGAAACAACTCGATCAACAGAGTTGTATTTATAAGCAGCCTCATCAGTGGTAGGACAATTAATCACTTGCTGCAAAAGTCAGTGAATTTTGCAGTGACTTGTTGGATATGTTCGGTTGGGCCTTCTACAGAAGCAGGAGACAATAAGCAAGTTTTGCTGTGAGGAACCTGTTCTCCGTATTCAAAAACTTACGAGGATCGCAACAAGCGACAAGTGGAAGAACTCTAGAACCTGGTGAGAGAACCGCAACCTATGGCGACCAGGCATAGAATGGACCAGGAAGAGTGAAGTCTACAGTGTAGGATAGTGTAGTGTCAGTAGTAACCATAAAATATGGTCTGTTTACACATGCTTGCAAACAGCCAGAAATTTCCAAGGCTGGGATGTTCCAGTCGTGACACCACTAGGCAGAATCCATGTATCCTAGATGATGGTGGTGTTTAAGTCAGCTTCCCCATCCTGAAGAGGCGCTGAGGTGAAGAAGGCCCCGATGCAGCTGTACGTCCTCAACGCTGTAAAGGTCCAAACCAAGTACCTGGGGGGGGAGCCAGTGGAGGAAGAGCAACATGAGACCAGTCGGCCAGCTAACAGAAGGTCCCGCCATCGCTCAAAGACGACTGAGGCCTACGGAAACGGTTGCGTCTGTTGCCTTTCTGCCCGTAGTAAGAACACGCACATCTGTGAACAAAGGTGTGCGAGGCGGGAAACCCAATGCTGAGCGTCTGTGTTTCCCTGAAAGCAGAACTGGAAGCACGCCGTGGGACTGTCAGGGCCGGGAAGGTGCGCTGCGGGCCAACACGAGCGATCAACAGCAGGGCGCTCCGATAGACCAGACCAACACGACTTCCTGCCCGGGACAACGTGACTGCACAAGCTTCTGGGACAGCGCGTAGATATGCCGGGAGGACTTTCCAGATGAACTATGACCTCTGGCTGTGAGAGGGAGGGGTTCTCCCAAACCCATCTTCCTGGGAGGAGCTACTGCCAGGAGAGAGGAGAAAGAGGAGAGGGGAGGGGAGAGAGGGGCATGTCTTGTAGGTGGGCTGATGAGGGATCTCCTCCTTCTCACAGACCTCTGGAACACACTCGTCAGGGAGCCGCGAGGTAACTTCCTCTCTAAGCTCCTTACAGCGTGTCGGCAAGAGACACTATGAGATTCTCACTGCGTTCTGAAAAGGTCCAAAGCATTATCCCTGCGTCACCCTCAGAAAGAAAGGACAAGCTGGCTGAAAAGGGAACTTGCACATGGGAATTTCCCCCGAAAACGAACAAGCCCTGTGTTCTGCTTCTACCCCAAAGCAATTAAATGATTTAATTGCTTGATTTTTTACCGCTTTTAGGGGTGTATTTATTCGCTAACAACCGTTGATGACACATGACATTACCGATAGCCATCCCCCTGAAGTGAACGGTACAACTATCCCCTCAACACACTATTGGTATCAACTGTTGTGTCACGTTTGTCCAGGGGACCAGTCAGTCTGGTGTCCAACACTACAGCAGTGTCTCACTAAGTGAAGGGAGCTGGATCAAGTGAAAACAGGCAGAAAGGTTGTACCAGTGTGGAATAGGTGAATGTTTTCTCAGTCTGTTTAGGTATTCCATGATGTGTGGTTACTGCTTAACTCTAGTTGACAGGCTCTACCCTCTCATTCCATTCTGATTCCATACTCTTTTGCTATTGGCCGGATGGCGTTTGAGAGAACTCCAGGTTCTGAAAGGTGAGCCTGGGATTAACGTCCAGGACCCACACCCTGAGCGTGTAATATGAGCAGCAAGAGGGGTGCGGAGGGGGAGGAAGGGACAAATGATTGCGTTGACCGTGTTTTGTTGCTGGAGGTGTCTAATAAGGGGGTTGAAGGGCGTTGTGTGTGTTTGTGCTAATAGTCTTAACTCCAGGAACCTTTTGTCCAAATCCATTTTAACCTAATTTTACGTTGCTCTTGTGCTTTACAATATTTTTTTTCTTATTATGTGGTTAAGAAAATTGTATTGACTGATTAAACCTTAGACAATGGTTCGATGTTGGGAACACCTATTTATGTAACTTGCGGTTGTCAATTGTTTGTGAATGGAATGACTTTTATATTTAATACTGTAAAATAAATATCCACACAGATGAGCGGGATTTGAGCATTCAATTTTGGGTAAAAATTCCAAATTGTGTAAAAACAAAATCTCTATATACACCCTATTTTCCAATAAAATGTACACAAGTTTTAAAAGGTTATATGAACCTAACTTCACCCGCTACCAAAACCAAGTTTTCACCATAAAAGATTGGAAAGCGTGCACAGCCACCAATTTAACAGAATTAAAAAAAAAAAAATTGCGAGCCAAAGTTTAGGTCATTTAGAAAATAAAAGCAAATAAGTGATGTTGTTACGCCCATCATTCACCGGAGGTCTTAGTGTTTTTTACGGGGAATGAAGTGCAAAACAACCCCCGAATATGAGTGCATCCCCCCCAACCAAATGAAAAAACCCCCCCCAAATACGAAGTCAAAATATTGTACTGCGGATGCAAAGTCATTTTGCGAGTGCCCAAAAATATTATGAAATCATAGACGACGGTCGTCTGACTTTTCTCAGTGAAGTTAAGAGAATAGAAGGTAAGGCTATAGC
>CAEFZP010004839.1:0-27304 GCA_903064625.1 Mallotus villosus
CGTGAACCTGCAGCTCCTCTAACAGACTAGCCCTAACCTACCATTCCACAGTCCACTACCCTCAAACCCTTCTAACCTGCAGCTGTTCTAACAAGACCAGCCCTAACCTACCATTCCACAGCCAACATCTGGCCCTATAGCTATCACCAGCTGAAAGACAATTCAATCGGACGGGTTAAACCCCAAACTATCACTGGCTACAATACTCTACGATCTAAAACCTCGATCTAATCGAACCAGTTCTTCAGCGTGAAGGTTGTGATTAGTTTAGGAAACTTCCTCTGTTTGTCTTCGACTTTGCGGTTCCTTTTCTATTGAGACTTGTGATCTCTCCCAGTCCCACACACTACCACACACACCACACACACACATGCACACACACACACATGCACACAGCGTGGACCTTTAGGGGGTTTTAACATTCAAACAGTGTATTAATAGTAACTGAATATGCTGGAATTGCAGTTATATGACTCTATGGGCATGAAAGAAGAATGGTCAGAGTAAAGTTAAATGAAAGAGATATTTAATAACATTGCAAATGAATTAAATCAATTACAAGGCAAACGTGTTTCAAAATGAAGGTTTCAAATCGTTTCCTACTCTACCATGATTATCAAAGGCGTTGTTAGATATAAAACTCTACTGGGGCACAGGCCCCTATTCATATCCATTTTTTTTCTTTCAAGCTTGCTGCGCACAATGCACTACTAGGCTATAGAAATTCCCCTTGCTTAACCCACTTTACAACAGTTCAGGGACGCAAGTTTGATATCAGCTTTGGCAGGGACATCAATAGTTAATGCGAGCGTGCACATTTCTTTCGCTATCATTCGAGCGCAAATATTGTTGTTGGAGCTTCATGTAATATTGTTTTTATGTTTTAGTCAAAATAAGGTAGGCCTATCATTTAGAAACTTTATTTCGTTTTGTCATCTTTTCTCAGCCTACCTCAATTCTGACTTGTCTGCCGAGTCCGACACCTGGACTTCTGTGTGCGTGCTGCAGTGGCTATTTGGCTAGCTCAGAAGAGCGCGCTGACATGGAATTCTGGAGTGCTTCGGTTTGTGTTTTCGGTTTAACTGCTTTGATTTTACAAGCGTTGATTGAGATGCTGCGTTTATTTTTTTCCGGGGATTATCAATCTAAATGAATGCACTGACTGATAAAGTAAATTGTTAAAACTCAACTTTAGATGTTTATACTGGGGCACAGCAGATTTATACTGGGCACGTGCCCCCAAGTAAAACGGGTCTAACGACGCCCCTGATGATTACTGTACATCAGAGAGAGAGAGAGAGAGAGAGAGAGAGAGAGAGAGGAGAGAGAGAGAGAGAGAGAGAGAGAGAGAGAGAGAGGGTGAGAGAGAGAGAGAGAGAGAGATGAGAGACGAGTAGCGGACGAGACATAGATAGGATGTAGAGCGAGTGATCGAGTTATCGCTCAGAGCTAGCACGCAGTGAGCTAGACTCGATCGAGTACTGCATCGAGTCAGAGCTGAGCAAAGAGTTGGGAGAAGACAGAGCCGAGGAGAAGCCCTCAGGAGATCAAGAATCCACAGAACAATGCTTCACAATTCCCTTTATTCCCCAACTATTATCTGTAGAACAACCAATCAGACCACATCTTGACCCCTCCCTTATCTATATGACTGGCTGATGAAACAGTCAGTTACACAATGAGGGGTGTGAGACTCATCCAGCAGAGATTCCATCCAGCAGAGCTCTAGATTGGAGCGTGTGAGAGGTGGGTGGGGGCAGGGTGACACCCAGCCTTACAGATCTATAGCAGTGGGATTTGAGCGAGCTGGTATTGATGTCTAATAAACGTCACATGCCATGGCAGTGTGACATGTCAACGTCAGCAGGCAGGCAGGCAGGCCTCAGGACCAAGAAAATCTTTGTGCAGACTCGCTCTCTCTCTCTCTCTCCCACACACACACACACACACAAAGGAAATCTTTATACGCAGTCACTCCCTCACACACATACACCCACACAGAGAGATTATGCCACATTGCAGTGCAGACAGTTGTCTCTATCTCATCCACACCCTAACCCTTTCTCTCTCTCTCGTTTGGTCCGGATCTGCAATGCTCCACCTCTCATTCCCACCCTCTCTCCTCTCTCTCTCTCTTCTCTCTCCTACTCTCCCCTGACATTAGATGTCTGAAGAATTCGGCCTCTCGATAATGTGATCATGATTCTAACTCGATAATACATCCGTCTGCGGCCCAGATCTCCTTCTCTCCTTTGAGCCACTCCGTCCACATCTTGAATCAACCCCCGTTCCTCATAGTCACATCCGTGCATTTCACCCAAAGTCCCTAGTGCCTGCCTGCACTCATCGTGGATTAAAGGGGCACTCGCAGCAATTATTAAATCGAAAATGAATGAGCCCTGTTCATTATCAGTCTTGTGTAACATATACAGTGTTTCACTGTTAATTACTTGCCTCCCTTCCACCCAGAGGTCTGATTGGCTTTACAAACATTATCACGACCAATCCAGATCCGGGAACCTCCGGGGACAGGATCACCGGGGTCACGCAGGGTCCCGTGCTCTGATTGGACCCTTTTGGAGGTTTGTTGGCGTGGCAATTTAGGATAGCAAATGAGAATTGATTGGTTTATCATAGCTGCACCGGGGGCAACAATGTGGTACAGCTACTCGTAAACACACACACACACGTATACACGTACACACACAAATACTCACAGAAATAAAGGCATTTTGTGTGTAAAATGACAGTAATTTGTCTGTACAGAACATCCTATTCCCTTGGCTCATAGGGTTTGTTTTTACTTGTCATACAGATTGACTCTGGCTTCATAGCTCTGTTCTCCCTGCACACACACTGCACTCAGAGACTCTCTCTCACACACACACACGCACACACACACACACACACACACACACACACACACACGCGCACACGACAGCACACGCGCAGCAGCGGATTTATTTATTTATTTTCGACTGAGACAAGGCTGTGTAGGTTAGGTAACACATACGGTAAGCTTGTAATTGGGAATATTCTCACTGCATCAGCCGTGGAGACTGAGATTTAATTTAATTTAATTTGAACGTACTTCCAGAGGGACGTTCAGATAACATTAATTAGGTTTCTCCTCTTTTAACGTTTCTACCCGTTGGTTTTCAGAATTTCTTTTAAGGCTTTTTTTTTCTTTCCATAAATGACGTTGGCGCGTCTGTCGGTAGTTATGTCGTCGGTCTCTATCTGACTCTGTCTCTCTCGCTCTCTTTCTCAAGCAAACACACACGCACGTACACACACACTTCTCTCTCTCGCCCTTCGTGTTCTGTCTCTGTGGTAGTTATGGCGACAGGCCCCGGTGCAGCGCACATGTATTCCAGTTAAGTGTTTCTGAGAGTATAGGCCTGCAGTTAACGCCCATCAACTGTAATTAGGATTGTCATGGGAGAGCTTTTATCTAGAAATGCGAAACATACCTTGGATGTTAAGATGGCATGTTGTTTTCACCCATCTTCTCTCCTCTCTTCCCCACTCTCTTTTCTCCCTGTCATTCAGCCCCCCTTTACTCACTATCATTTATTTGATTCTCCTTTTCTATCATAAAGGATCTGACCAGTCGTATTAAGAAATTAATGAACAATTCAGACAATCCTCACTGTCTTTGACTCTCTCCCTCTCTCTACCTTCCTCTCTCCCTCTCTCTCCCTTCCTCTCTCCCTCCCTCTCCCTCCCTCTCTCCCTCTGACTGTCTTTGACTCTCTCCCTCTCTCTCCCCTTACTCTCTCCCTCCCTCCCTCTTCCTTCCTCTCTCCCTCCCTCTCCCTCCCTCTCTCCCTCTCACTGTCTTTGACTCTCTCCCTCCCTCTCCCTCCCTCTCTCCCTCTCACTGTCTTTGACTCTCTCCCTCTCTCTCCCTTCCTCTCTCCCTCCCTCCCTCTTCCTTCCTCTCTCCCTCCCTCTCCCTCCCTCTCTCCCTCTCACTGGGCCCTATTTTGACGATCTGAAACGCAAGTATCAAAGCGCAAAGCGCAAGTGGGCGGGACTCCGGTGCGGTTGCTATTTTAGCAGCGGGATAAATGACTTTTCGCCGGGCGCAAATCTAAAAGAGGTAGCTACATTACTAATGGGTGTGGTTTGGGCGTAACGTGCAATAAGCCAATCAGAGCGTCATCTCACATTCCCTTTAAGAGCAGCCTTTTAGTTTAACTGTTGTACTTTTGTTTACTTAATGTAAGACCCGTAGGGCCTATATGTTTATTTTTTGCACCTTCCTGCCACAGTAAATTGAAAACCGAATTCTGATTCTGATGTGCATGGGAGAAGAAACCTACCCAAATTAGCTTCGTGTTAAACAGGCGTAGGAGTAAATTGCCACAGTTGTTACAATTCAAGTGCACATACATATAGATTTCTCATGAACATCTTATTAATCATTGACATGAACGAAATGTAACACAGCTAGCCATACAATAAATCAAAACAATACGTAGTTTCGCAGGAAGAATACCATGGCTTCGCCAGCAGTGCGCACGGACCAAGCTTGCGCCCTTAAAATAGCATCTGAATAATGCGCCATTGTCTTTAAACCACCTTTTTCCTGGTCAGTGGCGGAATGGTTTTTCGGAAACCGCAAGATAGCACCGAGAACGTTTGCGCCGGAACACGCCTCCTTTTTCGCTGAACACCGCCCCCGGGAGCGCAAGGCCATTTCGACGTGCGCCCGTGGAGGGAAAAATCCGCTTTGCGCCGAGTGCAAGCTAGGAATGATAACTTGCGTCACTGACAAAGTCAATTGCGCTGGGTGCAAGATAGGGCCCACACTGTCTTTGGACTCTCTCGCAGTCGATCGCGCACAGCGCTCGCGCAGCGACGCGCAGGTCGCGCGCACGCGCGCGCTCGCCCTGCGCTCTCCCAGACCGCTGAGACTACGTCGCGAGCCCTCGTCACTCCAAAGCGTCAACGAAAGAGACAGTAAAGAGAGAAAGAGAGACGGGAAACGGGGATAGACGCACGCAAAGAGCGCAGCGCATCGCGCGTAAATCGCGCGCTGCCCTCCCTATCGAACTCTCTATCTCCTACATCTCACATCCCTCTCTCACTACACTGTCATTTGACGTATCTCCCTCCACTCTCCCTTCCTCTCTCCCTCTCACTGTCTTTGACTTCCCTCTCCTCTCTCTCCCTTCCTCTCTCCCTCCCTCTCCCTCCCTCTCTCCCTCTCACTGTCTTTGACTCTCTCCCTCTCTCATCCCTTCCTCTCTCTCTCCCTCTCACTGTCTTGAGTCCGTGCTCCTCGACCTGCCTGACTCATCACCATCGCAGAGCATCGAGCGTCAGTCACATCCTGAGGAAGTGATTCAGAGGGGCCGGCTCGTGGTATTTCCTGTTCCCGATCTCCCAGGCCGGCGAGAGGGGCGTCACTCAGCACACCCTCACAACACTCTCTCGCTCGCCCTTCGCATCACGTCTCGGTTCCAGAAGGAAGGAAGGAAGAAGGAAATCCGCCCAGTCGCTGGCTTTCTAAAGGAGCGTCGCCGTTCTGAAAGGGGGTTGGGTCAGCGGGAGTGCGTGTGGGAATCGGCGGACGGTGCTGTCGCACGGGGACGTGTGTGTGTGTGTGTCCTCTCCCTCATCTCTGGATCTGTGTGTGTGTGTCCTCTCCCTCATCTCTGGATCTGTGTGCGTGCATGCGTGCGTTCCTTTAGGCTGTTGCACAATCACCGGCCTGTCATCGGTCATGTTTGGAAAACCCCCCTCCAGGTTCGCAAACACCACTCACACACACGTGCATGCACACGTTCTGTAGAATACACACACACAGACACACACACACACAACACAAACGGAGTGATATCTATTACAGCCGCCAGCAACCTTTTTGATTGGACATGTCCAATACCAGTTCACCCATGGCTGCAATACGACAGACAGGATCAACTCCCCAAACCTAACTCCCACAACAACAACAACAACAACAACAACAACAACAAACAGCATCCAGAGACTGACTGCACGAGCACTTCCAGAGGCGGTGTTCTGAACATCATGCTAAATTGTTTCCTCAAGGCCTACCATATCCTACACTCCTATGCACTCCACGCCTGCCTCATATAAATGGTTGGGGTTAGGCCTTAGGGGTCGTTTTTAGGGTTATGGTCAGGAGCTAGGTTTAGGGTTATGGTCAGGAGCTAGGTTTAGGGTTATGGTCAGGAGCTAGGTTTAGGGTTAGGGTCAGAGCTAGGTTTAGGGTTAGGGTCAGGAGCTAGTTTAGGGTTAGGGTCAGGAGCTAGGTTTAGGGTTAGGGTCAGGAGCTAGGTTTAGGGTTAGGGTCAGGAGCTAGGTTTAGGGTTAGGGTCAGGAGCTAGGTTTAGGGTTATGGGTCAGGAGCTAGGTTTAGGGTTAGGGTCAGGAGCTAGGTTTTATGGTTAGGGTCAGGAGCTAGGTTTAGGGTTAGGGTCAGGAGCTAGGTTTAGGGTTAGGGTCAGGAGCTAGTTTAGGGTTAGGGTCAGGAGCTAGGTTTAGGGTTAGGGTCAGGAGCTAGGTTTAGGGTTATGGTCAGGAGCTAGGTTTAGGGTTATGGTCAGGAGCTAGGTTTAGGGTTTAGGGTCAGGAGCTAGGTTTAGGGTTAGGGTCAGGAGCTAGGTTTATGGTTAGGGTCAGAAGCTAGGTTTAGGGTTAGGGTCAGGAGCTAGGTTTAGGGTTAGGGTCAGGAGCTAGGTTTATGGGTTAGGGTCAGGAGCTATAGGTTTGAGTTCAGGGTTCAGGTCCTCTGGCTGGCGGTCACGGCGAGAGCTCTGGTTCGGTTTCGAGTTAGGAGGGGGGGGGTGGGGTGTGGAGGACAGGGTTTGGAGGACAGGGTGTGGAGGACAGGGTGTGGAGGACAGGGTGTGGAGGACAGGGTGTGGAGGACAGGGTTTGGAACTGGGCCTGAACTGTGAATCCTCACATGAACGGTTGAGTCTACGTGCGTGCGCTTGTTTGTTTTGTCCCTGTCTGTTTGCAGCGTGGATATAGAGTGTGGAGAAACGACAGTGACAGCTGCTGACATTCCACCATCCCAAGCCTGAAGAGAATTATGAAGAGAGAAAAAAAACCATGAGGGCGATGATGGCGGCACAGGGGCGTGTGTGTGTGTGTGTGTGTGTGTGTGTGTGTGTGTGAACGAGGGAGGGGGGAGGGTTACGTGGAATATCATGGGAACAAGAAAACATTGCAGCAACAAAGAGAGGAGGAGGGAGAATTAAACGATGTTGAAGAGGGCCGGGGGTAAAAGCAACTCTAATGGCCTCGCTCCGGGAAGCTGGAGCGCACAGAGCCGCTATCCCAAAACACTCTACGACAGCGCCATGCCTTCTCTCTCTCTCTCTCTCTCTCTCTCTTTCTCTCTCTCTCTCTCTCTTTTCTCTCTCTCTCTCTTTAGCTCGGGTCAGGAGGACACGGATACGATAGCTCCGTTTCCCAGGAGTCTATAGTCTATCTTCCTGCGTCCACCAAGTCGCATCCTGTTGGACTTCTGTACTGTGTGGGGCGAGAAGTAGAACAACATGCGATAGCATCCATCGTGGATTTAAGTCAAAGTGACGGCATGTCCTACTCACCCCGTGAGGTTTGACCAGGCTACTTAGGGAGGGAACAAGAAACAAGGTGTGCCGTGATGAGTGGGATGTTTGAAGGACCAGCTGACCAACTTGCCAATGGAGTGAATTCGAAATCCGACAACAATTCGGTGATAGATGTGTATCTCAGCGAGCGAGCCACGTTGTTGATCATTGAAACGGAATTGCAGGCTAGGAATTGCAGGCTAGGAATTGCAGGCTAGCTAGCTAGCATGGAAAGCGCTTTTGAAGTTTTGACATCACTCTTTATGTTCATCATCTTGCAGTTAATTGGCTATACTTGACTAAGTATACAATTCATATTCCGCTGGCGTTGAGTGTAATGATAAATCATGCGTCTCACTTTGCATTGAATTAGAAAAGATTGGCAAAGATTTTCTCAAATAAAACCTGGACTATTTATGATGATTTCCATCTTGCATCCAGACATTTGTCCACAGGGGTAGTCCTGTGTGCCTTGCTCTGCCTCAGACATCACTGTGTACTGATCTGAGCAGCATCTCAGCCGTTTGGATGTATTTATCCCAAATATGCCTCTGAAGAACATAATTGCAGTGGCTTTTATCAGACAGCACGGCCTGCCTCCATGTCTGATCCCAGTCACGCACACACTCTCATGTCCCACAGATATCGTTCGCATCTGCATCATTTACTGGAACGCTTAACTTGATAGACTTTGTGTTCAACCTGGAGAAGGAGCCTTTTAGATGTTTGTGTTTGTGTGGGTGCGTGGGTGTGTCTTTGTACGTGTGTGTTTTACGCCATTTGTGCAATCTTGTGTTGTTGCTAAATGTCAAAATTATCTGTCTCTCTCTCTCTCTCTGCTCTCTCTCTCTCTCGCTCTCGTCATCGTCTCTGCTCTCTCTGTCTCTCTCTCTCTGTCTCCCTCTCGCCTCTCGCTCTCTCCTGCTCGCCCTCTCCCTGCTGCTCCCTGCCCTCTGCCCCTGCTCACCTCTCCCTCGTCCCTCTCCCTCTCCCTCTCCCGTCTCCCCCGTCCCCTCTCCCTCTCCCTCTCCCTCTCCCTCTCCCTCTCCCTCTCCCTCTCCCTCTCCCTCTCCCTCTCCCTCTCCCTCTCCCTCTCCCTCTCCCTCTCCCTCTCCCTCTCCCTCTCCCTCTCCCTCTCCGTCTATCAAAGCGCACACGACCACCTCAAAAGTCTGAAAAGTCCTCTTGAAACAAGGACAGAGAGTGAGGTATAGAGTCAGGAGGAGGTTGTGGCCTGGTGAAAGCGATGCCCGGGGCTGTGTCTGTACCTGGGTTGCATAGGCGCGTCTAGGGGACGGGAGGACAGTAATGGCCTGTGTTTAACAGGACAGCGCAGACAGACCCCCAGGCTGCACGGACACTTCACTGGGCCACTGTCACTGATGTAGAGTGACACACACACACACACAAACACACACAAACACACACACACACAGGCAAGGCTGTAGCTACGCTACGGTCATGTGGAAGAGTGCAGATGTGGACGTGGCTGGAGGGACGCACACACAGTCACCTCTTTGTGCCACTGTCTCTTTTTGGCCTTTTACTAAAAGCCAACGGAAATAACCTGTTCAGTAATGTGTTGCTGTCGTACTTCCATTCCTTTAATTACTGTTCCTTTACTCTAGTGAGTGTTTGTGTGTGTGTGTGTCGTGGGTTTGTGTGTGCGTGCGCATGCGTGCGCGTGTGTGCATGTGAGAAAGACAGAGAGGGAGAAAGAGTAGCAGTGTTGAGAGCTACAGTTTCAAAATGATAAAAACCTTTGAACAATGTCGTATTAATGATTATTTCTCATAAATTGATCACGGCTTTACTGGTACAGTGTGCACTGTGCTCACACTGACTCACACTGTTAGCAGCAGCAGTGTTAGTGGTAGTGAGAGATTATGAACATCTCTATCTTGGACTGTGCTTAGTGAATCATCAAGCCAGAGTAGGTTCCCTTACACAACCATTATTAACTGAAAAAGAACATATCTGCCCATGCTTCAACAGACAAAAACGAAGAACTTTAGCACACTTTGCTACTAGCTTATATTAAAGGGTTGAGCATGAGCACATTACATTTAGTCATTTAGCAGACGCTCTTATCCGGAGCGACTTACAGTAAGTACAGGGACATTCCCCTGAGGCAAGTAGGGTGAAGTGCCTTGCCCAAGGACACAACATAATTTGGCTCGGCCGGGAATCGAACTGGCGACCTTCATCTTACTAGCCCGATTCCCTAACCGCTCAGCCACCTGACTCCCTGACGCGGGGAGCACGTCACACAGCAGCTCAAGCGTTGAGCAATAATAGCTTCCATAGGGCCACTGAACCACCTAGCTTGACCCGACACAGGAGAGACACATACAGGCTCACAGCGAACACCCTCCACACTCACAAACACTGTTCCCAGAGTCCATAGAGTAAACACACTCACTGACACACATTAACACACCCTGAAACCAAAGCTAACCTTTTCTCTATTGGTGGGGGGGAGGGGGTAGATTAAGAGGGAGATTTAATGAGGCTAAGATACCAAACACTGCCTTTTCAAATGGGATGGAAATAGAAAGGCACTTGGAGCATGTCTGTTGGAGGCCTGTGACTTGGGTGAGCGTCTGTGTTTGTTTTAATGTCAGGTGTCCTGATGAGAGACAAGCCTCTTTAACCGCTCGGCCTGACAGGTAAATAGCTGTAAATTGCTTTGGAGGAGATTGTTTGTCTCTGTTTTGATTTCCAGAGGAATTATATTCCTTTTTACAAAATGGCAGGAAGATTGCTTGGGTGGGTTTCTGTCCGTATGGTCTGACCCTCTTTTAAACTGTGGATGCCTCAGCACAGCCACTTTCTGTTTGACGTAATGTCAAACATTCCCTATCTCGGCAGCCAGGACCACGGTGGTCCGGAAGCGGATTCAAAGGAGAACGTTCGGCTGAAATATTCAAGAGTTCCGGCATCTGGCGCTTTCAGGCAGAAGGCCGACGATTCTTTCACATCGTCGCCGCCGATGACATTTCCTCACCTTGACCTCCATTCGCAGGCAGCATTGTTAAAACAACATCCCAATCTCTTTAGCCGGAGACTGTTGGCTAAGCTGTTTTTCCTCAGCGCAAACGGAAAAGGTGCACGCATGACTTTGCGTGTGTGTACGTGTCAGTGCAAAGATTTACATGTTCACGTGTAGATATGTACTCTGTGGTATGTACTGAAGGAGACAAAGTAGCACCTTGGACCAACCATAAGAAAGCCTCTCATGCTGGAGCAGTATGTAAGCTCTACACAAGCCCCACACCAGACCAGACAGACAGCCCTACATCCCCAAATATAAGCCTCTATGCAGGTAGAGGATGAGACCATTTTCACCCTCAGGGCTCACAGCACTGCTGGCATTTAAGCACGGGCTGCACACACACACACACACACACACACACACACACACACACACACACACACACACGTACAAAGACAGCTGGTTGCCCACCTGTGGAACTGTGATGAGTGTTTACAGCAGTATTAATCAGATTCCATGCGGCTTACAGATCTAACCAACCTCGAGCATCACAGCCAGGGACACGAGCCTGTCGCCGCGGTGGAATCTAATACTGTCTGGGTCATTTCTGCCTAGGGGGTTTGTACGTTTGCATCTCAACAACGTGTGCCTTGATCTTCTCGTCCAAAAAGTGTCCTTGTCCACCGAACAACAACATGATTTATTTGCAAGACAGGAGTGGTGACCCGCCCAGAGTGACCACAAGGGGGAGGGTCTTTGATGAACACAAAAGGAAAGAGGAAACCTTTGAGAGAGTCGGCAGTCGGGTTGCTCGTCTCGCCTTCTGACTCGTCCCGTAGGATCACAGACGTCTCTCACAAAAGACTAGCCGGCCGTGCCGTCGTTTGGGACGGGGACTCCCCCCCCCCTCCTAAGGTGGGAGAAGTGGCCTTTGTACTCTCGTCGTGGTGATTGGCGGCAGCCGTGGACGGAGCAGCTGGCGTCGCGACCGCGGCCCCGACTCTGGCCACCTGGGGGCCTCGTGGAGGGAGTCGGGACGTTTAGACTTCCCCCTGTGGTGTGGTGGTGAGGTTGCTGCTTTAGAAACCCAAGCCTTTGCTCGTTCAAAGCCCACCCAGGGGCACCTACAAGGTCGGGCACGATGCACCTCCGCACCACTCGAGAGTCACGTTGGGGAGGTGTTTGGACCATGAGCAGTACTTGGTGTTTATCTGGGGCTATTTGAGGTTCTCATGGAGAGAGCCTTGATGGTCCAACCTTAAGACAGCCTTTCATACTTCCCTTGTGGTGCAGTGGCAGGGCTTGGTGGTTCAAAGTCCAGCTGTGGTAGGTTACCACCAACCGCACCACAAATCGGTGTACTGTGAGAATCGTTTAGTCAAAACAGTTTGCCTAGTCGTTTTCTATGGGACTCCTATTGAAACTCAGGTTGCCACATACAAAGGTGGAACATACTTTATAGACGAAAGAAAATTGCCTGGCTTATACAAGGCTATTAACTGCATGCAAAAGCCTAATAGTTACCACCACCCACCCAAGTCCAGCAACATAGAGTGGCACATTCAATAGACCGCATTAATGCTAGAAATAGTTGAAGGGAGATTCGAGCTCTAGCACTATTAGACAACAGGTTTTGCTGCAGTTGTTGCTATGGATGATTGGTACAGCACATGAACACCCACCCTCTCACACACACACACACACACACACACACACAGACACTCACACACTCTCACGCACACATGACACACACATGCATTCACCAACACACACACACTCTTACAGTGTCAAGACAAAGAGGAGACACACTCAGGCACGCTCTCTTTGTGTGAGTGTGTGGTGTGTGTGTGTGTGTGTGTGTGTGTGGAGAGAGAGAGAGAGAGAGAGAGACAGAGAGAGAGAGAGAGAGAGAGAGAGAGAGAGAGGGGTGTGTGTGTAGCTCCCATATTTAGTATGTCCAACTGCATTAATAATAATGTTGAAGAGAAAGACTAACATTTCACTGTACCCAAATAAGGTCATTATAGTGACACAGGAGCCCACCGATGCTGCTTTGGTTTTCCACATGAACTGGATAGAGCTGTTACCTAGCAACAGTGATAATGGATGTTAAATTAACATGGAAACGGTTTATGCGAAATGCTTTTAATGGCCACTATTCTTAACTTCTTTTGTTAACCAAAATAGGAGTATTGAAAAATATTGACATGGTCTTTATTTTGTTGTCCTTTCTGGATGCAAAATTCAACTCTACCAACAAACATGTTTACTGAATTTCTACATCTGAAAACGTTGGCACGTACTTCAGAGAGAGAAAGAGAGGCAGTGAGATTGGAGCTTCAGGGAGACAGTTTTACACAATCCAACCTCGTGAAACGTCTACTTTATTGATCGTTATAATAAGGGATTTTCATGACGGGGAATTTTCTTTATTGAAAAGAAAGTTGCAGCCAATCAATTTGAACAGAGAGAGAGAGAGAGAGAGACAGAACTTTTCTCTCCTCTCCTTTCTTCTCTTCTCTTCTCTACTCTCTTTTCTTCTCTCCTCTCCTCTTGCAGGTTGGAATTTCCTTCAAAACTCCAACTCAGAAGATAAGCCCCTTGGCAAAGTTTCAATACCCAACTCACGTCCTGTCCTTCTCACTAAATAACAAAGTTATTAACTGACTGGATTAAAACACTAATCCCTGAGAAGAGGGTTTTTTCTGATGACGCACACATGTCTGTTCACATGCACACAAACACACAAACACACACACACACAACACACAAACACACAAACACACACACACACACACACACACACACAACACACACACAAACACACAACACACAACACACAACACAAACACACAAACACACACACACACACACACACACACACAAACACACAAACACACAACACACACACACACAAACACCCACACACACACACACACACAGGGGAGGGTTCCGGGGATCTAATGTCTGTTAGTCATGCTTTCAATTCAGACGCAGCCCTGTGAAGTCCCCTACGATGCTCCTTCCAGTATATTCTCTTCTGTTCAAATTATCTCCCCTAATTTCATTCCTTTGTTTTCGGAGGAGAAATGTGATTTGGCATTATCCAGCCCCTGTTGATGTCCCTCTTTTACGTAATTGGTAACTTCATAACATGCTTTTCTTCTCTTAATAAGGCTCTCATATCAGAATTGAATTTCAGTGCGGTGCTGGCGGAGGTAATGAGTGAGTGATGCTGCTGTCTGGGAGGGGGGGGCGGGGCGGGGTTTGATGGGAATGAGGGAGTGGTCCCCCCCCTAAGGGAAGGATGACTCTGGGGAAAGGCTCCACTTATACCTGTTTGTTCATCTGTCATTGTGCCATTCTGTTTGTTTGTCTCTCTGTCTGTCTAACTGTCTGTCTGTCTAACTGTCTGTCTGTCTAACTGGTTGGTATTCCTGTCTGTCTGTCTAACTGTCTGTCTGTCTAACTGTCTGTCTGTCTGTCTAACTGGTTGGTATTCCTGTCTGTCTGTCTAACTGTCTGTCTGTCTAACTGTCTGTCTTCTGTCTGTCTGTGTAACTGGTTGGTATTCCTGTCTGTCTGTCTAACTGTATGTCTGTCTAACTGTCTGTCTAACTGTCTGTATGTCTAACTGTCTGTCTGTCTAACTGGTTGGTATTCATGTCTGTCTGTCTGTCTGTATATCCACCAATCTGTCTGTCTAGTTCCTTGTCTGAAACACGGTATGTGTCTGTCTTGTGGCCATGCAGACGGGTGTCCACTTGTGTCCATTGTGTGTCTGGGCTCCAGGCCCTGGCTGTGCTCTGACCCAGAATCACAACTGACCTTTTTGGATGTGCCACAAAGCCCATACAGGTCAGCCTGTTGTTGTCATGGTTACACCGAACCTTACCCCTGCCCCCCCGGACCCTGCACCCAGCCACCCCGTGCCCCTGTGTGTTGTGTCACACGCAGCCTCGCTGTTAGCCCTCTTTCAGCCGCGGTCCCCACAAACCGGCTGTTGCATTCTGCTTCAGACGTAGTCAGTGTACAGAACACAGTGTGTGTGTGTGAGTCGGTGTGTATGCATGTGCATGGGGACATGTGTGTGTTTGGTTGATTCGAGGGGGGAGGGGGGAGTGCTGTATAACTGTTCGATGCATAACCGCTCGATGCTGAGAGTGCTGTGTTCTAGATGACTCCAAAGAGGAGCGTAACGATTTGCTGCTCCGGAGGAGAAGCACCTGCAGAGCTCAGATAAGCATGACAGAGAGAGGAGAGAGAGAGAGAGAGAGAGAGATGGAGAGGAAGGAATGGAGAGAGTGGGAGAGAAGGAGGGGAGAGAGAGACATAATAAAGAGACATCTGCTTAAACACAGTTTCTGATCAGCGGGTATCTCTGTCCGGGAATCGATATTTTTCCTCTTCATTAGACAGCAGGCAGATGGATACCTCAGTGATGGATAATGCTCCAGGTCTGGAGAGACGAGGGGCAGGACCACACTGTAGAGTTTGTGTGTGTGTGTGTGTGTGTGTCTGTGTCTGTGTCTATGTGTGTGTGTGTGTGTGTGTGTGTGTATTGTGACGGCCTCTGAGCTTGACCGGAGGGCGCCGCACACGGTTCGTGAGCCAGAGGCCGTTGAAAGCACGAAAGTGCATTCATGACATCACCCAAAAAATGGGGCATTTTCACAAAAAGGCAAATAACGATAACTCAAATGGATCCTCCATTATGTGTGTGTGTAGGGGTTCCACCAACATTTCCACCTGTGACGTCTGTAGAAACACAGCAGGACGACAAACCGCTTCCTAATTCGGCCTCACCGAACCCGCCGCACGCGCAAACTGCCCGTGTTCGTGTCGATCTCAGGTCTTTTCCGCCCGCTCTCCTCTCAATCAGCTGCCCGCTGAGCTCTGCGTCTCGTGACAGCCGATTGGTGAGGGGGGGGGGACGACGACGACGACCAAGTCTGTAGTTCTGAAGACTTCCCCCTTCTCGGTGGAGAGGTGGGGGTGGGGAAAGTGCTGTATGTTTGTGCAGGTATGTGTGTGGACTCCACGGTGAGCGCACAGGTCTGTCAGTAGAACTGAGGCTGTAATTGATTAGTGAGGAGAGACGGCTGAGAGGCTGAGAGGCAGCAGGCACCCTGGGACGCTCCACTGCCGGTGTCAGCCACATGTCAGAGAGTTCCCCAGCAGAGTCAGAGGGGATGTTCTTTCTCCTCGGGCGCACCCTTTAGCACACGCACACACACACACACACAGACACACAGACACACACAGACACACACACACACATAGACACACACACAGACACAGACACACAGACACACAGACACACACACACACACAGAGACACACACACAGACACACACACACACCACACACAGACACACACACAGACACACACACAGACACAGACACACACACACACAGACACACACAGACACACACATACAGACACACACACAGACACACAGACACACACACACACAGACACACACAGACACACACATACAGACACACACCACAGACACACAGACACACAGACACACAGACACACAGACACACAGACACAGACACACACAGACACACACAGACACACACAGACACACACAGACACAGACACAGACACAGACACACACACACACACACACACACACACACAGACACACACAGACACACACACAGACACCAGACACACACAGACACACACAGACACAGACACACACAGACACACACACACGAGGAAAGAACAGTCTGTAATCAAGACTCCTCTTTCGGTGGACTCTAATGCGGACGACCCAGACGTAAAAACCACCTGACGCGTCTTCTGCAGAACACATCAATCACAGAGACCCCCTTCTGGACCCCATGCAGTTTGCCTACAGAGCCAACAGGTCTGTGGACGATGCAGTTAACATGGCCCTCCACTTCACCCTACAGCACCTGGACTCCCCAGCATCCTACGCCAGGATCCTGTTTGTGGACTTCAGCTCTGCCTTCAACACCATCATCCCCGCCCTGCTTCAGGACAAGCTCTCCCAGTTGAACGTGCCTGATTCCACCTGCTGGTGGATCACAGACTTCCTGTCTGACAGGAAGCAGTGCGTTAAGCTGGGAACACAAGTCTCTGACTCCCGGTCCATCAGCACCGGATCTCCTCAGGGCTGCGTCCTTTCTCCTCTGCTCTTCTCCCTGTACACGAACAGTTGCACCTCCAGTCATCCATCCGTCAAACTCCTGAAGTTTGCGGACGACACCACCCTTATTGGGCTCATCTCTGGTGGAGACGAGTCTGATTATAGGTGGGAAGCGGCCAACCTGGTGACCTGGTGCAGCCAGAACAACCTAGAGCTCAATGCTCTTAAGACAGTGGAGATGGTTGTGGACTTCAGGAAGAATACAGCCCCACTCACCCCCATCACCCTGGGTGACTCCCCAGTCAACACTGTGGAGTCCTTCCGCTTCCTGGGCACTATCCTCTCCCAGGACCTCAAGTGGGAACTGAACATCAGCTCCCTCACAAAGAAAGCACAACAGAGGATGTACTTCCTGCGGCAGCTGAAGAAATTCAACCTGCCAAAGACGATGATGGTGCACTTCTACACAGCCATCATTGAGTCCATCCTCACCTCCTCCATCACCATCTGGTACGCTGCTGCCACTGCCAAGGACAAGAGCAGACTGCAGCGTATCATCCGCACTGCGGAGAAGGTGATTGGCTGCAATCTGCCTACCCTCGAGGACCAAAACACCTCGAGGACCCTCAGGCAAGCGAGGAAGATTGTGGCCGACTCCTCCCACCCTGGACACTCCCTGTTTCAGTCACTCCCCTCCGGCAGAAGGCTGCGGTCCATCAGGACCAACACCTCTCGACACAAAAACAGTTTCTTCCCTTCTGCTGTTGGCCTCTTCAACAAGGCCAAGGGTTCACACTGACTTATTGACTTTACTTAATGACTCTAATATTCTGCACTACATCACTGCATCTTGTACATTTGTATTTTTTGTCATATTTGTATTTTTTGTATTTTTATATTGTAAATTAGGCAACTTATATTTTATTGTATATTTTATTTTAAATATAATTCCACTTTAGTATAGATAGTATAGTTATATAGTATAGATATTTAGTATAGACAGTCCACATATTTAAATTTAAGGATACTATATGTTTATTGTATGCACCTTCCTGCCAAAGCAAATTCCTTGACTGTGCAAACTTTCATGGCCAATAAATCCCTTTCTGATTCTGATTCTGATCCTGCCACCGCCCCTTGAGTGGAGACACCCGACGGTGACCGACGTGTCCTTGCGATCACCTCGAGAGAACGGCGCTTTCCCGATTCCAGACTCTCTCTCTCTATGTCGACCGTCCGCAGAGGATACACACTCGCACACGCCCCACGCACTCTTAGTTGTCTGCTGAATGTCAGAGTTGTGATGGACGAGGTGCGACTGTGGAAGCTTCACAGGGAGAGATGATTGCTTGTGTTATCAGTGTTGAAACAGACGAATCAATCCCACCCTGACGACCAGACAATTAGCTGCTTTATTAGCCTTTATGTAGACAAGCTCATCTGGAGAGGGGGAGTCAAGTACCCGCAAATAAATGATTCAGCACAGAGAGAGGGAGAGAGAGAGAGACAGAGAGAGAGAGAGAGAGAGAGAAAGAGAGAGAGAGAGATAGAGAGAGAGAGAGAGAGAGAGAGACCGAAAGAGAGAGAACCCGAGACAGACAACAAGAAAGAGAGACGGAAGCAACAAGCAAGCCGAGAGAGAGAGAGAGAGACGGCGAGAGAAAGAAAAGAGAGAGAGAGAATTGGGGGCGAAGAAAGAAAGATAGAGAAAACGAGGAAACAAAAAGAGAGGGTTGTGTGCGTCAACGTGAACGCGTGCGCACGGGAGTGCGAGTGTTTAATATGGAGAGCGGGGCATTGGTGCTGATTGATTCGACTGATTAAAACAGTGAAGAGCGGGGTGGAGAATCAGGGGCTGCTCTCCATATCCCACACACACACACACACACACACCGGCCTTAATGAGGGTGACTCTCCTTCTCCTCAGACACACTCAGCGAGGCCCCAAGGACACCCAGCTGCACGGAGGCCCAATATCTGGGGTCACCCGCTAAACAGCGACTAGGATCATCAACGTGGCCATTATCATAAAGCATAAAGCGTCGGGTGTTATTGCTCTGCTCAAACAAGCTGCATGGCCCACAGAGAACAGTGGGAGCAGGAGATGAGGGGCGACTGGAGTTGTGGAGGTTATAAATCTGGAAATCTATAACAGCCCCACAGATACTCGTGTAGATACCAGCACCGAGCATCCTGGATTGTGCTGAGCCGACTGGAAGCGTGACTCTCTGGGATAATAGTGGTGTGGGAGGGTGGGAGGGGGCGCGAGGTCGGGGCAGAAATGACCATTGATTCCTTCCTCTGGTATGGTATTGGTTGGATGTACGACAGGATCAGAGTGGGGGGGATTCCGGAATGGATGATGTGGTTACTGTGTGCTACACACACACAGCTACACACACCGACGTTCACACACACACACACACGCAATCGATGCTGATACGGGGACTTCAACCTGAAGACTGATTGCTTCCAGCCCAGATGCAGAAACAGAGAAAATAGCTTTTGTATTGAATCAACTGCGACCTGCTGCTCCCTTATCAGGCACATAAACACCTCCTACCCACACACACAACACACACACACAACTCTTACACACACGCATGCACACTCTCTTACCAGACACACACACACATTCACACGCACGCGGCAACAGAATAGCTGCTGTTTTGATAATTGAAAAAGGAAGACGCAGGTGTCTACCTCGTGAATACGTGAGCAGTGCAAATTAGCTGTGGAATAAAACTGTTAAAACGTGTCAGAGGGCAGCTTGTGGAAGGATCTGCTGCGGGGGCTCTCTGCTCTCATCACGCAGAATCCTCTTCTTTCCTAAGAGCACTTGTCCTTCAGCCAGGAGCCCCTCGCCGTCTGTTGGATGTTAACGGTGATTTATTGTAAATAAGCTACTTTACCAAATAACCCGAGGGTGCAACCGTGGAGGAACAGATTTTACATTTACATTTAGACATTTAGCAGACCCTCTTATCCAGAGGGACTTACAGTAAGTACAGGGACATTCCCCCCCGAGGCAAGTAGGGTGAAGTGCCTTGCCCAAGGACACAACATCATTTTTGCACGGCCGGGAATCAAACCGGCAACCTTCTGAATAATAGCCCGATTCCCTAACCGCTCAGCCATCTGACTCCCTAGACGGCAGATGGCTGTAAGGCCGGTCCAACGGGGTGCTGACCGGCTGGAGGGCCGCCCGATGGTGAGAGATACCATTGCGGTCTCTCCTCTCCCTCGAGGGAGACGAACGACTGACCTGAAACGAGCCAAGAAAGGAGGTCCAGAAGACTGAAGCAGGAGCGCTCGTACGTGTCATCAGTCATCGCCCGTCTCCCAGCATGCACAGCCCGCCCTCTCCAGAAAATCCCGAACGCAGCAGCACCCGCCTGGTCTTCAACGCTCCCGTGTCCCCCCGCTCTTCATCTCCCTCCACTGGCTTCCCATCACGGCCCGAAGCAGATTCAAGACCCTGGTACTGACCTTCCGAGCGGTGAACGGGCTGCACCCGACGACATCCAGACTCTCGTCCAGCCTCTCTACAACCCCCCACCCGCCACCTACGGTCTTCTCACCTACTCGCTGCGAATTATATGATTGTTGCTTGCTTTCCTCCAGGTACACTCTGGGCACTTTCGAGGATCATGTTGTTTAATTGTAACTTGTCTACATGCTCTTCTGGTTCCACCCATGGGCACTTATTTGCTTTCCACAAAGTATGCTTCATGTTTTGGCTACCCGCAATGTTTTGGGGGCTATCTCGTTGTTTATGATCATTGACCGATGCACTTCTTGTAAAGCTCTCTCTTGTAAGTCGCTTTGGATAAAAGCGTCTGCGAAGTGACTCAATGTAAATGTAAATGCGTCTCGGTCGAATCACGTCCGGTCACTAACGAGGCGAAGGACGTCAGGTGAGGACAACCTGCGGGATCTCGGTTCACTTCCCCCGGTTTAACTTTTCGCGTTTGAAACTTTTGAACTTTTCAGTTTTTATACTCGTTATGCATCATGAATGCTTCAGATGTTTGCTTCCGGGCCCTTAGCGTGAGCAGGGCCACAGGCTTCCCCTCAGGGAGCGGGGAGACAACGTCAGGTACAAACACACTACAACTACACTACCCCGTTAACAGAGACCCAGCAATTAGCCCCAGTTCAAACTGTCTGTGATCAGTCAACCTATTGTTCGACACGCAAGCTTTCCCCCGGAATACAGAAGGCAAAACAAAACACCATCATTAAGCCACGCATAAAAGACTTTACCCTCTGTTGTGGAGCCGTAAAATGGGACAAATGTACGGCAAACGCTCCCAGTGGTGTTGACTGTGCACACTTTCTTCAGAAGGGACTCTCTATTTGATCAGAGATAAATGAGTGTGTGTGTAATTACCGACTTCCCGCAAAGCATCTCCCCTTCATGAGCTCAGGGCGTTTTTTCTTTCGGCGGCTTTTATGTATTTTCCGGCGTGTTCTCAAAGAAGCGAGAGGCGGAGAGACGAGAGGGTGATACCGAATTATTTCCAGCCGAAAGTGGCTGAAATTGCCAACGGCTGAATCCCGTAGAATATAGTCAAGATGAAAGCTGTCCCGGCAATACACTCTCCTGCCGTTTGTGTTAAAGAGAGCGAGAGTGATGGAAGAAGGAGGGAGGGAGAGAGAGAGAGAGAGAGAGAGAGAGATAGAGAGAGAGAGAGAGAGAGAGAGAGAGACAGAGAGAGAGACAGAGACAGAGACAGAGAGAGAGAGAGAAAGTTGTCCTTCGACTGCTCCTCTGTCTTAAGAACTTTTACTGGAGCATCCTTCATGTTCTCATCTGTTCCAGTCCTTGGAGAGTCTCAGAAAAAAAAGACAAGGAGAGGAAGAAGGTAAGGGGGGGGATGAGAATAAGAGAGCGAGGGGTACAGGGGGGCCAGTATTTAGCCTATTTTGGGTATTTGAGGCGCAGTTTGAAAGCTTGCTCCCTCAATTTATCTTCATCTCTGTCTGGCGTCGGAGCACATACTACACTTGCCCAGCGCCGAGCCAAAAGATTCCCATGCCACCTTTATTTTTCTCTATCTTTCTCTCTTACCCACACACCCACCACACACACACACACACAACGTACACACACACGTACGTACGTCACCACACACACAAATTCTGAAGCTGTGTTGATATCACTCCCCGTGGGATGTGCAGAGATTAAGGGGATTAAAAGTCGTGGAACCGAGATGGCGGAGAGAGGGAGGGAAGGCAGATACGGGGAAGGAGAGAGAGAGAGCATTCCGAGGTAACGCACTCTTAGCTCTCCCCCCCCCCACCTGACAAGGCTTAAAACCTTTCTCAATAAGCACTCCTAACTTATTCTACTTTGTCCCTGTCCTCTCTCTCTCTCTCTCTCTCTCCTCTTCTTCTTGTTTGTCTCTATCTCTCTCTATCGGCTTTTAACTCATCCGCCTTCTTCATCCCTCGTTCCCTCCTCTCCGTCCTCCTCTCCCTCTCCTCCCTTCCTCTCCGTCCTCCCTTCCTCTCCCTCTCCGTCCTCCTCTCCCTCTCCCCCCCTCTCCCCCCTCTCCTCCCTTCCTCTCTGTCCTCCTTTCCCTCTCCTCCCCTTCCTCTCCGTCCTCCTCTCCCTCTCCTCCCTTCCTCTCCCTCTCTGTCCTCCTCTCCCTCCTCTCCTCCCTTCCTCTCCCTCTCCGTCCTCCTCTCCCTCTCCCCCCCTCTCCTCCCTCTCCTCCCTTCCTCTCTGTCCTCCTCTCCCCTCTCCTCCCTTCCTCTCCGTCCTCCTCTCCCTCTCCTCCCTTCCTCTCCCTCTCCTCCGTCCTCCTCTCCCTCTCCCCCCTCTCCTCCCTCTCCTCCCTTCCTCTCTGTCCTCCTCTCCCTCTCCCCCCTCTCCTCCCTCTCCTCCCTTCCTCTCTCTCTGTCCTCCTCTCCCCTCCTCCCTCTCCTCCCTCTCCTCCCTTCCTCTCTGTCCTCCTCTCCCTCTCCTCCCTTCCTCTGCGTTTTCAGCTCCTCTCATCTCCAGCTAAAGCTACTTACCCCTGTATCATCTGGAGCTATCTGCTTCCAGCTCAGACTATCTTCAGTCAGTCTTTGGGTCAACCCCCCCCACCCCCCTCCTGCACTCTCTCTATCTCCAGTTCCTTATGTCTCTCTCTCTCTCTGTCTCTCTCTCTCTCAAGTAAGCGCGTCCATGCGTGTGTTTGCGAGCAGTGGCGCGTGTTTGGCCATGTTGACTGTGTCAGAGATAATTGACTGCAGAGAGATATATATTTGATGCCGGCAGAGAGACTGTCATTAATAAACTAAGAGCAGCAGACAGGCAATGTGCCTGACCCATCGTCCTGCATCGGGTCCTGTGAAATCCTACAGCACATGGCACAACATGAACAATCTTGCTGTTCGGGTACTTAGGGGGACCTCTTCCCATCATCGCAGTGAACAGCCCCTCTAGCGGGAGCGTTCCCGAGTCTGTTCAGTTGATTCCATTGCTTGTCTTTCTGCTTGTCTTCTTCTCAAAAGGCACTTACGTAACTGCTCGGTTCATTCCGAGAGGACAATTCACTTTTTGGAGTGTGTGGCTATTTGTGTTGGCCCGTGACGCCGTGTTCCTGGGGTTTAATGGAGGAGAGGGAGACCGCAGGCTGTAACGGCAGATCGTTTAGCGTGTTATGCTTCGAGGTAGAATGAGGTGAGGGAGTGAGGTAAGAGGATCTGAGAGAGAGAGAGAGAGAGAGAGAGAGAGAGAGAGAGAGAAAGGGACAGAGCTGCAACACGCTGATGGTTCATGGGTAATCCAGTCCATTTCGGCTCAGACACCCCCCCGAAAATGACAAACTCAGCTTGGCAGTGCATGGGCCACGCTGGTTGGCCCTGAGGCAGACAGGCTGAGACACAGACACAACAGACACCGACACTCATACACCAGCGCCCACACGCAGGCACACATGCCGTCAGTGGCATGGAGACACAGGTACACAGACACGGGGAGGTTTCCACACGAGGTCCGAGCCGACGGAAAGCGATCGGAGACGTCAGAATCACCGCACTCCTTTTCTTCATCCTAATTCCAGACACACACAGTCTCTCAATCTCTCTCTTTCTTCCGTTCTCTCTCTCTGTCTCACTTTCTCCCTCTTCGATGAGCGAGGCAATCGGTTTGAGGATTGCCTTACATTATAGCACCCCTCGGTACCCGACGGGCACACACACACACACAACACACACACACACTCCCTTGAGCATGCAGACACACAACCACGTACACACACACATGTACACACACTCACGCGCATTCATACGGTGTCTCTCTTTCACTTTGGGGTACAGATTGTCTACAGTATATTATGGCTCTGATACAGTTCTGAAAAGCCATTCATGGAGAGGGGAGGGGCACATATAAAGGCATACTTACAATATAAACCTCAACAGGTTGTGTGTGTGCGTTTGCGTGCATGGGGACCTGTGTCGAAACCTGTATGAGTCACCGCGAGAGTCAAAATGTGCGTGTGAACGGACGTGTGCGCGTGTGTGTGTGTGTGTGTTTTGGAGGGCCACAGATGGCGAGGAGGGAGGAGAGACTGTGTGTGTGTGTGGTCGTGCAGGTGATTGTGTGTGCTCTGACGGGAAGACAACCCGGCCCTGTGTTAATTAACAGAAGCAGAGCAGCTCGCCCACTCAGCAGCCTAGGAACAGTCAGGTCACTGGCAGCCCTGATAGGCTACACTCTAATGATTAATATATCACAAGGCCGGGGCCAGGGCTGGGCAAGGCAGAGGAAGGAAACAGAGAAGAGCAAGCAACTACTGTCGTGGGCCTGAACTGTATAACGTACCCCATTCGAGGCCTGTATCGATGAATTAGATGGACTAACTATCAATAGAACGAGTTAATCTTTCAATAGGGCCGACTAAGTATAGAAACAAAAGCATTATCATTGCTTAATTGTGTAAGGGAAATATCGTGGATCAGTACCTTAAGTTGACAGGACCACCTTTTCACATCCTGCTCAAATTAATTTCCAAGAACGCCCACGCTTGAACCTTCAGGGGAAAAGGGGCTGCGGAGAAATGACATACGTACTTGCACAGGAAACTCTCATTACGACCACATAGGTTCTAACCTCATGGATCAAAACATCGCCAGACGAGACGATCAGCGGTTCCACGTAATCGTGGAAGAGATGAGCTTATCCGCACTAAGAAAACAGCTCAACGCGCAACAAGGAAAGCTAAGGAAAGACAAGGGAATCGAGAGAATCTCCGCCCGAATACGGAAATTGCCATTATGACACTGAGTGTCGGGGAAAATGTTAACGAGCCGCTCCCCGTACACAACTTATTCACTCGTTCGTAGACTATAGCGTAGGTAGCACTGGGAGTGTCTCACAAGCGCGCGGGACATTCCAAGCGGTGTCTGCACCTTTCTCGCATAATTCGGAAGTAAGCAGAAAGTTCTTATGTCAAATCTGGAAAAAATGCGAGAATATGGAATTATGGTACAGAAAAGACGCATTCACGAGACGGAACCCAATGCATGACCTTCACAAGAAAAAACAAGTGACAAAGGGTAAAAAGAGGCATGTGCCGGCCAAAATAAAACAGTAAATAAGATGCGATGAAGAAAAAGAAGCAAAGAGAGGTAAGGATCGCAGCGCAGGACTCCGTTACGCACGAACGGCGGACGCCCGGAAAGGACAATAAACAGCTCGAAACCAGTACAAAGGCAGGGAAACAACTAAAGACAGGGTATGTGATAACGGAGGAGTCAGAGCGGAAGAAAAGGGAAGTCCATAGGTAAAAGCAGAAACCCCGCCCGCCTATCCCTCTTCTCGGCTCTCTCTTCTCTCTCTCTCTCTCTCGGTCTCTCTCATCTCTTATATATATATATATATATATATATCATATATATATATATATATATATATAATATATATAATATTATATAGATACATATATATATATATATATATATCTATATATAATACATATATATATATCTATACATATATTTATATATATCTACATATATAGATATACATATATATATATACATATATATATATAATAAGACAAGATGAGAGAGAGAGAGAGAAGCCCAAGAGATCAGATGATAGGAGATTGTTCGGTTTCATCACACTATATTCTTTCCTGTCCTCTGGCCCAATTCCGAATGGCTCCCGGGTGCTGAGAACTGTGTGATATCCTTCCCCCTTTCCCCCCTTTCCCCAAACAACACGCAACACACACACAAATAAGCACAGACTGTGAGTTGTTTGCAGGCAAGGGACTAAACCAATACCTGTAACAGCCTTGTACTTGACCTAACCCACTATAAAATCCTCTCTTTTAACTCAGGCGATAGAAAAGACCAAAGTGTGATGTTGCTCAGGGTTTCCAGGTTTGGTATTCATATACACAGAGAATATCTGTCTGCTTCCGTCCGGACGAATGGGAGGAGCGGGGATGAGAGACATGTACATTCAACCTCCTCCTATACACAGAGTATATAATGCGAGAATATCGGGGAAAGCACATTGCAAATGCAGAGAAATACATGCCTGTACAATGAGGACAATTATAAAAGATGTTGACTCTAATTACAAGCAAACGGTCAACTCAAGGTTAAAGACTTTCGATAACAAGATGGACTTTTTTGTTTTCCTCCGGGACAAAACAGAATGGAATTCCGATGCCCACAGTGGCCCACGCTACTCATACCATCCCTACAAATACAACTGTTTCACAGTGATACAAGATTTTCCGACGACATAATTAGTGTAGTTTTTTCCACCACATACAGAACAGTACTCTTACGTAACCACTGATCCACATCCCCCCCCCCCCCTTCATTCTTCAGCTGTGGGAGAATTCCTGAAGAGCTCTGAGTTCTAGATGGATCTGACTGCAAGCTCAGAGTCAAGTATTTCAGCATTGTCTGTTTCATACTTTCAGACTATCGTCTCCTGGAGTAGATTCATTTTAGTTTTCGCTGCAGACTACGTAGCTAGCTTTCCCTATGGTAAAACACACGGGGACACTACAACACAAAATGAATTATACCTAACCACACAAGGCCACTGTGCACAATAAACGAGATCCATGCAATGGCGTGGACAAACTATAGCAATTGATCACGCCTTGGTACTCTGACCGAAGGAGACATGTGTTATCACGGTTCCAGTACAGAGGTGGACCCAGATGCAGACAGCATAGGCAGTTAGTTTAATTAGCCAGATGTTTATTGTTCCAATCGACCAGGCTTACTTCAGGTGATTGACCATGGCAAGGTTCGGTACAACAGTGGAGTGAAGGCACAGACAGACTGCCGGCAGATTCAGGTCCTTGGTAGGGCAGGGTTCGGTCCCCAGTGGAGACATTGATAAGGCACAGACAAACGGCAGGCAGGGTCAGGTACTTGCAGCAGGGTTCGGTGCACGGGTAATCAGGATACTGGAACTGGTACTGGGTACTGGTACTTGGGAGACAGACGGAACCGGCGGGGACACTTGTGAAACACCCAAGACCGAACTGGCACAGGACAACATAACCAACCCCACTGACTAAATACCCCCTAACGAGCAGACGAGACACACCTGGAGG
>CAEFZP010004841.1:0-37504 GCA_903064625.1 Mallotus villosus
CTGCTGTCAAGTAAGTTTAACATTTAAACAATAGTAGGTACCATAATTTGACTGTCCTTTATGCTACCAATATGTATTGTAATACATATGTAATACACCTGTAATTTACCTTTCCATAGTATGGCTTCAAAGGAAGATGCTGAGGATGCTCATCTTATGGAGCTTCTGAAACAAGGTCAAGCTTATGCCAAGGACCTTAATCCTGAACCGGTAATAATGATGATGAAATTAAAACTGTGTGAACAATACACTAGTACCTGAACTTGGTCATTTTTCCAGTTAATAACATATATCTTTTTGTAGGCTAAGAACAAAAAGAGGACCCCAAAAAATAGGTTCAGGATTAGTTGGAGAAAGAGAGATGTGCGGGGAGCATTAGTCCCACAAACTAAAAAATGTCGATCTTCAACTGGTAAGTTGAATATTTAAAGGTTCTGGAGTAATGCAGCATTATAGGATGCATTTCTTCTGAATAATTGTTCTCTCAGCAGCACCCAGGGCTGGAACAAAGAAACACAAGGACACTGTCTGTGACACACAGGACCTTGTTGAGGACAGGGATCATCAGGAATCAGTTCTTTGTGAGTAACAAATGTTTTTATTTTAGTTTGAACAGGTAATGCCAAACTCAAAAATACCTCTCCAGTTAATGTTCTGTACTACCAATGTCTTTAATCTACAGATTCCCTTCTTCAAGCGGTCAAAGAGATATTGCTTGATGGTCAACCAGCAGCCCCTGAGTGTGAGAAACACACAGAGGCACAAGATTGGGGATTTCGAAATGCCTGTTCTGCAGAGAGGTGGAAAGTGTCCCGCCCGCAACTCATCAACAGCATGCTGTCAGATGAGGCAGTATTGCCCACCACCTGCCAGTGGTGTAGGCAAGGAGTGGCTGTGATGAGGTGTAGTGAGTGCCTACCTCACCAGTATCTTTGCATGGCCTGTGACAAAGAGCAACACACCAGACATGTTCTGCACAACCGGAGATCCCTGATCTCAGGCTACCTCCACTCTGTGCCTCCCACCTCATTTGTCAGCCAGGATGCTGACGGGCAATATTCCCTTACCCACCAAGGTAAGGTGTTTGGTCATGAAACCTCCTCTAAATGTCTAATGGAATCTAACATCAATACTGTAAAATGTTGGATATGGCTTGAGGCACTTATGCAATGACTATTAGGACATTAGACGCAAGATTACCAATACACTATCCCCATGCTGTGTCTTTTAAATATCTTTGTAGCTCAACTTCTACCTTTAGAGGTGTCAGCCTGCAAAACCTGCCAGCTCCCCATGACTGTTAGTGTGGGGAGGTCCATTGTTTTAGTGACCATGAATGGTGAGTTTTACACATTTTCATTTAAGAAGAACAATAATTTTATTAATCTCACATGTGAACACGCATACTCTTGCAGGGAGCAGTGAACATTAACAAACACAAATATATTGCTGTTAAATTATGTCCTGTGACATTATTACCACTTTAGGTCGCTATGATCTTGTCCTCCCTGAAGCACATTGTCAATGTTGTGCCTCTCATTGGACACCTGCGCTGGAAGACGTTGTGCAAAGTGGGTACTGGCCAGGGACGGTCAACTTCAACAGCCTGTTTCATGTTGACGTTTTCCAGTCATACCTGGAGTTAAAAATGTCAGCACCTGGACTGTCCCGTCTGGCATTTACCACAATGCTAGACAAAAAAAACAGCCGCTTTGGAAGAGTGAGTACCGTGTGTGGCACTAATAGTGGATATATTCATCACTGCCTGGTAAACTATACACATTGTATATGTTTGGACAAATAAGATAAGAAATAACCTACATAGTATCAGACTATTCACTGATATATATTTTTTCTTGAAACAGAGTGGTAAAATATCTGGAGACACTTTCCACCAAAGTTTCATGGAATGGGCCATCTGCAGATTTGAGGTTGACAAGATGTGCCAGGAGCAGCCGTTTGTCTGCCCTCCATGCACTCCCGAAATGCTTGCGGTAGCAGTGGATGGCAATCGCAAGCATTATCGTTTCAAGAAGGCAGGGAGGTATGTAATGCAAACTATTTACTGGTACCTCCTAAAGTATCCGGACAGTAATCTTCCACTTCCACTTTAATAGAAATAATACAATGTAATAAACATTGTGTTGTAGAGTACCATCTGTTAACAGATTTAACTCCTTTGTGTAGTCAGGACAGTCATGGCCACTTGGAAGGTGTTTTCCTTTGCGAGGACAGCAAGGTGTCTGAGTTTGTAGACCATGTCCACAAGGCCACCAAGCATGTAAGTAATTTCTGTTTGTGACTTAGTTATTATTTGATTACAAGTTTGAATTTTAAATATTGTGTAGACCTTCATTTAACATTTTCAGGGATTTTGTGTGTTTATCCGAAGGTTCCCGGAAAGGGTGTCTGTGGTGGGGCTGAATTTGCTGCTGCTAAGGAGATCTCAAGAAAATCTAGCAGCAAGCTTGATGAAGAGGGCATTGAGCTTGCTGTCTGCAGGCATGGCACAATCCTAAGAGGCCTTAATATGTTTAGGGGGGAAATATATGCATATGCCCTCTACTTGCAGAAGGAATTGGGCAACACTGCAACTTTCTTCTGCACTGATCTAATGTGCAAGTACTGGCCCTACTTGCAGAAGGTCTGTAGAGTATGCCCAGAACTACAACATCTTCTAGGCATGAAGCCCTTTCTTTCTGTCCTCCATGCAAAGGCCCATGGAATGAAGTGTGAGGTACTGAACCAAACTTTTACTTCCTTACCTTTGTTATGGTTCCAGTTAACATAATCAGTACATGTACTGGATATTATATGGAATGTCTTCTGGCCCAATAGATCAAATGGGGTGGGGGGTTCCAGGAGAATGCTGCCTGCACCCTGGGAGAAGAAGTGGAGCAGGCTAACGCCTTCCTCTCCAGGATCGCCATTTCCACGAAATACATGTCAAAAGCTGGTAAGCATATTGACTTTTTCACATCAACATGCATTCTAGAGCATGCCCTTGCACTGACCAATGTTCCTTTGCAGCACGCACTGACATGATCACACTCTTGTGCATGGGATGGAACCAAGCCAAGGTCCAGCACATGAGCTCCTACCTCAGCAGACGATTCCTGAAGGTACCCTGGAATGTTCTCAATGCAATAAAGCATATATATATAATGTAGATCAACCATCTCATTCAGCCTTTGTTTTAGTCGTACGTTATAAAGTGCATAAGCATTTGTGTTTTTCTTTCCTTATTTAGACCAAGCAAAGTCTGCAACAACAAAAAGACAGCCTGGAGGCCTTAACGACAGAGCTGTCAGTCGACAACTCCACAGTCCTGCAGTGGGTGACCGATGTTCAGGAGTGGGCTGAGAGTGGTATGTCCGTACACAAAATGAACATTATATAATTTTACTACTGCTGATAGACTACAAATGTCATATGAATGACTGTCGATCTGGGTTTAGCAAGAATGCATGAAAGTATTTTCTGTCCTCAACTCATGTTTGTACTTGGGTGTTCTCTTTTCTTAACCAGCACCAGTGGAGGACAGTGATGCACCTGTGGAGTTGCAGAAGAAGATGGAGGAAATGTCTGCCAGCATCAGGCAGAGAACACATCGGCTGTACAGGCAAAATGGTTTGTTAGAGATCGGTTCAAAAAACCAGCCATGGCCATAATGTCAATCTAGGACATATATATGTTAATGTTTTTCAGACACAAACAAGGGTCGCCACAGGATGAGAGCCAAAATAAGAGAGGAGAAAGGGAAGCTGGCTGCCCTGGTCCTGGAACATAATACACTTGTCCAGCCATCCGAAAGAGTGGAGTCAGTGGAGTTAATTTTCCAGCCGGAATACATATTCCCCTGGCACGTTCCAACATCTGGTATGTAGCCTATAATTGTCATAAAAGTGAGCAAATCAAAGTAGTGCTTTTTGTGATGTCCAGCACTTTTTGCTCATGTTTCTTATGGCTACTTGAATTAAAGTTTCCTTGACATTGTAATATATTTCAGGATGTTTTTGCAATGAACTTTGCTGACCGTTAAACACTGTGTAACATTTTTTTTGTTTATTTTCCTGAGTGCATTAATAACATTTAGTTATTTAGCAGACGCTCTAATCCAGAGCGCATTACAGTAAGTACAGGGACATTCCCCCGAGGCAAGTAGGGTGAAGTGCCTTGCCCAAGGACACAACGTCCTTTTGCACGGCAGGGAATCAAACTGGCAACCTTCAGATTACTAGCCCGATTCCCTAACCGCTCAGTCACCTGACTCCACCTGAGCAGTAAGTTATTTCCTAACTGCTTTTAGATCAAATGAATAGAAATTGGCGAAAAAGGTTTGTGGGTAGTAATAGCCACTTTTGTTACTTAAGAGGCAAAAGCAATTAGGAAATAACACTTAATACTTATGAAATCTAATATCTAGTAAATATTATCTAAATATCTATATCTAAAACTAGTTGTACAAAATGTTATAATTGTATTAATGTATTCCTATTATTTTGTGTTCCACATAACTGTCTTTTGTGCTTATTTTTGTTAAACAACTTTTTGCTTCAGATACTGACATTCTCACGAAAAAGAAGGTCTTTGAGAAGGTCATGGGTATCCGGAGGCTGGAGGAGGAAGAAGTGGTCCTCGTCAAAGAGATGAAGCAGCACTGGGAATACCTGAAGAGACGTGCTGAGGTCTTAGAGCAGTCAATCTCTGGTAACGAAAAAGTGTGCATGTACACATTAACTCATTTTACATTGTTGCGATTTAGTAGCAGTTTCAATTAGGTTACTCTGGTGTTTTCCGTTGAGGGTGCAAATGTTTAAATAAGCTTATTTATTTAGGTGACTGTTGGAACCTGTCACCAAAAGGGAGGAAGGGACTCCAAAGTTTGCACCAGAGGAAACTTACAGAGTTAAAGTCTCACCAGGCTGTAGTGAGACAGATGTATCTCCAACACCTTCACCTGGATCTTACAGAACCTGACCTGGACCTGGAAGAACTCCTGGAAGAGGGCCAGGACTGTTTAAGCTCTGACACCAGCTCAGATGATGACGACGATGTCAACACCTAAGCATCGACAGAAAATAAATGCTTTTGCTTTTCTTGCTTCAGCTCTATGTACCTGTTTTATCAACAACATGCTCTACATCAGATCATGTTGCCTACCACTGATATCCCATAATATCTGCTACCCAAAAAAGGCATTACAATATATTTGCATATTTCTATTCCCCTTATTTCAGGCAGTAAGACTCAGTAGTAGTTAATGAACACTTTGTACAATACATATTTTGGCTGGTATTTTGTTTACATACCAACCCTTTTTTCTGTCTACCTGTATTATTCCCTCCACAGGCTCTGCCTGTCTTTCTGTTTCTGTCTTTCTGTTTGCCTGTGTTTGTGTGCATCTACAGGCTCCAGTGATCCAGTCCATCCTACCTGCACAAGATCCACACCTGCGATCCAGTTTCCCAATAACTTGCGGTGACATACCCTGGTTTGCCCTCCACTCACCACCAGATCGTTGTTTTTAGAACCTGGTAGCTACGTTCCCGGCCTCCTTGTACTTCCTAGTCTATTATCTACTATTTGTATTCAAAGTGTTATAATATTGCACTTTCTCTTGTCCCATGGGTTTTGTGTTTTATTGTCCAATAAACTTTGGTATTATTTTCATAAACATTGACTTGCATGGTTGGACTCACTTATGTAAGCCTACAAGCAACCGTCTGATCCTTTGCTTGGTGGAGGTAAGAGTAGACTACCTATGAAGAGAAGACTTGGATTAAAAATTAGGCAATTACAAGCGGATGTAAATTTGTTATCCTATTAACACCACATTGCATACAATTTTAAATGATGGATTCTTTGTGGCTGAATATGAATAATCTATACTGGGAGTGTGGCGCGATGACGTCACATTCAGAATAATCCATGCCTTTATAAAGGTGATGGCATGAGGTAGGCTATATGAATTATACATTATATATTCTAATTTTTAGAGTGTTGAACACGTGGTAAGACTTACACAAGTTTTTAAAGTAATTGAATAGGTCTTTATATAATGTGCGCTACACTTAACTAAAATAATAACCATAGTGAATTTACATGGACTACAAATATGGCGCATATTAGCGTTGAAACATATTGGCGGTGTCCTGGGAAATGTAGTTCTATTTTTACTTTCAATTCAATTCTATGAGGAGATCTTTGTCCTCAGTTACATTTAAATCACTTAATATGACAAATATACATTTATTGGTCTTTTATGAAAGACAAAATGTATCAGTACTTGAAAAGTCAACATTTAAATGTATAAGCGCAGCTAGTTCAGGCAGGGCAATCGGGCAGCACGCATCATCAAAGGACGTAAGGCGTCTTACTCCACCTTTCTTCCTCCGCCCACTACACCCATATTAGCAGCGCATATTCATTGGGCGCGTCCGATAAGGCGTCTTTAAAAGACGCACGGATACGCACACACTCACCCCGGTCGTTTATGATCACTGATGCTGCCACCCTCCACCATCCCCTTCTCCCCCATGCTGTCTGTATGTTCTATCCATCAAGGAGATTATATTCTATTGCTCCCTGCCTCATATGTCATGTATGTATGTGTTGCATCGAGGAGGCAGGGAGTACTTCCCTTAGATCATCCACTCCACCAAAGTTAAATCTACATGTCCATGTCATGTAACAATAAATGCTCAAATCTAATACGTGATTGTCTTGACTGAACTTAATATGTAACCTTTGGTGCTGTTGAGCCTCTATCTGGCTTAGAGGTAAGGCAATATGAAAAAAAACTATTTACTAGTCCAAAGCAAGGCCGGTTCTACACGGGGGCCCACAGGGGCCAGGGCCCCTGTAAAAATGTCACAAAATCAAATGTTATGCATTTTACCTTTTCATGTCTCTGTGAAATGTACGCCCGACACAAGGTCTAGTCCAACAGGGTGAAAATTCAAATGTTGTCATACGACTACACCAAATATACAATTGGAAAGGTCTTGATCAGGGGAGTAACACAATACCAGTCTGAAGGCTCTACTCGGTTCCTGGTGTGAAATATGGACATCTGAACTTGGACTTCTAGCCCAAAATGTGGGATTCTAGGTGGCGCTGTTGAGTCCCCTGTTGATACTAGGGTTATGATATTGAAAGGCTGTGTTTAACTTACCCCAAGTATTCACTGTACCAAGCCATGACTATGTACCTTAAAAGGAACTCTAACCCTAATTTTTGACCAAAACCGCATGTGTGACTGCAACCCCATATTTGTATTGTGCATTTGTGTAAAACTTGGATTTGGCCCCATGTTAAATCCTTAACAATAAAAGTAAGTTGAAAAAAAGGTATCATGAAGGAATTTAGCCATTATGTACACAAAATCAAATTTCATGCATTTTACCTTTTAATGTCTCTGTGAAATGTACGCCTGACACAAGGTCTAGTCCAACAAGGTGAAAATTAAAATGTTGTCATACGACTACACCAAATATATAATTGGAAAGGTCTTGCTCAGGGGAGTAACACAATACCAGTCTGAAGGCTCTACTCGGTTCCTGGTGTGAAATATGGACATCTGAACTTGGACTTTTAGCCCAAAATGTGGGATTCTAGGTGGCGCTGTTGAGCCCCTGTTGACACTAGGGTTATGATATTGAAAGGCTGTGTTTAACTTACCCCAAGTATTCACTGTACCAAGCCATGACTATGTACCTTAAAAGGAACTTTAACCCTAACCCAAAGTTCAAAGTTCAATATTTCACAGCAGGAGCCACATATGGCCTTCAGAATGGCATGGTGTGATTCTCCTAATCAATCCCTTTCCACTTATGTATTTGGTTTAGTCCTATGACAACGTTTTAATTTTCACCCTGCTGAGTTTTTAAATAGAAAGGAAAATAGAACTGCATTTCCCAGAACCCCGCCAATATATTGTAACGCTAATATGCGCCATAGTTGTAGTCCATGTAAATTTACTATGGTTATAATTTTAAGTGTAGTGCACATTATATAAAGACCTATTCATTTACTTTAAACACTTGTATAAGTCTTACCACGTTTTTTAGATCGGCTTATTTTGTGTCAGTCCATTTTATAAATAACTTTTATGTCCATAAATAACGTTTATCTCATTTATAACGTTTATGTCTGGGATATAGCAAAAAAATACATGTTGAAAGCACATCGGCCGGATTGTTACGAAATCAGCCGATTTATTTGGGTGACGAAAATCCGAAAGACCTAATGCGTCAAAATCTATGGGAGACCTAATGCGTCAAAATACGACGCCATATTTCAAAATGTTCTACGAGAAAAGCCGAACATATTAACATGGAAGTCAATGTGCAACCCTAGGCGTCAAATAACGACGAGAAAGGCGTCCCTCGGCGTCAGTGCAGTGACGCCAAAGTGCTCTGCCCAAGCGTCAATATTTGAGGAGTTGGGATGAGACTGGATTGAAAAAAAGACATGCCAAAGTTTACCTTTGTAGTGCTTATTATATATAATCCTTATTGATCTATAATACATGTACATTTTACATTTCAGATCAATCTGATATAAAATTGGAGATGATATTGGTGTAAAACACAAATTACTAAAATAACTACAAACGTATTCCATTAAACACTAAATCGAGATGTTGAACGACGCCATATTTGTAGTTCAACTCCATGTTTCAAAGTTTACATGTTTAGGGTTTGAAAACAGAACATTTTAACGATTCATCACATACAAAGTATGTATGAATAGATTATAATATAATGGAGGTGTTGGAGAGGTAATCAATATTAGCATTAAATGCCCTAGTTGGCAATGGAGTAGTATTCTAAATGAGATGACGCATCGAGGGATAAGCCCATAGATATATATATGGATTAGCCTACCCATGAGACTTTAGGTGTATTCGGTTTAATGCAGCGCCGGCGGTGCCGACAGCCGGCCTGGCTGACTTGAAGCAGTGAATGCCATTGGCTGGTCCGCGCCGCCGGCGCTGCATGAAGTCGAAAATACCTTTTGTGTAGGCTAGGCCTATTTACATCATGGTGTATGGCAAGATTAGTTGGTAGCTATATTTAGCCGATTTGGTTTGTCATCATGTGTAATTTCGCATAATTAAACACATGTTATTAGAAACTATTCGATTACTTCGTTTTACGATTGTAATCTCGTTTGTTTGAAAGAACGACAGTTAGCTATCATTAGCTTTCAGCTACACACATTTTAGGTGACATTTCGGGTGAAGCACCACTTTGTGGTTCGGTTTTTCGTAACATAGTATACGAAATCGAGGGACACAGAAAGACGTACACTATGTTACGAATAGGCGTTGCGATAAACTACACACATTTTAGGTGACATTTCGGGTGAAGCACCACCTTGTGGTTTGGTTTTTCGTAACATAGTATACGAAATCGAGGGACACAGAAAGACGTACACTATGTTACGAATAGACTGTGAGGTGCTATATCACACGCATAACTTCATCAACGCTCATCATTTTACGTCATCATCCAGACTCGGATTTTACGAAGGTCACTAATCGATATTAACGTGTGTGGTCATTATTGAGATAGTTGTCTGGAGTTAACAGAGTTCAATCAGAATTTTTCAAAATAAATCTGGATAATTCAAGATATCTGCCAGCCCGCCCTTCCAGAGCTGGCAAGAACCGGGCCTGTATATACAGCCTATATATTTGGCGTATATATGGCACGCAAAATAGATGTGTAAACCTGTGTCATAGATAAGCAGTATGGGAGACTGGGTTGGGGACACAGAAAGACGTCCACTATGTTACGAATGGACTGTGAGGTCAGAGATCCTCATCATATCAGACAGAGCCATAACCTTTAAAACGACAGCATTGACAGCAACACAATGTAACAATTGCATGTCAGGCAAAAAGATAGTCTGGACTAAAAACATTCAGAACATATCACTCTCCTGTTCATCATTGGTGAGAACTTGGACTGGGCCCCCGGCCGCCCTTATGTGCTGATCACTGCCTTTGTTTCTTCCTAAATGTTTCATCTTCCGTTAATGTAAATACATGTTCTATCAATTATATACACTGTTTAATGTTCACAGCTGTACTTCATTGTTTACATACTTTTAATGAACATGATTGTCTAATTACTGAAATACTGTCATCACAAAACCAAACCACGCACGCACATTAAATAAATATTATATCTTTATTAATCACTTTTGAAAAATTGGTTGAAGGCTCCCAGGTGTCATCCCATTGTTCGCCGCTGTAAAACATATAAAAACATTTGAATAACTGTGAATTACTGCAGGGGGTTAATGCCCCCTACTCAGATATGCCGGCATACTGTACAGATAAAATACAGTATACAGATAAACACACACAGCTATTTAGACAGTTTACTTACTTTACAGGAATTACTTACCAACCATAACAAGGTTGCCACCGCACGAGGACTTCGTCCCTGTCCTAAGCATTTAACATAAACAAATCACATGGAAGAAAGGTTTTGATCTGGTAAATGTATGAACATCCATTTATGTTTTAAGTATTTAAGAAACCCCAAAACATTTTACCTCATTTTTCCTCTTGCCTACTACTTCTTGGAAGAGAAACACCTTATTCTTTGCATGAACACGGCAAACTGCAAAAAAAAGGTTAACAAAATAAAATAAAGACTTATCTTTGGTGGTGTTCGATTTAGTATTATGACACAATAGGGTAAATAATGTACATTTTGGTGATGAATATAGAATAACGTGTCTTTAATTACTCCCTATCCCTAAACATGGCCTCTTGTCTAACACTCACTCTGAAATCTAAACAATGTCAGTCTGTCCACTGTGGGAGGTGGTGTCTTATTATGTTCCAATATGAGTACAAATCTACTTTACTTTACTCTAATAATGCCTGTTGGTATCTCTGGGAGACAGACATCAGTATAACCAAGAACATGTCTGCTTATTGAAAAGCATGGTCAACCTTTCTTTTTGGGGGGGATGGTTGAACCACTTTTTATAGGCCGGCTTCTCTTCCTTCCCTGGATTGCTTCTTTAGAATGAGCCGGACCAGTGGGCCCCTAAAGAGAAAGTATAAAGCCAAATACATCCATTACAACAACAGTACTTCCTGTATTACAATGGTGTGTCTAGTGGAATTAGTCCACCTAATCAGCAGCAAGCTTCGCAATTAGCTGTTGTGTCATAAATAGACAGATTTGACAAATCTTAAACAACTAAACTATGCAGTGACTAGCATTTATACATGTCTCATGCAATGAACGTGGTCACTGTACAAACTGTAGATATTATATTATACTGAAGTGAGTGAGACCAATATATTTGAAATATGTTTATCTATGGGTAAATTCCTTGTCAAAGTAAATTCCTTGTCTGTGCAAATTTTCATGGTGATCAAAACCCCTTCTGATTCTGATTCTATCTTGTACAGTTTCATATATATTTTTCCGTATTTTTCTGGAGAGCAGCATCTCTTACACATACAGGAGTGGGGGGGCTGATGTCCCCAGCTTCTGCAGGAGTGGGGGGGCTGATGTCCCCAGCTTCTGCAGGAGTGGGGGGGCTGATGTCCCCAGCTTCTGCAGGAGTGGGGGGGCTGATGTCCCCAGCTTCTGCAGGAGTGGGGGGGCTGATGTCCCCAGCTTCTGCAGGAGTGGGGGGGCTGATGTCCCCAGCTTCTGCAGGAGTGGGGGGGCTGATTTCCCCAGCTTCTGCAGGAGTGGGGGGGCTGATTTCCCCAGCTTGTGTAGGAGTGGGGGGGCAGATGTCCCCAGCTTCTGTAGGAGTGGGGGAGCTGATGTCCCCAGCTTCTGCAATATCATTGTTTCTGTAGAAAACTGAAGAAAAATACATGCAAAGAGTATATTATAATTATGAGTTATGTACTTTGTTGTTTTAAGTGTCCACTTCCTAAGAACAAAATCCTAGTACGTGTACACTGATCAGCCATAACATTATGACCACTGACAGGTGAAGTCAAAAACACAGATTATCTCATTATCTTGACACCTATCAATGGGTGGGATATAGCCTATTAGGCATGAAAGTGAAAGTTTGATGTTGTCAAAAAGTTTTACGTCTTCAAATTACACAGATCTCAATACAATCGAGCATCTGTGGATGTTCTGGACAAACAAGTCCGATCCATGGACGCCCCACCTCGCAACTTACAGAACTTAAAGGATCTGCTGCTAATGTCTTGGTGCCAGATACCACACACACTTGTTCCGGGAGTACAACGGTACTTAGGAGTGGTTTGCTGGACCCAATGTTAGTTTCCTCAAGGATCACAAAGACTCTTGCTTAGAGACTTGTTGCTCTTGTTGGTTAGTGGCAACTGATTTTAATAGTTTTACTCGCTGTTAAATATTTTTTACTGTTGCTTGCTTTTCTACAGGTACACTTGCACTTAAAGCGATTCATGTTGTTTAATTGTAACTTGTTTAACTGCATGCTCTTATGGTTCTTCCCTTTGGCACTTATTTTTGGTTGTTCACAATATGTGCTTCATGTTTTGGCTACCCGCATTGTTTTTGGGTATTGTTGTTATTATCAGTGACCTATGCACTTTGTAAAGCTCTCTCTTGGAAGTCGCTTTGGATAAAAGTGTCTGCTAAATGAATAAATGTAAATGTAGCACATATTCAGAGGTCTAGTGGAGTCGAAGGGTCAGGGCTGTTCTGACAAGGAGGAGAAAAAGGGGGTCCTACACAATATTAGACAGATGGTCATAATGTTATGGCGTTAGGGACTCTTATCCTGAACCTGATAAAGTTATGGGGGGAAATTACAATTATTACATTGCCAACCTGAAGTATGCTCAACACATCTGTCTACAATATGTCTGCACACATATATCAACACTGGGTCTGTCACCTACTTGTCAAAGCACTGTCGAAAATGTCCTTTATGGTTTTGATGGCTGTCCCATTCATATCCATAAATTCCTGAGGACACACCACCTCAGACCAGCCACAGGACATTTTGGACTTGCGTCCCAGGAAAAGCAAGGGGACAAACCCAAGCTTATCTAATTTGTGTACCTGAAACAATGAAAGGACAAAATGTATTAGTCACTCATGCCGTTCACTTAGTTCTTGGTGAAGAGACAGGGACTGAAGATTTTTGTTATCCTACCATTAAATTGACAGAGTTAAGGACTTTGGGGATGTTATTTCCCTTAAGAGTCGTTGCTGCCCACTGGGTATCATAGCGTTTCTTCTGTGACTCCAATTTACTTTTCATGGGCTGGACTGCTCCACACAAGGGACACTTTTTGCATGCCACCCTGATGTGGCCTTTGCAGGAGGTGCAGCTCTTTTTTGTAGAACCTGCCATCTGAAAAGAAAGTTTATTTTACTTTTGTTGTGCAGATGTGGTTTTGATTTTAATTTCCATCAGTTTATCTTTCTGGCAACCATACTATGTTAAAGGTATTTTGACAAGGCGGACATAGTCTTTACATTTTATTATTATTGGATTATGACAATACATAATTAAACTAAGAGCATGCAGTTAAACAAGTTACAATTAAACAACATGAATCGCTTTAAGTGCAAGTGTACCTGTAGAAAAGCAAGCAACAGTAAAAATATTTAACAGCGAGTACAACTATTAAAATCAGTTGCCACTAACCAACAAGAGCAACAAGTCTCTAAGCAAGAGTCTTTGTGATCCTTGAGGAAACTAACATTGGGTCCAGCAAACCACTCCTAAGTACCGTTGTACTCCCGGAACAAGTGTGTGTGGTATCTGGCACCAAGACATTAGCAGCAGATCCTTTAAGTTCTGTAAGTTGCGAGGTGGGGCGTCCATGGATCGGACTTGTTTGTCCAGAACATCCACAGATGCTCGATTGTATTGAGATCTGTGTAATTTGAAGACGTAAAACTTTTTGACAACATCAAACTTTCACTTTCATGCCTAATAGGCTATATCCCACCCATTGATAGGTGTCAAGATAATGAGATAATCTGTGTTTTTGACTTCACCTGTCAGTGGTCATAATGTTATGGCTGATCAGTGTACACGTACTAGGATTTTGTTCTTAGGAAGTGGACACTTAAAACAACAAAGTACATAACTCATAATTATAATATACTCTTTGCATGTATTTTTCTTCAGTTTTCTACAGAAACAATGATATTGCAGAAGCTGGGGACATCAGCTCCCCCACTCCTGCAGAAGCTGGGGACATCAGCCCCCCCACTCCTACAGAAGCTGGGGACATCAGCCCCCCCCACTCCTGCAGAAGCTGGGGACATCAGCCCCCCCACTCCTGCAGAAGCTGGGGACATCAGCCCCCCCACTCCTGCAGAAGCTGGGGACATCAGCCCCCCCACTCCTGTATGTGTAAGAGATGCTGCTCTCCAGAAAAATACGGAAAAATATATATGAAACTGTACAAGATAGAATCAGAATCAGAAGGGGTTTTGATCACCATGAAAATTTGCACAGACAAGGAATTTACTTTGACAAGGAATTTACCCATAGATAAACATATTTCAAATATATTGGTCTCACTCACTTCAGTATAATATAATATCTACAGTTTGTACAGTGACCACGTTCATTGCATGAGACATGTATAAATGCTAGTCACTGCATAGTTTAGTTGTTTAAGATTTGTCAAATCTGTCTATTTATGACACAACAGCTAATTGCGAAGCTTGCTGCTGATTAGGTGGACTAATTCCACTAGACACACCATTGTAATACAGGAAGTACTGTTGTTGTAATGGATGTATTTGGCTTTATACTTTCTCTTTAGGGGCCCACTGGTCCGGCTCATTCTAAAGAAGCAATCCAGGGAAGGAAGAGAAGCCGGCCTATAAAAAGTGGTTCAACCATCCCCCCCAAAAAGAAAGGTTGACCATGCTTTTCAATAAGCAGACATGTTCTTGGTTATACTGATGTCTGTCTCCCAGAGATACCAACAGGCATTATTAGAGTAAAGTAAAGTAGATTTGTACTCATATTGGAACATAATAAGACACCACCTCCCACAGTGGACAGACTGACATTGTTTAGATTTCAGAGTGAGTGTTAGACAAGAGGCCATGTTTAGGGATAGGGAGTAATTAAAGACACGTTATTCTATATTCATCACCAAAATGTACATTATTTACCCTATTGTGTCATAATACTAAATCGAACACCACCAAAGATAAGTCTTTATTTTATTTTGTTAACCTTTTTTTTGCAGTTTGCCGTGTTCATGCAAAGAATAAGGTGTTTCTCTTCCAAGAAGTAGTAGGCAAGAGGAAAAATGAGGTAAAATGTTTTGGGGTTTCTTAAATACTTAAAACATAAATGGATGTTCATACATTTACCAGATCAAAACCTTTCTTCCATGTGATTTGTTTATGTTAAATGCTTAGGACAGGGACGAAGTCCTCGTGCGGTGGCAACCTTGTTATGGTTGGTAAGTAATTCCTGTAAAGTAAGTAAACTGTCTAAATAGCTGTGTGTGTTTATCTGTATACTGTATTTTATCTGTACAGTATGCCGGCATATCTGAGTAGGGGGCATTAACCCCCTGCAGTAATTCACAGTTATTCAAATGTTTTTATATGTTTTACAGCGGCGAACAATGGGATGACACCTGGGAGCCTTCAGCCAATTTTTCAAAAGTGATTAATAAAGATATTATATTTATTTAATGTGCGTGCGTGGTTTGGTTTTGTGATGACAGTATTTCAGTAATTAGACAATCATGTTCATTAAAAGTATGTAAACAATGAAGTACAGCTGTGAACATTAAACAGTGTATATAATTGATAGAACATGTATTTACATTAACGGAAGATGAAACATTTAGGAAGAAACAAAGGCAGTGATCAGCACATAAGGGCGGCCGGGGGCCCAGTCCAAGTTCTCACCAATGATGAACAGGAGAGTGATATGTTCTGAATGTTTTTAGTCCAGACTATCTTTTTGCCTGACATGCAATTGTTACATTGTGTTGCTGTCAATGCTGTCGTTTTAAAGGTTATGGCTCTGTCTGATATGATGAGGATCTCTGACCTCACAGTCCATTCGTAACATAGTGGACGTCTTTCTGTGTCCCCAACCCAGTCTCCCATACTGCTTATCTATGACACAGGTTTACACATCTATTTTGCGTGCCATATATACGCCAAATATATAGGCTGTATATACAGGCCCGGTTCTTGCCAGCTCTGGAAGGGCGGGCTGGCAGATATCTTGAATTATCCAGATTTATTTTGAAAAATTCTGATTGAACTCTGTTAACTCCAGACAACTATCTCAATAATGACCACACACGTTAATATCGATTAGTGACCTTCGTAAAATCCGAGTCTGGATGATGACGTAAAATGATGAGCGTTGATGAAGTTATGCGTGTGATATAGCACCTCACAGTCTATTCGTAACATAGTGTACGTCTTTCTGTGTCCCTCGATTTCGTATACTATGTTACGAAAAACCAAACCACAAGGTGGTGCTTCACCCGAAATGTCACCTAAAATGTGTGTAGTTTATCGCAACGCCTATTCGTAACATAGTGTACGTCTTTCTGTGTCCCTCGATTTCGTATACTATGTTACGAAAAACCGAACCACAAGGTGCTGCTTCACCCGAAATGTCACCTAAAATGTGTGTAGCTGAAAGCTAATGATAGCTAACTGTCGTTCTTTCAAAAAAACGAGATTACAATCGTAAAACGAAGTAATCGAATAGTTTCTAATAACATGTGTTTAATTATGCGAAATTACACATAATGACAAACCAAATCGGCTAAATATAGCTACCAACTAATCTTGCCATACACCATGATGTAAGTAGGCCTAACCTACACAAAAGGTATTTTCGACTTCATGCAGCGCCGGCGGCGCGGACCAGCCAATGGCATTCACTGCTTCAAGTCAGCCAGGCCGGCTGTCGGCACCGCCGGCGCTGCATTAAATCGAATACACCTAAAGTCTCATGGGTAGGCTAATCCATATATATATCTATGGGCTTATCCCTCGATGCGTCATCTCATTTAGAATACTACTCCATTTCCAACTAGGGCATTTAATGCTAATATTGATTACCTCTCCAACACCTCCATTATATTATAATCTATTCATACATACTTTGTGTGATATGGGTGTGGCTCCAGAGGGTGTGAGGATATTGGCACCTTCACCTGAGCAAGTAGCAGAAGAAACTCCTGAGGCCCAGTCGGCGCCAGGTGAGGTGGGGTGTTCCGTTACAGTTAATGAAGTAAGCTCTTCATCCAGTTTTCCAGTGTACTCCAATGAGGTCCTGTCATCCCAGCAACAAGCGGATCCTGTTATTATGGCCTTCTTGAAGTACTGGTCCCAGGGCCGGAAGCCGGGGCCTGGGGAGAGGGCCAGAGAGGATGGCCGAACACAGGAGCTGTTGCGCCAATGGGAGAGGGTGATGGAGGAAGGTGGCGTGTTATTTCGGCAGTTCCACAATGCTCGGGGGGGTCCCATAAAGCAGGTGGTCTTGCCATGCAGTCTGCAAGGGGAGGTCCTACGAAGGATGCATGAGGAACACGGACACCAGGGGGTTGAGAGGACATTCAGGCTGATAAGAGCTCGATGTTACTGGTCGGGTATGTACCAAGACATTGAGGCTTATTGCAAACAGTGCAGAAGGTGCATTGTTTCGAAGGCACCAGTGCCAAAGGTGGTGACGGAGCTAGGAAGCCTACTGGCATCCAGACCCTTTGAGGTGGTGGCCATGGACTTCACAGTCTTGGAGCCGTCCAGTGATGGTCGTGAAAATGTTCTGATCTTCACTGATATTTTTTCAAAGTTTACAGTGGCAATTCCAACTAAAGATCAGAAGGCGGGGACGGTTGCCAAATCCCTGGTGCGGGAGTGGATTCAGAGGTATGGCGTGCCGCAGCGTATCCATTCAGACCAGGGCAAGTGCTTCGAGGCGGATGTCGTTCACCAACTGTGCAAACTGTATGGAATCAAACAGAGTCGCACCACTCCCTATCATCCTCAGGGTAACGGGCAATGTGAGAGATTTAACCGTACTCTCCATGACCTACTGAGGACCCTCCCTCCAAACAAGAAAAGGAGATGGGTAGAGCATCTGCCAGAGGTAATATTCGCCTACAATACCACTGAACATGCCAGTACAGGCTTTACACCATATTTTTTGATGTTTGGGCAGTCTCCCAACCTGCCCATTGATATTCTGCTTGGAGTGGAGGACAACGATTTTTCAGGAACAGTGGATGACTGGGTCGGAGAGCATCAGAGGCGTCTGCAAGAAGCCCATCAGGCAGCGCTGCAGCAGATGGAACAGGCCGCAGAGGCTCGCAAAAGATATCGTGGCCCTGCAACCAGTCATTGTGCTTTGGAAGTAGGCCAGTTGGTGTACCGGCGGAACCACAGCTTCAAGGGAAGACACAAGATCCAGGATCAATGGATGGCAGTGCCTTTCCGGGTGGTAGGTCACCGAGATGCTAACAAACCTGTTTATACTGTTGTCCCTGTGGATGCGTCTCAGGCCCCAAAGAATATTCACAGGATGGAGCTGCGGCCATGTGGGCCAGGGGAATCTGCGAGTCTGGGCCTGGAGGAGCTGGCTGAACCAGTCACAGAAGAACACTCAGAGGGGGAGGCGGTGGTGGTGATGCAGCGGCCCCCAAGGACCCTGCCTGCCTCGGGCTCATCGTTCACTGGACAATGGCTTGGATGTGGGGGAAAGCGAGTCGTCCGACACTGACACGTCGGTTGTGTCAGAATCTAACCGAACGGAAGAGGAATCACCCATACCCCTGACGCAACCTCGGCGGTCCCGGAGGCAGCAGGCCGGGAGGCATACAAACCCATTTCGTCTGCCGAGGTCCGCAGTGCAGAGACCAGGGGTTGAGGATGAGGGGGGACTGGGGAGTATTGCTCATACTAACCGTGTTTGCTTGATAGCGTTAAAGGAGATAGTGTCAGGGTTTAATTATAGAATAGGACTTTTTGTGGCGTGGGGTGATTTATGTCTTGGGTCTTATCATCGGGACGATGAACTAGAGGGGGGTGATGTGATGGGTGTGGCTCCAGAGGGTGTGACGGTAAGGCCACACCTAAGGCTTGTGCCAATATAACTGGGTGTGAGCTTGTAGGGTCACATCCGTACTTGAGGTGCACGCCGGCAGCATCGTTTGTCATGTAAGTTTGAGTCTTTAACGTGTCTTAAAAATGTATGTTAGTCATCAAATGCAGGCAAGACTTCGCAAGTAAATGTTGTATACTGGTGCGTGGGTTTGTTTGTAGCCAGGGCTGATTGCAGCAAGTGTCGGGAAGCTGATTTGTCTTCTCATCGGCTTTCTGTGTTTTGGGTATGTGTTTGCCTATAATGATTTTAATTATGTATGGGTGCTGTGTGCTGTACGGTTGCCCTGTCTTATTTCATATTGTTTGTTTCCTAGATGTGGTCTATGTCACCGTTTTCCTTGAGCGGTTAAATACCCGATCCACTACCGAGCCTTATAATAAAGTCTATTTTTGTACTAATTCTCGGTGCCTCTTTAGTGAGGGAAACCTGGGTGTACTGGGCATTACAGTTTGGCGCTGCGAGTAGGGTCAAACAGTGGATCGGGATTAGGGCTATACGGAAAGGAAACGGTGACATAGGCCGAAGACCTCAGCGGGGAAGTGGTAGACCTCCAGGCGCATCATGACAGTCCAGGAGTTGGAAAAGGACTTGCAAGTTTTAAAGGAAAGGTTGGCGTCTGAAAAGACACAGATGGCTTTCCTTAAAGACCAAAATGAAGACCTGGCATCCAAGTTATATGCGGCCATACAGACGCCACCGCTAACGTCTCCGCGATCACAACGCCAATCTCCAACTAGGTCATCAGTTTCTACAACAGTGGTCCCTACCATTGAACTTGTGTATATTCCCAAAGACAAGAAGGGTGCTAGGTTTTCTGGGCATGCGGGTACTACGACATATTATGAATGGGTAGATGATGTACAGAATTCTGTGAACTTTTGCAGGTATAAGCCTAGGGAACAGGCAGCCTATCTTTATGACCATCTAGACGGGGAAGCACAGCAAGAAATAAAGCACTGTCCAGAAGAGGTGAGGAAGGACCCAGAGAGGCTCTTAGAAACTTTGAAGGACGCATACGGACACCCTTGCTCTTTAACTCAGGCCCAGAAACGTTTTTTTGACCGGAGGCAGAGGGAAGGGGAGAGTTTGAGAGAATATTCCCATGCTTTATTGTCATTAGCTGAGCTGATAAATCGTTGCAATCATGGCATTGAACTTTGTGGGGAACAAGCAGTGGGGAGCCAATTTGCTGAAAGTGTTAGGGACCCGGCTCTCCGTAGAGAATTAAAAAAAATTATTAGACAGGATCCTACATTAAGTTTTTAGCCCTGCGTCAGGAGGCCATTTTGTTCAGTGAGGAGGATGTTTTTAGAGGTAAAGCAGCCTACACATGTGCAGCAAACACAGTGGTGGCAGAGAGTGCCCAGGTTGTTTCTAACCCAGATCCTCTCTTATGCGAGCTTAGGGAGGCTATGCGGAAACAGGAAGAGAAGCTTGATAGCCTAACCAAGAGGCTTGAGCAGATGCAGGGAGAGAGAGGTCAGCGCAGACCCAGGCAAGAACCCAGGTATGATCCGTCTGGTAGACCAATATGCTTTCGATGCCAGCAGGTTGGCCATATTGCTAGGTTTTGTACAGGGGCGCTTCAAAGGCCTAATCCGAGTACCAACTCAGCATCCTATGCCCCTGTTAGGGCAGTAGATGGGCAAGATCAGCAGGGAAACTTTCTCCCCCTGTAGTGAGGGACCAAACTACAGGAGGGAGGCTGCTTGGGTCAAGGGATATTGTTAACGAGGCAGTCAACAGTTTAATAGGGCCCACTCCTGTCATTCAGGTCTGTATGGGAGGGGTGCAAGTACCATGTCTAGTGGACACAGGTTCAACTGTCACCTTGATCACAGAAAGTTTTTTTTTAAAACACTTTGAAAGTAAGGGGGAGGGTGCTTTGAAGGAATGTGGGTGGCTTACTCTTAAGGCTGTTAATGGTGTGTCGATGCCTTATTTGGGTTACATGCAACTGAATGTGGAGATCATGGGGAAAGCACTCCCTCAATGTGGTATTCTGGTGGTTAAAGACCCCTCTGACCCGGGGACTAAACTGGAGAGAGAGAAAATCCCTGGCCTAGTTGGCATGAACATACTGAAAGATTGTAGGGAAATGTTATCATGTCATTCGGGGCTGTGGGCAACAAAACAGCCTGTAGAAGTGAAAGAAGGGTACGCAAAAGTATTGGCCCCATCTGATGTTGTGGTACCTGCAGGGTGTATGTGTTTAGTACCAGCCACAGGGCCCCAATGTAACACTGCTTGTGGGCAGGCAGTTTTGGTTGAGGCGTTAGAGTTGGATGAAGGGGTACTACCAGGTAATTTATTGGTTTCCACAGCCTATGTAAAGATGCAGGGTGGGCAGATTCTGATTCCAGTCCTAAATGTTGGCACTATGGACACTTGTTTACAGCCACACACACGCATAGCTCATATTTATGCAGCTGAAGTTGTAGTAGGAACAGGGACAGTACATTTTCAAGATGTGGGTCCACAGGAAGTGCAGGTCTCAATCGGGTTCGATGAGCATTCAGTAAGCATCCAGGGAGCAGAAAACTCTAATCTGCAGCAGTTTACGTGTCCTAGTCTGTCTGAGCAGCAGGTAGGGCAGGCCAGGGCTTTACTGTCTGAGTATGCAGATGTCTTTGCGTTTAGTGACAATGATTTGGGGTGTACGGAAGTCATACAGCATGAGATTCCAGTGACAGATGAGACACCAGTGCGTCAGAGATATCGGAGATTACCCCCTAGTCAGTATGAGGAAGTGAACGCACACATTAAACAGCTGTTGGGGACGGGAGTGATAAGGGAGAGTAGTAGCCCATATTCCTCACCCCTGGTCATTGTAAAGAAGAAAGATGGCAGCATAAGGATGTGTGTGGATTACCGACCATTGAATTGGAAGACCAGGAAGGATGCATACCCCCTGCCAAGAATAGAGGAGTCCCTGGATGCCTTGCATGGAGCCAAGTGGTTCTCAACTTTAGATCTGGCCAGTGGATACAATCAAGTTACAGTGGTAGAGAAGGACCGACACAAGACTGCTTTTTGTACTCCATTTGGCCTGTATGAATTTCAATCGTATGCCATTTGGTCTATGTAATGCTCCGGGGACATTTCAAAGGCTCATGGAAAGGATTTTAGGAGATCAGCATTTTCAGTCCCTCTTGCTATATTTAGATGATGTTGTCATCTTCTCACCCTGCTTTGAGCAACACCTAGCTCGTCTACAAGTGGTATTGGCCCGGTTTAGAAAGCACGGGTTGAAGGTAAAGTGCAGTGCAGCTTATTCCAGCGAGAAGTGAACTACTTGGGTCATGTCATCTCTCAAGGCGGGGTGTCGACCAACCCTGGAAAGATTAAGGCCGTAGCAGAGTGGCCACATCCACAAAACTACACAGAGCTCAAGTCGTTCCTTGGATTTGCTGGCTATTATAGACGCTTTGTGATGAACTTCTCTCAACTGGCTAGTCCATTACATGTTTCTGTCCACTCTTGCCTCTCCAAAGGGACAGGGGTCAAAGTTGAGTGGGTCCCAATTTTTGAAATTATGGAGTCCCCAGTGCGAGTTAGCATTCCAGCATTTAAAACAAAAGTTAATTTCAGCTCCTGTGCTCGCATATGCAGACTTTTCTAATAAGTTTTTTTTGGAGGTTGACGCTAGCCATCAGGGCTTGGGAGCCGTCTTGTCACAGGATGGGGAAAAGGGGAGAAGACCAATCGCCTATGCAAGTCGAGGTCTGCGACCTTCAGAGAGAAATATGGAAAACTACAGCGCAATGAAGTTAGAACTGCTGGCATTAAAATGGGTGGTAACAGTTAAATTCCGTGAGTACTTGTTGGGGCGCAAGTTTACCATCTTTACAGATAACAATCCCCTTAGCCATCTGCGGACTGCAAAGCTGGGAGCCATTGAGCAGAGGTGGGCCTCTGACCTGGCCAGATTCGATTTTGACATCCAGTACCGGCCAGGGAAGCAGAATGGGAACGCGGACGCTCTCTCCAGGCAGGCCAGGGTCCCTGAAAGGATATTGGCACCTTCACCTGAGCAAGTAGCAGAAGAAACTCCTGAGGCCCAGTCGGCGCCAGGTGAGGTGGGCTGTTCCGTTACAGTTAATGAAGTGAGCTCTTCATCCAGTTTTCCAGTGTACTCCAATGAGGTCCTGTCATCCCAGCAACAAGCAGATCCTGTTATTATGGCCTTCTTGAAGTACTGGTCCCAGGGCCGGAAGCCGGGGCCTGGGGAGAGAGCCAGAGAGGATGGCCGAACACAGGAGCTGTTGCGCCAATGGGAGAGGGTGATGGAGGAAGGTGGCGTGTTATTTCTGCAGTTCCACAATGCTCGGGCGGGGGTCCCATAAAGCAGGTGGTCTTGCCTTGCAGTCTGCAAGGGGAGGTCCTACGAAGGATGCATGAGGAACACGGACACCAGGGGGTTGAGAGGACATTCAGGCTGATAGGAGCTCGATGTTACTGGTCAGGGATGTACCAAGACATTGAGGCTTATTGCAAACAGTGCAGAAGGTGCATTGTTTCGAAGGCACCAGTGCCAAAGGTGGTGACGGAGCTAGGAAGTCTACTGGCATCCAGACCCTTTGAGGTGGTGGCCATGGACTTCACGGTCTTGGAGCCGTCCTGTGATGGTCGTGAAAATGTTCTGATCTTCACTGATATTTTTTCAAAAGTTTACAGTGGCAATTCCAACTAAAGATCAGAAGGCGGGGACGGTTGCCAAATCCCTGGTGCGGGAGTGGATTCAGAGGTATGGCGTGCCGCAGCGTATCCATTCAGACCAGGGCAAGTGCTTCGAGGCGGATGTCGTTCACCAACTGTGCAAACTGTATGGAATCAAACAGAGTCGCACCACTTCCCTATCATCCTCAGGGTAACGGGCAATGTGAGAGATTTAACCGTACTCTCCATGACCTACTGAGGACCCTCCCTCCAAACAAGAAAAGGAGATGGGTAGAGCATCTGCCAGAGGTAATATTCGCCTACAATACCACTGAACATGCCAGTACAGGTTTTACACCATCTTTTTTGATGTTTGGGCAGTCTCCCTAACCTGCCCATTGATATTCTGCTTGGAGTGGAGGACAACGATTTTTCAGGAACAGTGGATGACTGGGTCGAGGAGCATCAGAGACGTCTGCAAGAAGCCCATCAGGCAGCGCTGCAGCAGATGGAACAGGCCGCAGAGGCTCGCAAAAGATAACGTGGCCCTGCAACCAGTCATTGTGCTTTGGAAGTAGGCCAGTTGGTGTACCGGCGGAACCACAGCTTCAAGGGAAGACACAAGATCCAGGATCAATGGATGGCAGTGCCTTTCCGGGTGGTAGGTCACCCAGATGCTAACAAACCTGTTTATACTGTTGTCCCTGTGGATGCGTCTCAGGCCCCAAAGAATATTCACAGGATGGAGCTGCAGCCATGTGGGCCAGGGGAATCTGCGAGTCTGGGCCTGGAGGAGCTGGCTGAACCAGTCACAGAAGAACACTCAGAGGGGGAGGCGGTGGTGGTGATGCAGCGGCCCCCAAGGACCCTGCCTGCCTCGGGTCATCGTTCACTGGACAATGGCTTGGATGTGGGGGAAAGCGAGTCGTCCGACACTGACACGTCGGCTGTGTCAGAATCTAACCGAACGGAAGAGGAATCACCCATACCCCTGACGCAACCTCGGCGGTCCCGGAGGCAGCAGGCCGGGAGGCATACAAACCCATTTCGTCTGCCGAGGTCCGCAGTGCAGAGACCAGGGGTTGAGGATGAGGGGGGACTGGGGAGTATTGCTCATACTAACCGTGTTTGCTTGATAGCGTTAAAGGAGATAGTGTCAGGGTTAATTATAGAATAGGACTTTTTGTGGTGTGGGGTGATTTATGTCTTGGGTCTTATCATCGGGACGATACTAGGGGGGTGACTGATGGGTGTGGCTCCAGAGGGTGTGACGGTAAGGCCACACCTAAGGCTTGTGCCAATATAACTGGGTGTGAGCTTGTAGGGTCACATCCGTACTTGAGGTGCACGCCGGCACCATCGTTTGTCATGTAAGTTTGAGTCTTTAAACGTGTCTTAAAAATGTATGTTAGTCATCAAATGCAGGCAAGACTTCGCAAGTAAATGTTGTATACTGGTGCGTGGGTTTGTTTGTAGCCAGGGCTGATTGCAGCAAGTGTCGGGAAGCTGATTTGTCTTCTCATCGGCTTTCTGTGTTTTGGGTATGTGTTTGCCTATAATGATTTTAATTATGTATGGGTGCTGTGTGCTGTACGGTTGCCCTGTCTTATTTCATATTGTTTGTTTCCTAGATGTGGTCTATGTCACCGTTTTCCTTGAGCGGTTAAATACCCGATCCACTACCGAGCCTTATAATAAAGTCTATTTTTGTACTAATTCTCGGTGCCTCTTTAGTGAGGGAAACCTGGGTGTACTGGGCATTACATTTGTATGTGATGAATCGTTAAAATGTTCTGTTTTCAAACCCTAAACATGTAAACTTTGAAACATGGAGTTGAACTACAAATATGGCGTCGTTCAACATCTCGATTTAGTGTTTAAGTGTTTAATACCCCACAAGCTGGTAGAGGTTGCACTAGAGAAACACCATGTACCCCAGAAGGTGAAAGACCTCATCCTGGACTACTACAGCAAGTTCAGCTTGAGAGTGTCCTCTGGCCAGATGACATCTGACTGGCACCAGCTGGAAGTGGGCATAATCACTGGCTGTACAATCTCAGTGATCCTCTTCGCACTAGCAATGAACATGCTGGTCAAGGCAGCGGAACCAGAATGCAGAGGTCCCCTCAGCAAGTCTGGAGTAAGGCAACCTCCCATCAGAGCCTTCATGGATGATCTCACAGTGACAACAACAGCTGTACCAGGAGCCAGGTGGATCCTCCAGGGGTTGGAGAGCATCATGGCGTGGGCTCGTATGAGCTTCAAACCTGCAAAGTCCAGGTCCTTGGTTCTCAAGAAGGGGAAGGTCACAGACAAATTCCGCTTCAGGCTGGGAGAACACCAGATCCCGTCTGTCACTGAGAAGCCGGTGAAGAGCCTTGGAAAGGTCTTCAACTGCAGTCTGAATGACAGAGATTCCATCAAGGCAACCAGTGCTGAGTTGGAAGGCTGGTTAAGAACAGTGGACAAGTCTGGGCTCCCTGGAAAATTCAAGGCCTGGGTCTACCAGCATGGAATCCTCCCAAGAATCCTCTGGCCCCTGCTCATCTATGAGGTCCCCATGACTGTGGTGGAAGGATTTGAGCAAAGGGTTAGCAGCTATTTACGGAGATGGCTGGGATTGCCACGCAGCCTAAGCAACATTGGGCTGTACGGAAACACCAATAAGCTCAGGCTTCCCTTCAGCTCAGTCAGGGAGGAGTTCATTGTGGCACGGGCACGGGAACATCTGCAGTACTCAGGATCCAGAGACGCCAAAGTGTCGGGGGCAGGGATTGTTGTGAAGACAGGGAGGAAGTGGAGGGCAGCGGATGCAGTCCAGCAGGCAGAAACTCGACTGAAGCACAAGGCCATCCTCGGAACAGTGGCGCAAGGCAGAGCCGGACTTGGGAGCCGAGCAGCGGCCCGATATGACTCTGCCAGCGGAAGGGAGAGGCAGAGGTTGGTGCAGGAGGAGGTGCGAGCTTCAGTGGAGGAAGAGCGAACAAGCAGAGCAGTGGCCATGCGGCAGCAGGGAGCCTGGATGAAGTGGGAGCAGGCGATGGAGCGGCGTGTCACCTGGAAGGATATCTGGCAGTGGAACCCCCAGAGGATCAAGTTCTTGATTCAGGGGGTCTATGATGTCCTCCCGAGCCCATCCAACCTGTGCATATGGGGCAAAATAGAAACACCTGCATGCCCCCTGTGTTCAAAGATAGGGACACTGGAACACATCCTGAGCAGTTGCTCCAAGGCGCTGGGTGAGGGCCGGTATCGATGGAGGCACGACCAGGTCCTCAAGTCCATCGCTGAAGCAATCAGCAAGGGGATCAAAGGCAGTCGACACACTCAAGCCACGGCTAAGACCATTCACTTTGTCAAGGAAGGACAAAAGCCGGAGAAAACTCCAAGAAACCGATCTGCTGGTTTGCTCCCCACGGCCCGAGACTGGGTGATGACAGTTGACCTGGAGAGGCAGCTGAAAATTCCACCACACATCACCCAGACAAGATTGAGACCTGACATCATCTTGGTCTCAGAGGCCACAAAACAACTAGGGCCCTATTTTGACGATCTGAAACGCAAGTATCAAAGCGCAAAGCGCAAAGCGCAAGTGGGCGGGACTCCGGTGCGGTTGCTATTTTAGCAGCGGGATAAATGACTTTGCGCCTGACGCAAATGTAAAAGAGGTAGCTACATTACTAATGGGTGTGGTTTGGGCGTAACGTGCAATAAGCCAATCAGAGCGTCATCTCACATTCCCTTTAAGAGCAGCGCTTGTTCCATGGCGGATTGCTATTATAACGGCGGATTTGCCAGGCGCACGCCAGCGGTTCACAGGTGACCGACGTTCTCGTCAGGACCGTAAACGATAGAGAAGTGATTGTATGGGAAAGGCAGAGCAGTTTCATTGCACTAAGTTGCCCACTCATGCTGCTCATTCAAATGTAGCCTATTTTGACATATATATATATTTTAAATTGCTTAGATCTTAAAATTAGTTTAACTGTTGTACTTTTGTTTACTTAATGTAAGACCCGTAGGGCCTATGTTTATTTTTTGCACCTTCCTGCCACAGTAAATGGAAAACCGAATTCTGATTCTGATGTGCATGGGAGAAGAAACCTACCCAAATTAGCTTCGGTTAAACAGGCGTAGGAGTAAATTGACACAGTTGTTACAATTCAAGTTCACATACATAGAGATTTCTCATGAACATCTTATTAATCATTGACATGAACGAAATGTAACACAGCTAGCCATACAATAAATCAAAACAATACGTAGTTTCGCAGGAAGAATACCCTGGCTTCGCAGTGCGCACGGACCAAGCTTGCGCCGTTAAAATAGCATCTGAATAATGCGCCATTGTCTTTAAACCACCTTTTTCCTGGTCAGTGGCGGAATGGTTTTTCGGAAACCGCAAGATAGCACCAAGAACGTTTGCGCCGGAACACGCCTCCTTTTTCGCTGAACCACCCCCCGGAGCGCAAGGTCATTTCGACGTGCGCCCGTGGAGGGAAAAATCCGCTTTGCGCCGAGTGCAAGCTAGGAATGATACTTGCGTCACTGACAAAGTCAATTGCGCTGGGTGCAAGATAGGGCCCCTAGTCTTGCTGGAGCTGACAGTTCCATGGGAGGAGAGGATGGAGGAGGCTCAAGAAAGAAAGAGGGAGAAGTACCAGGAGCTGGTGGAGGATTGTCGGAGAAACAGGTGGAAGACCAGGTGCATGCCAGTGGAAGTGGGCAGTCGGGGGTTCGCCAGTCATTCCCTGAGCAAAGCCTATGGCACACTGGGAATAACAGGTGCAAAACCGACGAAGAGCCATAGGAAACAACGTGGAGGCAGCGGAAAAAGCCTCCAGATGGCTCTGGTTGAAGAGGGGAGAGCAGTGGGGGCAGTAGTATGCCGCTTGGACACAGACCGGGGTCTGATCAGCCTCGGTCGGGTCGCCTGGAGGAGGGTGTCTGTTGTAAGACCCGAAACACCCAGTGATTCCAGGATACAACACTGATGATGTGTCCAAGCCTGTGCATCAGTAGATGTATTGTTAACAATAAGGATTATATATAATCAGCACTACAAAGGTAAATTTTGGCATGTCTTTTTTTCAATCCAGTCTCATCCCAACTCCTCAAATATTGACGCTTGGGCAGAGCACTTTGGCGTCACTGCACTGACGCCGAGGGACGCCTTTCTCGTCGTTATTTGACGCCTAGGGTTGCACATTGACTTCCATGTTAATATGTTCGGCTTTTCTCGTAGAACATTTTGAAATATGGCGTCGTATTTTGACGCATTAGGTCTCCCATAGATTTTGACGCATTAGGTCTTTCGGATTTTCGTCACCCAAATAAATCGGCTGATTTCGTAACAATCCGGCCGATGTGCTTTCAACATGTATTTTTTTGCTATATCCCAGACATAAACGTTATAAATGAGATAAACGTTATTTATGGACATAAAAGTTATTTATAAAATGGACTGACACAAAATAAGCCGATCTAAAAAACGTGGTAAGACTTATACAAGTGTTTAAAGTAAATGAATAGGTCTTTATATAATGTGCACTACACTTAAAATTATAACCATAGTGAATTTACATGGACTACAACTATGGCGCATATTAGCGTTAAAATATATTGGCGGGGTTCTGGGAAATGCAGTTCTATTTTCCTTTCTATTTAAAAACTCAGCAGGGTTAAAATTAAAACGTTGTCATAGGACTAAACCAAATACATAAGTGGAAAGGGATTGATTAGGAGAATCACACCATGCCATTCTGAAGGCCATATGTGGCTCCTGCTGTGAAATATTGAACTTTGAACTTAGATTTTTGGTCACAAAATGCATAGGGCATGGTGTTAGGTCGGTCTCCGGGGTTGCGAGGACAGCGTGTGGTCTAGTGGGGTGAGTGCGAGCATAGTGGTCTAGGTTGGGAAGGAGGGAGCCGCCTTAGTTCGGGAAGTGATACCGGAGCGGTGGTTCAGCCGAGATCTGTGTGTATGTGGTGCGCCGGTGGGGGGCTTTCAGGCGGGCGCGCTGGAGTGAGGTTCGGAGAATGTGATTTGGAGAGATGGAGTGAGTGAGTTGGGGTGTTGCTGTCTTGGAGGAGTGGAAGGGTTGTTAAGAACGAGTGGGGTGCTGGTGGATATTGCGGGAAACAAGCGGTTGTTTCGAGCGAGGCTTATCGCCGTCGGAGTATAGTATGCCTCGGGGTGAGCTGCGCTTGTGGGGGAGGGCCCGGGGGGCGGCATTAGCTTGGGTTGCGGGTCATCTGTCAACTATGTGTGGACGGGGGGGGCCTATGCTCGATTATCTGGTTCAGGATAGGTCCGGAAGTTATGAGAGCTTGTGCTTGCTTTTCTTCGTGCAGGGCAAAACGGTTGGTGAGATGGCGAGGGGACAGATACTGCCGGGGGTAGAGGTATGCGGTGAGCTGTCGCACTAGGATGGACGTTGTACTGTTGTCGCAAATGGGGCTGTTTTCAGTCAGCGGCCAACCGAGAAGTCGCCAACGAATGTGGTGGGGATGCCTAAAGTAGTGTGGTGCAGCCTGAGAACCGCTGGGTGGCTTTAGATGCCATAGGTTGTGGCAAAAAGTACACAGCCATGAACCCGAGTAGTAGAGACTTTCAGCTGGATTCAAGACTTTTCCAATTGATGTATTGGTGTAGTCGATGACCACATTTGAATTTTTCACCCTTTTTGACGAAGCTTGGGTTGAGAACGCATCTGCTGAGGGGTTGGAGTGGGGTTGGAGCTGAGGCTGACAAATTGTGTGTTCACAAGAGTGGTCTTTTGAACACGGTGGTGTGTGAGAGAATTGAGTGGTGTGTGGGTCGATTAATCGACGTTCATAGGGTCAAGGGCGTCCTGCGGAGCGCATCAGTTAACATCTGTTGGAACTTGTTCGAAGTGTGCCATTTTACAGGGGCCTGGCCATGTGGGCCAGAAGTTCCAGGCAACTACTACGAACAGGCGGGCTGGATGTTGGGTTCGTATAGCTTTCGGGCGCTGAGGGGCAGGGCGGGTTGTCATCGGGGTAGAAAGCTCGGCCTTGCGTGATAAAAGGGGCGCGTAGTTCTAGATTGGCCGGGGGAGTGATAACTGGTCGTGTGATGTGGATGGTTTTACTACGCCGATGTACCGCAGTGTCGGGAGGGTGGTATGGAGGGGGCGTGCATGGTGGGTAGCAGTAGCTCATAGGCGCATCGAGAGTAAGGGGCGGTAGTAAGGAGGCTCAACAGCACAAAGGATTACCTATTAAGTTCAGTCAAGACAATACGTATAGATTTGAAGCATTATTGTTACATGACATGGACCATGTAGATTTAACTTTGGTGAGTGGATGATTAAGGGAAGACTCCCTGCCTCCTCGATGAACACATACATAACAGGACATATGGGCAGGAGCAATAGAATATAATCCCCTTGATGGATAGAACTACAGACAGCATGGGGGAGAGAGAAGGGGATGGTGGAGGGGTGGCAGCTCAGTGATCAAAGACGCTCTTACGTCCTTTGATGCGCGTGTGCTTGCCGATTTGCCCTGCCTGAACTAGCGCGCTACATTAAATGGTGATTTCAAGAGTAATAATAAATTTTTGTCTTCATATAAAAGACTAATAAATGTTAGAGTTTGTCAGATAAGTGATTAAGTAACTGAGGACAAAGATCTTCTACATTTTAAAATTAGTTGTGAATTGAAGAAAAATAGAACTACATTTCCCAGGGACACGCCAATATGTTTCAACGCTAATATGCGCCAGATTGTAGTCCATTGTAAAGTTCACTATGTTATATTTTAGTTCAGTGTAGCGAACATGCTATAAAGACCTATTCAAGTACTTTAAAAACTTGGTAAGTCTTACCACGTGTTCACCCCCTTGCCCCCCCCCCCCCCCCCCCCCCCCCCCCCCCCCCCCCACACTCTAAAATATGAGAATAATAATGTATAATTCATATTCGGGCCTACTAATGCCCTCACCTCATAAAGGCATGGATTATCTGAATGTGACGTATCGCCCACACTCCCAGTATAGATTATTCAATTAGGCCACAAAAGAATCATCATTTAAAATGTATGCAATGTGTGTTAATAGGATAACAAAATGTTACATCCGCTGGAATGCTTAAGTGTTAATCCAGTCTTCTCGTCACTAGGTAGTTACTCTTACCTCACCAAGAAAGGATCAGACGGTTGCTTGTAGGCTTAAATAAGTGAGTCCAAACATGCAAGTCAATGTTATGAAATAATACCAAAGTTTATTGGACAATAAAACACAAAACCCAGGGGACAGAGAAAGTGCAAGATATAACACTTTGAATACAACTAGTATGATAATAGGACTAGGAAGTAAACGGAGGCCGGGAACGTAGCTACCAGGGGTCTAAAACAACGAATCTGGTGGGAGTGGAGGGCAACCAGGGTATGTCACACGCAGTTATTGGGAAACTGGATCGCAGGTGTGGATCTGTGCAGGTAGGATGGACTGGAGCAGGAGCCTGTAGATGCACACAAACCACAGGCAAACAGAAAGACAGAAACAATACAGGTAGACAGAAGGTTGGTATGTAAACAAAATACCACGCCCCAAAATATGTATTGTACATAAGTGTTCATTAACTACTATGAGTCTTATGCCTGAAAAAGGGGAATAGAATATGCAAATATTTGTAATGCCTTTTTGGGTAGCAGATATTATGGGATAGCAGTGGTAGGCAACATGATCTGATGTAGAGCATGTTGTTGATAAACAGGGACATGAGCTGAAGCAAGAAAAGCAAAAGTTTATTTTCTGCGATGCTAGGTGTGTACATCGTCGTCATCATTGAGCTTGGGTCAGAGTTAAAAACAGTCCTGCCCTCTTCCAGAGTTCTTCAGGTCCAGTGTCAGTTTCTGTAAGACAGGGAAGGTGTGGAGATACATCTGTCGCCACTACAGCCTGGTGGCTTTAACTCTTAAGTTTACTCGGTGCAAGCTTTGGAGTCCTCCTCCCTTGTGGTGACAGGATCAACAGGTCACCTAAATAAATTAAGCTTAGTTAAACATTTGCACCCTCAAGGAAAACACAGAGTAACTCAATTGAAAACTGCTACTAAAGCGCAACAATGTAAAATGAGTAATGTGTACATGCACACTTGTTTTTACGTTACCAGAGAGGACTGCTCTAAGACTCAGCACGTCTCTTCAGTATTCCCAGTGTGCTTCATCCTCTGACGAGGACACTTCTCCTCTCCTGCCTCCGGATACCAATGGACATTCTCAAAGGACCTTCTTTTCATGAGATGTCCAGTATCTGAAGCCAAAAAGTTGCTGTAACAAAAAAGCACAAAAAGACAGTTATGTGGAAAACAAAATATAGAATACATTAATACAATTATAACATTGTGTACAACTAGTTTTAGTATATGATATTTAGATAATATGTACTAGATATTAGATTTCATAAGTATTAAGTGTATTTCATAATTGATTTTGCCTCTTAAGGATCAAAAAGTGGCTATACTACCCCACAAACCTTTTTCGCCAATTCTATTCATTTGTCTAAAAGCAGTTGGAAATAACTTATGCTCAGGTGGGAGTCAGGTGACTGAGCGGTTAGGGAATCGGGCTAGTAATCTGAAGGTTGCCACTTGATTCCCTGCCGGGCATAAAGGACGTTGTTGATCCTTGGGCAAGGAACTCACCTACTGCCTCGGGGGAATGTCCCTGTACTACTGTAATGCGATCTGGATTAGAGCGTCTGCGTAAAGACTAATGTATAATGCCTCAGGAAAATAAACAAAAAAAATGTGACACAGGTGTAACGCGTCAGCCAAAGTTCATTGCAAAAACATCCTGAAATTATATACCCCCCAATTCAGGAACTTAATTCAAGTAGCCATAAGAAACATGAGCAAAAAGTGCTGGACATGCACAAAAAGCACTACGTTGATTTTGCTCACTTTTATGACAATTATAGGCTAAATACCAGATGTTGGAACGTGCAAGGGGAATATGTCTTCGGCTGGAAATTAACTCCAACGCTCCACCTCTTTCGGATGGACTGGCAAGTGTATTATGGTCCGGGACCAGGGCGGAGCCATGCTCGCCTTTCTCCTCTTTATTTTGGCTCTTCTACTGTGGCGAACCTTGTTGTGTCTGAAAAATAACATAATATATGTCCTAGATTGACTTTATGGCCAGGTTGGGGTTTGAACCGATCTATAAACAAACCATTTTGACTGTAGGCGATGTGTTCTCTGCCTGGATGCTGGCAGAATTTCCGCCATCTTCTCGCAACGCACAGGTGCATCACTGTCCTCCACTGGTGCTGGTAAGAATAAGAGAACACCAAGTACAACATGGTTGAGGACCGAAATACTCCTGCATTCTTGCTAAACCCAGATCGACAGTCAGTCATATGACATTTGTAGTCTATCAGACGAGTAAAATTATATATGTTCATTTTGTGTACGGACATACCACTCTCAGCCCACTCCGAAATCGGTCACCCATGAAGGGACTGTGAGTTGTCGACTGACAACCATGTCGTTTAAGGAATCCAGGCTGTATTTTGTTGTTGCAGACTTTGCTTTGGTTCTAAATAAGGAAAAGAAAAAACAAAGGCTATGCCACTATAACGTACGATCAAACAAATTGAATGAGATGGTTGATCTACATTATATATATATGATTATTGCATTGAGACCATTCCAGGGTACCATCAGGAATTAGTCTGCTGAGGTGGAGCTCATGTGCTGGACCTTGGCTTGGTTCCATCCCATGCACAGGTGTGTCATGTCAGTGCGATGCCATGCAAAGGACATTGGTCAGTGCAGGGCCTGCTCAGATGCATGGTGATGTGAAAAGTCAATATGCCTTACCCAGTTTTGACAGTATTTATTGGAATGCGATCCTGGAGAGGAAGCGTTAGCTGCTCCAATTCTTCCCAGGTGCAGGCAGAATTCTCCTGGAAACCCCCCACCCATTTGATCTATTGGGCTCAGAAGACATTACATATAATATCCAGACATGTACTGATTATTTAACTGGAACCATAACAAAGGTAAGGATGTAAAAGTTGCATCAGTACCTCACACTTCATTCATGGGCCTTTGCATGGGGAGGACATTTTTTTTTTCTGAAGAAAGGGCTCAGCCTAGAAGATGTTGTAGGTCTGGGCATTTACTAACAGACCTTCTGCAAGTAGGGCCGTACTGCACTTAGTATCAGTGCAGAAGAAATTTGCAGTGTTGCCCCAATCATTCTGCAAGTGGAGGGGAGATGTTATATATTTCCCCCCTAAACATATTAAGGCCTCTTAGGGATTGTGCCATGCCTGCAGACAGCAAGCTCAATGCCATCTTCATCAAGCTTGCTGCTAAGATTTTCTGAGATCTCCTTAGCCAGCAGCAAATTCAGCCCAACCACAGACACCTTCCGGGAACCTTGGATAAAACCCACAAATCCTGAAAAGTAAATGAAGGTCTACACAATATTTAAAATCCAACTTTAATCAAAAATAATAAGTCCACCACAGAATTACTTACAGATTGGTGGCTTGTGGGACATGCTACACAATCAGACTACATTGCTGTCCTCTCAAAGGATAAACAACTTCCAAGTGGCCATGGACTGTCTGACCACACAAAGGAGTTAAATCTGTTAACGAGGTATTACAACACAATGTTTATTACTTGTATTATCTATTAAAGTGGAAGTGGAAGATTAAAACTGTCAGGATACTTTAGGAGGTACAGTAACTAGGTTGCATTGACAATACCTCCCTGCCTTCTTGAAACGATAATGCTTGCGATTGCCATCCACTGCTACCGCAAAGCATTTCGGGAGTGCATGAGCAGACAAACGGTGCTCCTGGGCACATCTTGTCAACCTCAAATCTGCAGATGGCCCTTCCATGAACTTTGGTGGAAAGTGTCTCCAGAGATTTTACCGCCTCTGTTTCAAAGATCAAAATATTTTTATATCTGATTAGTCTGATACTATGTAGGTTAATTTCTTATCTTATTTTGTCCATAAAATATACATGTGTATATGTTACCAGGCAGTGTGAATAATCCACCATTAGTGACAACACACGGTACTCACTTTCCAAAGCGGCTGTTTTTGTCTGCATTGTGGTACATGCCAGGACGGACAGTCCAGTGTGATGACAATTTTTAACTCCAGTATGACGGAAAAACGTCAAACATGAACAGGCGTGAAGTTGACCGTCCCGGCCAGTACCACTTTGCAACAACGTCTCCAGCGAAGGTGTCCAGAGAGGCACAACATTGACAAATGTGTTCAGGCGAGGACAAGATCATAGGACAAATGGTAATATGTAACAGGGACATAATTTAACAGCACTAATTTGTGTTGTTAATGTTCACTGCTCCCTGCAAGGTTGCTGTTCACATGTGCGATTAATAAAATTATTGTCGTCTTAAATGAAAATGTGTAAAAACTCCACCATCAAGGTCACTAAAACAATGGACCTACCCACAGCTAACAGTCATGGGGAGCTGGAGGTTTGCAGGCTGACAACCTCTAAAGCGTAGAAGTTGAGTACAAAGATATTTAAAAGACACAGCATGGGGAGTAGTTGTATTGGTAATCTTGCGGTCTAATGTCTAATAGTCATTGCCATACGTGCCTCAGCCATATCCAACATTTACAGTATTGAGGTTAGATTCCATAGAATTTAGAGGAGGTTTCATGACCAAACACCTTACATTGGTGGGTAAGGGATAGTGCCCGTCAGCATCCTGGCTGACAAATGAGGGGGAGGCACAGAGTGGAGGTGCCTGAGATTCAGGGATCTCCGGTCTGTGCAGAACATGTTGGGTGTTGCATCTTTGTCACAGGCATGCAAAGAGATGGTGAGGGTAGGCACTCACGGAGCCCTCATCACAGCCACTCCTTGCTACAACAATGGCAGGTGGTGGCGCAATACTGCCTCATTGACAGCATGGCTGTTGATGAGTTGCGGGGCGGGACAACTTTCCACATCTCTGAAGAACAGCATTCGAAATCCCCAATCTGTGCCTCTGTGTGTTCTCACACTCAGGGGCTGCTGGGTGACAATCAAGCAATATCTCTTTGACCGCTTGACGAAGGGAATCTGTAGATTAAAGAATTTGTAGTACAGAACATAACTGGAGAGGTCTTTTGGTTGGCATTACTGTTCAAAAACTAAAATAAAAACATTTGTCCTCACAAAGAACTGAATTCTGATGATCCTGTCCTCAACAGGTCCTGGTGTCACAGAAAGTGTCCTTGGTTTCTTTGTTCAGCCCTGGGTGACTGCTGAGAGAACAAGTATTCAGAAGAAATGCATCTATAAGTGCATTACTCCGAAACCTTAAATATTACTAACAGTGAAGATCGACATTTTTTCGTTTGTGGGACTAATGAGCTCCCCGCACGTCTCTCTTTCGCCACCAATCTGAACTATTTTTGGGGTCCTCTTTTGTTCTTAGCTACAAAAATAGATATATGTGATAACGGGAAAAAATGACCAAAGTTCAAGGTACTAGTGTAGTGTTTCACAAGTTTAATTCATCCATATTATACCGGTCAGGATTACGCGTCCTGCATAAACTTTACCTGTTTAGAAGCTGCGCATAAGATGAGCATCCTCAGCATCTTCTTGAAGCCATACTATGGAAATGGTAAAATTACAGGTGTATTAAAATGTAGACATATTGTAGCATAAAGGACAGTAAATTATGCGTACCGAATATTGTTTAAAGTAA
>CAEFZP010004843.1:0-72694 GCA_903064625.1 Mallotus villosus
CAAAGCTAGTGCATTCTATAGGAACAGATGAGAGATCAAACGCTCCCAGAAGCTGGTTCTGTCTAGGATCATCCAGCTGCAACGTGCTACTGAATGAGACGCTGCACCCATACAGTAGCACAACACTCATTCTGTTCAAAACTGCTCTGTTCGATCTAGTGAGCATCAAATGTTTGTCAGTTTTTTCTTGTTGACCATGTTTTGTCTCCTAAACTACAGTGTGAAAAAGTTGGAACAATGTTGTTTACACCACATTTATAAAAACATATAGTCTCAGGAAGCATCTACTGTAATTGACGTCACAATATAAAGGAGGCTGCACACTACTTGGCTGCTGTCTTTGTTGCTGTTTTTAAGATAGTACCTGTTCTGCCTATGAAAACTGACAGCATGTTTATTATATATATGTGCCAGTTTGTGTGCAGGAGCCACTGTAAACAGAAGAATACATTAATATGGTCACAGATTGAGTAAATAATGAAGATAGGACGTTGCCAGTGGAGTTGAGAACCATACGCTGTACAAGTCTAATTCAGATATATACCACATGCCCTACTTACGTTGCAAGGCATTTTGAAAACCTATTCATAATTAAGAGTCATATCACCAGCTGCTGCATCAACTCGTTAGCCACACAGGAGATTATTTTTGACTGCAGGAATAGTACTGGCAGTATCACATGTTAAAATCTGAAGAAATCTGTAAACAAACAACATTATCTATGGCACTATCTGCTATGTAATACACCCAGTACATTAAAGAAAAAGCTATTCTACCCCAGTATGACAGTCAGCTCTCTATTCTATGCTTTGAAATGGGCCGTGTTTGGCACAACAATACACTGACTCCTTCATTGTGACAACTACAATAGACAGGGCAGAGGTGTATCTAGAAAATATTCACATGGCACAAAGCTTTTTAATGGTCTGGAGTTGGCATGCAGTTATCTCATTTGAGAAGGAAATGATGTATCTTTGTGGTGGATGTTGTTACAAGGTTTTGCCAGGTGAGCCTGTCTGTTAGCAAATTCACGAGTGAAAGGTTGGGGTTGAAAGATACATTAACTCCTGAGTAATGTTGAATACTATCACATAGTACTGAAGCAGGTATGACAAAATTGAGGCAAATATAAGTAAATATAATATGCACATCCTTAGTGGGTATAAAATACCAATCAAAGTAAAAAGTAATTTATTACCTAATACCTAGCAGACATTGCAAGGCTGAGCTACAGGGAGAGCTCCATTTTATGTGTGAAAATCTCAGTAAATATTAAATGCATCAATGGTGGGTGGGAAATAATGAGTCTTAGAAAACATCAGTTATTTTATTTGAAGCACACAAATGGCTTGTGACAGTTGACAATCCAATGCTCACCAATCGATTGTGCATGGCTATTAGAAGAACAGGTAGGACATATGCAGTCCACACTGGTATTCTGTATACTGTATCCTTGTTTCCCTCCCACATTGCCTCCTGCTGTTTCTGCACCTGTTTTTCCTGACCTACTGTTATTCCTCTCAACATGCCCTCTTTTCCTCTCTCCTCTAACCCTATATTGCTACTCACTACATGGTCAGTCTGGTTTAGCCCAAGTGTATGGCTTTCTAGCAGGTCCTTACATGTTTACGGTTAATTCCCTGCCATTTGGACCCCTCATCGTGCACACCTCACGACCACCTCATTATGAGGAGGTCGTCTTTCTATGCCACCGGGTGGCTTGTTGTTTGTCACTTTAATACGGGTCACCTTTCTCCCCTGGGCTGTTTGAGTGTTCTTGCAGAGGATTTCTCCGGTACAGCCACGGCTCAATTACAGAACAAGGGCACACAGAGGAAACCAGAATCCCTCCCTCGGACTTTGTCTCATTCTTTTCCTCTCTGTACCCCTCTCTCTCTCTCTCTCTATCTCTCTCTCACTCTTCCTCTCTTTGGACAGAAGGATTAGTGCTGAAAGCCACCCTTCTTTCATGCTGTGCCTTTACCCCAACCTCACTCTGATCATTTCTTTAAGGATTTTTACACCTCATTTTCTCTCAGCTTGGATCGATGGAAACCAACTTCCCCTCAAGATACTTCTTGAGTGTCTTTCTTCTTTCTCTCTAACGCACACATCCAATATCACTCTTTTCCTCTCACACCCAGTGTGCAGTACCTACCTCTCTCTTTTCTCTCTAATTTCCTATCCTGTACCATCCTTAGTCTCGATGAACCACCCTTCTCCATTTCCCTTGCCGATAAGATTTTTTATCAGTGTTAATAAACCTCCTCTTTTTATAGCCTGGCAAGGAAACAGGGCTGGCATCTTCTAATATGTATGTGTGAGAGAGAAACAGAGAAACAGAGAGGGTGGATGTGTGGCGTTTATCTGCAAGATTAATATAAAGAAATGACAGAAGAAAGTGAAGAGGAAACATAAGTGGAGGGACTGGGCCTATGCACAATTATCTTTATTTCAAAGCTGAGATGGCCATGTGGCTCCCTTGACCTATTCTTGATTAGAAGCCCTCTTCCTGGCAGATTCTTCACTGTGCTGTGCCAATTCAGATGGTTCAGCTCAACTGCACAAATTGGTGCTTCTACAGTATATTTCTCTATCAAGATGTCAGTACATCATGTTAAGCATGGCATTAGCTGCTTGACATCTGTTTAAAGTCAACATAGTCTTTACTTGTACAATATCCTCCATTTCCTGACCAGCTTTCCACAAAATATGTTTGAAACTGAGAGACTGAACTATTATTTTTACAGCCACAACACAACATTGCCTCAACTACCATTTGTAAATAACTGACATGGCATATATGGCAAAGCATATTATATTTATATAGATATTATCTTCATTCAATGTTAATGTGGGGGTTAAATAAATTGGTATACTGAGATACTAGTGGCCATGTCGTTCCTCTTAAATAGAGACATAGTGTACTGAATGGACAATCATTGCTCCATGCCAAGGCAGATCAATGCTTTAAGTGAGTTTCATTGATGGTAAATCATATTCCCTTGTCTACAAGTCTATGACCCTGCAGCTCAAGGTTGACCGATCTGAATTTCTCAGTTTCTATTGCCATATGAAAATGATTAGATTCAGCAGATTGTTCTAATGACAAAGCAAAAAAATAAAGGTGTCACACATTGTTCAATGACTTCAACAGGCTACACCTTACCAGTTACCATCAGTTCCCCAGTACTGCTATTGTGATATAATAGAAAAGCTTGCGTGTAGCAGCCAGGTGCTGGGTATAATTATGAGGTGGCCGTCATTAACGTAATCTAATTAAATTAACTGTGTTCTTGACAAGGTCAAAGACTCCTCAGAAACCAACCCTAACCATGGAACCTTTCCTGTCTGTAACTGTGTGATTAGCCACACCATTTAAAATTATATTCCCACAGCACTAATTAAATGATTGAAGGGCTAAATAAATGTATCTTGCGACTGAAATTTCAACCAGAAGGGATTGTATGTAGGTTAGGATTAGATTTTGCTTCATACATATTGTAGATGAAACAGGACAAATGTATCCATTGTATTTTCATCTGTGGTCCAGATCATTGCAGCTTACTAAATGAGTTGCAGATGACATAACTTACTCGTACATTTCTCTGCAGTGGTGGGCTAATAGGAAACCGCCTGAGGCCAAGAGATGTCAATATAAAAGCAGCTTTTTACACATCCAGAGATGAACGAGAGCGCAGTAAGCAGCGAAGACATTTATCAAAGAGAATCCATCTTTTAAAAAATTGACATTACTTTCCCTCTGTGGCTTATTCTTTGGACATAAAAAATGTGTCACTCAACATTTCAACATTGAGCCCCTCTGTCCTCTCCTTTCTTGCCTTACCTCAATGACAACCTTTTCTACCATTCTCTATCTTGTTCTTTTTTCATCACTTTTCTTTTCTGAGCAAGTCATTTCTCTCATTTTTTCTCATTCTCTTCTGACAAGTGCTCATGTGTTTTGTGCAAAATTGAAGGGCTCCTTTTCTTTTTCTTGTTTCTCAAACAAAAGTGTCTCCCAAGGCATTGTGGCCAGTTTTCAATCTTTTAGAGATATTTTTTAATTAACATCGATTCTCTTCCATTTGCAACTCTAGAACAAGAGGTTCCAACTGGGCACTTGAATCCCATTTTGCTGCAGGGATTATCTCACGACGCACCCAGTTTGATCAATGTCACTCAGCTGTTTACTCATTCCAAATGGGACTTCAGCACCCCCTGTTCCTTTGGCGACAAGGTGCTGTCAATTAGGAGTATTGAGCTCTTTTTTCATCCGTGCGTCAGTGTAGATAGCGGGGGTGTGAGAGCACTCGCAAGCTCCATCTGCTACCCATCTGCAGGGATGAGAAAGATGTCGGGGTCCAAGGGTCTCTCACTGATGACGGCACTGGTGTACACTGGTAAAAGGTAACATAAATGTTTCTGGGTTGTATATAACAGGCATCTTGTTGTGTAAACCTCAAAACAAAGGTAGGCCCCCCTTTTTTAAATACTGTCTTGTTGTCTTGTTTTTTAGACTAGTGTTTAAAGAGAATCTGTGTCTTTTCTCATGGCTCCATGTAGTTGCTTAAGTGATATTGTTACATTGATGTAGGTTAGCGTTAACTATTGGGTCTACTTGATTAAATACATTTTTAGATCATGGGTAAGTAACATCATGTTAACAGCTTCTTCCTTCAGACTTGTGCGCTTTTATTCAGCTCAAAACAGCAGCTCTTTATAACACAGACAACTAAATTGGTACATCACTTCACTGTCCAGTGTATCACTCCCAATGTAATACTATCCTAAACATTGCAGGTAAACTGCATAGTGTTATATTGTTCCTAATATACATAAAGATATTAAGAACATACTGTATTTATTATTAAATCATGTAAAGCATCCAAAACCAAAACAAGAATATTCTAAACAATGATTTACAAATTCAATCCAATTTTACAATATGTATCTACTAGCACACATAGTAAATAATGTACGTACTGTAGTTTATAGGATTGCAGTATGACATACGGGTAACAGGCCAACAATGCATGTTGATAGATTTGTTTAACTAGCCATAGATGTAAGGAAGAATCACATACTGTGAACAAGTCGCCCAACATCGACTGCAGGAGAGGTTCAGCCACCTTTTTAGCACATTGTCCCTGGTAAGGACACACTGGTAGCCTGTTTACATCTCAGGCCACAAACCCTTCACAGTTCCTAATGTCTCCTTAGTGAATATTTCATGACTAAGGCCTGTCAACTCTTTTTTCTCAATGTCTGCTGCCTGTCTCAACCCAACAAATCACCATGTCTTGCTAACATCAGGATGCTCAGTGCAAAAAGAAACATCAAATAAAAACCGAAAATTCTTGCCATAGACATTTATCACCCTTGAAAGTGCTAATCCTGAAACCGGGTAACTTAATTACAAGCATAGCTTATTTATGCATTTTCTCAACCTTCCAAATTGTCAGAGAAATCATAGTAGTGTTTTCCATGACAGAAGTACCCACAGCCACACAGACTGTCCATACCCAACATAGTCAGCCACACAGACTGTCCATAACCCAACATAGTCAGCCACACAGACTGTCCATAACCCAACATAGTCAGCCACACAGACTGTCCTTAACCCAACATAGTCAGCCACACAGACTGTCCTAACCCAACATAGTCAGCCACACAGACTGTCCTTAACCCAACTTAGTCAGCCACACAGACTGTCCTTAACCCAACATAGTCAGCCACACAGACTGTCCTTAACCCAACATAGTCAACCACACAGACTGTCCTTTCAGAATTAGACTGTTGATTCAACCTGTAGAACAAGCTGTAGAGTCTTGGCATGATTTGAACATGCCAAAAGCAACAGACTCAAACTGCAGTCCTATTATGCATGGCACATCGGTCCTTCAGGTATTCAATGGACTGACCAAGTGGACATGTGGAAAACCAAGATCACACGGAAGGCAAACTCAAAATCAAGGGGAACAGATCCCACCCAAGCTAACCAGAAGCCTTGCAAACTGTGCTTAAGAATCCCACTGACTGCTGGGGTACGACCTACATTTCCCAGGCAAACAAAACACGACTTCTGAAGACGGAACTTCAATTTTTCTCCTCTTGCCCCCAGGTCCCCACAGTGTGAAAATGGCACAATGGTGCAAATTAGATTAATTAGGGAGTGACTGTAATTGAGAGCCTTATTTGGTAGTTGGCCTCTGTGCAGGGCTTCCACCCCAACACAGTGAGATGAGGGTGACAGTATATGATTAGCGTCAAGCATCCTTGAGTATTTTGGGTGGCCATTGTTATTGTAATCCCTCTGTGAAGTAATTTCAGCTACACTGAGGTCTTATTGCTGTTTGCCTTGAGAAATAGGATACTTTTTATTTAGGTCTTTTAATGCCATGTCTGGAAAGCACTGATACACCAGTATTTCTCTCCCAGCTTGGCAGACATCAATTCTCCAGGCTATTCCGAGAATGTATTCCGCTTATTTCACTCTGTTAAGGTAATAGAGGAATTAACATAGGGATAACTGAATATGGCCCCAGACTAAGTGAGTGGTTCTTGGATTTCAATTTGAATGAAGTGCCGAGGCAGATGTGAGTGTCTTTTTCCTTTTTTAAACCCATTGACTTTAAAAGGACTTGCTGCCTCACCCTGACAACTTGTGAATCATTTGTGTTAAGGACATTGTATTTCATTCAAGCGTTGAGTGGAGAGCAGAGAAGAGAATGTGTGTGCACATGCATGTGAGAAGACAACAAAGATCTGCATGACTTTCTTATCCTGGAACACTTAACACTTTATTTGAAGGGGGTCTTCATAAGCATTTGTTATACCTTTATGAAACCCACTATTAAACCTGCACATATCAGTAGTAGTATAATAATTCATGCAAAATAAAAGATCATATCCTACGGTTTTCTACGTTTTTGTGGACCGACTGACGAGCCATAGAGCCCGGCCAATAAACAGGCTTTTAGTTTTTTTTTATGTTTTGGGGCTTAATTATATTTGTGGGTGAGCTCATTCATTGAGAAGACCTCTTTCAGGACATATAAGTATGTCATTCATTGCCATAGACAATTAACCTCTACCCCACTGGGCAACACTACACACAGACAAGCCACTAATCACAAACACATTGACCCTTCTCTGACAGCAGTTTATAGCTGATACTTGAAGGTATGGATGTCTTGAAGTCCCTGGAGAGGAGTGGACCTTGGAGCTGAGATTACTTTTTTCAATGCCCAAGGTCTCATTATAACCAAAAGGACAGACACATTCACAGGGAGTCAAAGGGAGCCACATATGGATGGTGGTGAGATGGTGATGACTAAGAATACCACCCCCACCCCCCCCTCCCCCCGCAAAAAGAGATTGAGATCTGGGAATTGTTGTCACACCAACAGCCAACACTGTGAGTTGGCTTGTTGTTATCTGTGAGATGACAAGAACAGACAGACAGAGACAGACAGAAGTTCCCAAGGGTAAAAAGATAAGATCACTTTGGCTGACAGCAAATGCTTTTGTGGGAGAAGGGATAAGCACTCACTGGGAACCATCTGAAGAGTTGCAGGTGGTAATACATTTTTTGTGTGTCCGTCTGAATCCACTGACAGCCACGATTCAGTTCGAGCACACCACAGCTAAACAAGGACGTGTTTTCGCAGACTCTGTCTTGGTGTGTAATTAGGGCACACTTGTATTATTGCAACTGACAGCACACATGCCTAAACCAGTAACTATTCAACTCCAAATGCACCATCCAACCAACCCCACACACCCCACCTACCCCCAAACACACACAGACCAGGCAACGCAGTAAAGACTTGAGAGTAGCCCAGAAGTGGGTATTACTCACCCAGAAGAGGAGGTTGAAGAAGACCATTCCATAGCGCAGCCCCATCATGCAGCCCTCGGCCATCCTGCAGCGCCGCAGCTCTAGAAGGAATATGAAGGACAGGTCCAGGTAAAAGACCACATACTTCTTCCCAAGGGGGGTGCCATAACGACCTTTAGTGGTCTGTGGCCCAGGCCCCGCGGTGTGGAACCCAAAGGCGAAGGGCGGGCGCTTGTACTCAAACTCCCCGCTGTATCGGTGGAAACCAGAGCTGAACGGGGGAGTCTCAGGCTTGCTGTCCAGTGACGGGCTGCGCCGGTAGGGGGTCTCGTCTGTGCTTGAGCGCCTCATCTGGGGCCAGTGGACTAGACTATAGTCAGTTAGTGTTCTAGTAATTTCCTATTTTCGGAGCTCTTCAAAAGCCCACCAAAATCTTCTTTGTTGGGCTACCCTCTGCAAGACTGCCAGAGATTAAAACCAAATTGGCAGGGATGCAAAGTCCAACGGAGGGAAGCATCTGAGAGATCTGTGCTCAGAGGACAAATGTGCATATTTGAGAGCAATTGCATAAAAAAGAAGCTGTCTTTCAGTACAGTATAAACAACAAAAAAATTGCTGAATCTGACATTTGATCTGTTTTTGGATTTGAATTTGCTTGCTGTTGAAAGATTAAAGTCCAACCCCAAGTAGTTTTTTCTCCCAGTTCGATCCTATTTCTAATTCTTATCCTACAACATCTGGATATTCCTGTAGTCCATCATCTTAATCCTGTGAAGCACCTGTGTAATTACGTGGAATTTTCAGCAAATCCCTTAACACCTGTTCATCGCTGGCTTCACTCTGCTAATCCCTCAGCGCCTTTGCCTTGATCTGTGAAGATATCCCAACGAGCACTTTAATTTCTGCCTATTTTTTACCCAAACCATAAAACCATGCGGAGGACATTTTACACCCCAAGTCTCTGCAATCTGGACGGTTGGTGGAACACCTCCGATACGTCACACCTGGTGTCATGAAAGAATCCTAGGCAGGTTCCTCTGGCAGAGGCATCAAAATCAGACACAAACAGGAAAATCCCTTTTTCACAGATATATCTGCTATGCAGACTAGTACTAGTTTCCAATCAAAAACACATTAAGTTGAAATAGATTTCTCACAAATTCCTGTTCTTGACTTTTGCTGACATGCATAAAAAAAGTTCAAAGCAAGGTGCAGCATGCGGAGATGAAGTGATATGTAAAGCGCATGACAAAAAGCTGTCTTGGGTTTCTTTAGGTGAGCCTTGAATGTAGACCATCTTCTGTTCCTTTTCTTCTTCTGCCTCCTGTACAACTCCCACTCTTTCTTTTCTTCTAGAAGTCTTCAGATATTTCTCTCTTTCCACCTACCACTGCTCCTTTTTTCCCTGTCTGTCTGCTGCTTATCTTTCTCCCTTTCTATCCCTCACTCTCACTCCCTCTTTCTGTCTGTTCCTCCACCTCTCCTTCCTTCACTCTCTCCCTCTGTCTACCTCTCCGTTAGAGCTGATGGAGATAAATGTCCTTGATTCCCAGAGTCCTGAAAGCAGAACTGCACCGGCAAGCTGTCCTCTCTCCTCCTCGTGTCGTCGTCTTGTCTGTGTGCTTTCTCTGCCTCTTAGGTGGGTAAGAAAATAAAAGTGCACACCAGGGTCATGGCTATGCAGTGAGGGAGAAAGAGCAAGACAGCTTCCTTTGAGAAAGGAGAAAGAGCGAGAAGAAGAAAAAGACTGCAGTGTTCTAGCAGCCGTCCAGCCTGACTGCCTGGAGCTCCTCTCTCTCTTTCCCTCCCTCCCTGCCTTCCTCACTCTCTCCCTCCCTCCCTCCCTCCCTCCCTCGCTCACTCTCTTCTCCACTCGTGCAATCTCAGCCCCCCACTACCCCTGCCCCTCCTCCTTAGTAACTGTCCCCAAATCAGGCTGTGACATGGGCTGGAGCAGTCATTCACAGTCTAGCCACACCCTACTACGGAGCTGAGCCAATCAGTCACTTGCATCCCATCCTCCCTTGCACACACACACACACACAGATACAGAACCTCTCTCACTCTCTTCCACACCAACGCATGAACGAGAGAGCTCCTTTTTGGTTAAGACAGCAAGGTTATGCAGCATGTTTTCCTTGCACCAGTGCAGTGTCTTCATTTCCTCCTCTCTCTCTCTATTTACATTTCGATATACGATTCTCTCTCTTTCTCTGTCTCTTTTTCTCCACTCCCTTTGCCTCTTTCTCTTCCTGCTCACTCTCATTCCACATTCTAAGGTCGTTCTTGCACACAAAAACCTGGCCACGGTCTAGCTACGCCTCACTTCAGTTATGTTTCTACCCTAGTCCCTCTGGACAGGGTAACACGCATCCACACTGCATAGTTCAATTCCCATGTTACAATCAACTCTTCCCATTTCATGCATATGCATGAACACATGGAGGGAAAAGCGCATTGGCTCAACGCTCTCTCACACACACACACACACACTCAAATAAAATAACAATGCGCTTTCTACATCCCTGGGTCAATACCCTATGAATCCTTATGAAGGTTGTATTGGCTTTTCATAATGAGGGTCAGATTGTATTGAACGTCTTTTTCTCAGGATGATGTTGTGGAAACTGACATTGTTCTCTTTAGTCATGAATCTTGGTTAGACTGTGAGGTATCAATGTTGTGCTCTAGCCACTAATGCAAGAAGTATCCATGGTTGATGTTTTCAATAACAGCATGTGCACAATGCACTTACTGAGATCTAAATATTGCTCTGTTGGCATGAAAAGATAATGCTATGACTTAGTAATGTGCACCTGAACACTGTAGGTATGAATTAAAAGAAAGACACACAGAGACATCTGTAGTGTGTTTCACATCATCCATCGAACTGTTTAGACACTTTAAAACGTGTTATTTTGTGGTTGTTGTTTTCCACACTTAACAAATCTGTTCACTGTTCACACAAAAAAACACAAGAATACACAGGTAACACATTTTGTTATTTAAAAGAAGGCAGTCACTTCCTCCAATTTTTTGTCTACTCTAATTATTTCTTGCCAGTTTTTCCCTGTGCACAACCCTAGATAAAATAAAATCACACAACACCAACTTCCATCTGTATTTGTGCCAGTCTGCTCAGCAAAATCTCGATAAAATAAAACTGAATAATTTATCTAATCTATATTGTGAAGCAATTTACAGCCAACACTTATTCAGACAAAGTATCAGACAAAAACATATTCACACTCACATGTACATAGAATAAGGTTATTGGATAGTGAGTAGGCTAATCAATTATGTCAAATACTGTGTAATAATTGAATCTTTAGCTGTTACAATGGCTTTGTGACTGTTGTGACTGTTTTAGATTCCAAAGTGTCCGAGACATCCATGTCAACTAATAACCTCGCTTGTCACCTTTGAATGGTGAGCGTGCAAAAGATCCTCCAGTAATCATTCTGTATGCATATCTGTCACATCTTTCATTAGGATTATAGAGCCAACCCATCTTGGCTCACATAAAGCATCTCATCCCTTTTGCCAGTCCATTTCCCTATAGTAGTCAAACAGTGGGAAGACGATTACCCTAAGGATTTGTATGTGTGTTACACAAGAGTTGACATTAAAGGAGGGCTTGGCTCATCGCATAGTATAAACCCACTGCTTTAGTCTCTCGAGGAATGAGATGAGATTAGTGAAGAAAATCCACCTTGAAGACAGGGTGTAAAGGATTGTGCAAATAATCCATCTGTCTTGCACATACAACAAGCACACTTGCACACCCACACAGATACACTTACGCCAATCTAAGCAAATAAAAACTCTTGAAACATATACAAATTCAATCAAATACAGTTACAGTATTCATAAAGTACTAGAAGTAATCTGAAAAAGGATTTAATTCTGGAATTGTATAAAGTGATTCAGATTTTAAAATGAAATGTTAAATAGAATTGAGCTTCATGAAAATATGTATTGATTTTGATATATCTGTATAAGTCTGTATTGCTATTCTTGTGGGTACTCACAATTCAGTCCCCATAACCCTTACTCGTAACTCTAACTTTACCCAAACCTAACCCTTCACCCCAAAACACAACCTGAACCCTAAATCAAATCCAATAAAACTAGCTCCTAATCCTAAACCTCTTAGAAAAAGCATTTGAATTTGTGTAGACCAAGAATCAAGAAAGTCTCGACATTTATAGACACATTTTAGTAAATCAGATATCTATGGGCATCGCAAGACTGTAATAAACACAACCATCATTAAGGGTGGATCAGTACTAATGATTGGACAGAATTCGGACCAAATGCAACGATTGGATTGGATACTTGTCTTTCTGTCTACCTCTAGGCAGTACGCTTTCATGTGTTTTGGAGTGGCTTTAAAGGGAGGGGGTGCGAATTTTTGGTTTAAATCCTTTCAAACTCAAGCTAAAATTGCCTATCCTGCTTTTTAGTTGTATTATTCTTGAGAGGACTTCTGATCCTCACAAGAATAGCTAAACAAGTCCAAACACACACACATACTGTACACACACACACACACACAAGTGAGAACAAATAAAGATCATTTAAATAATACTTGCTTGTGCGTGTGAGTAATCTTGTCACTAGTCTGAGTGACAGGTGGCTATGCGTAGGCAGGCAACCATTAGGGACCTCCATAAAGAGTTTAAGTGAGAGAGCCTCATAGTGATAAAACAGGGATACTGACAAAGAGAGTGGAGGCAAGGTACCAAGCCAGACCAAGCCAGGTCCAGAGTGTGTGTGGGTGAATATATTTGTTTGTGTACACATTAAGCACTTGCTTTATTTATAATATTTCATTAACTGAAGCTATCTCTTGCTCTAAGATTGTTATATATTTTATGGTCATGGGAAAATAATGAATGTGATAGCAAGCAGCACATTATCTATTGTCTATCACTGTGACATTTACTGACAATTAACTAGGTTTGCTTCTGAGGGCATCCATTCATCCTCTTGACCTGTCCACATGAAAAAGACATGCTTTTAAAAGGTGTTGAAAGAGGAAAGTTGCAGTTGCAGTTGCAATGCTGGTAGGCCAGTTTGATGTTTGTGTGTAAATCTCTTACTGGATTTGAACTTGCATAGATTTGTTTCACCCACGTTAAGGTTGTAAAAAAAAAGAACATAGAAATGATGTGCAAATAAATTGGACCATTGCAATTACATTATATTAGAAAATTGAGCAACAAGCTAATTATTATTAGATTACTAATTATGTATGTAGGCTAGATCTTAATGAAAACTGTAATGTAGGTCTGGATTGTGTTTTACCTCCTGCAGATAAAACAGCAGGCTTTCCTATCTGTTACAGAAACCATGCAGCCATGTTTACTGGGTAAACTCAAAGGCTATGAAATGTTTTGAAGAAAATATATGTAATGTGTGCACAAAACACCAAATACACAGGTTTTCCTGTATTGGCAACTTCAATGCTTTATGGAATCTAAGAACATAAAACATGTGTGTGCCACACTCATAATTACTGTTAAAAGATGCAAGGCAATAGCATCATCATAAGATAAAAGAGGAAATATGAGACATATGGCTGTCTGAAAAAGCAAATGGTGCCTCCAGCAGATTCTCAGCTTGACAAAGCAAATCTTGGTTTAAAAAAACAAAATTATAATAATGCAATAAATGCTGGTATCCAAACTCTGTGAATGTACATTATTATACTTGAGACTACAATGTATCAAATAACTAAAACTGAATATGGATTCCAATTGGAGGACATATAAAACAATATAATGTAACGGAACAGAAACTTTATGTACAATGGGGGAAACACAAAGAGCTACTTCAACCAAGTGTTTATGGGTTTTTGGGTTGACCGCTTCACCCCCATGTGGACAATTTACGCATTGCATGCAGACTACACTTCTGGCATCCATGCTAAAGGCTCATTATCTGTAAAGCACACTGTGGATTATGCACACAGTAGATGATGCACACTGCTAATGATGCAACAGGTCCCCTGTGTCTCAATCAGCTTCCTTGTAAATCAAAATACCGATTAACACTGTTGACACAAGGGGCCAACAGGAATTGGACAAGACTGACAGCCTGGGCTGTCCTTACCTTGCAAATTTCACTCAACACAAAAAATCAGTAAAACTACAATCAATCATGTATGCTTTATTTCAATCTGTGTTGATATACTGTATATGTGATATGTGAATGTGGGTATTGGAAGGCAAAATTGGAGTTCGAAAAATTGTGTGATGCAATAATTTATGCATCAAAAGGTTTGATGCTGTAAATAGACTGTGAGGATACAGCAAAGGGGAAAATAAGAAAATGTAGAGATGTTCTTCTGATATCGTATTTTCCTTGAGCCTCCATGCACACAGACTCCTCTCCTTTGATCAACCTCAAACGATTACACGTCCAAACATGATGATAACTGAATCAACAACAATCTCTAGCACTAAAGCAATATTGGAAGCTTTGACAAGAAAATACAGGATCTTGTATGAACACTGCAAGTCTCAAACTTTCTTCACTAAAATAAAGAGCTGGAGCATTTGGACAACACATTCGTCCTGATTTTCAACAGATTTGTTTCCATGACAACTAAGCCCCTAGCTGAGGAAGTAAAAAAAGCACCTTGTGAACTTTTCAATGAAAGCAAGTCACCGTGGACTTCTGTGTGGTGAGCCGTGAATACTAATGACACCACGGGCCTAGTAAGGGATATGCAACACATTTATATAAGGCAGATTTGTTGGGATTTCTTATTGTATTTGGAATGTATGTGATTCTCTCTCTCTCTACCTGTATCTTTGTGTGTGTGTGTTGTGTGTATAATCCATCTGAGTGCATCAAGATTATATTGGCGTGACAAATTACATATGTTTATGTGGGTGATTTATTGTATTGGCACTGTTTTAGAGTGGTTGGCCACAAAAAGTGAATGTGCCCTATTAACATGTGAACTCAGCTCTTCTTGTCTATGTTCAACTAATGAGGGCAGTGCTACTTTGGAGATACATTTTTAAACAAGTATTTATTTACTAAGACTTTTTTTCCAGTCAATCATGAACAAAGCAGCATTTATTTTCCCATAAAGGTGGTCTGAAATCTGATATGGTGCCAGTAAAGGTGGTTAGCTTTAAACACTAATTGGTTTGCTTTCTTCATAGCTCCAAAAGTATAGTAGCTGTATCTGTCTCCAGCACAATGTCGTTCATTTTCAGATCTACTGAGGTAGAGAGCTCTTGGTAAAATTATCGTAGAGAACTTCACATTTCTTAAGATTATCTTGTTGACCAGTTTGAGAGTTCCACTAAATCATGGTAGAAACATGCTCTTGACTGGTTTCCTCCATTTCTTGCAGTTTTTTCCAGTAAGGGTGTAGACAACAATGGAGATATTGTAGATCCATGGAATTATGTAAATAAATGGTTTCCTATGATGTGTATGTGTGTGTGTGGCAGTGCAGGCACTGCCTATAAGTCAAGCATTGCTTCAGGGACCCTATAACGGGTCCTAGGCCATTGCACCACTAATTTAATATTGCCCACTCAATTGATGATGTCAGTGTCATCTGAATTTGTAAATTTGCCTCAAAAAAGAATTTGGTTTATTCTCAGGACAGCCCTCATTCCCCTAGAGCCCCTCCCAAATCTAGCCAACGGCCCCTCGTAGCCTACATCCAACCAGATATGTATGTGTGAGTGTGCATGCAGATGTGTGTTGTGTGTGTGTGTTGAGGTTGGATAAGGTGGAGCAGATATAGATGAGAAGCCTCTATACGAGGGTTAAAGGCAGTGTAGGCAATGTTGTTGAGAAGCACTTGTTGTCATATTTGCCTAAATAAACTTAACATCTTGATTGCAACCAATACATTTGATTTATTTGGTAATACAAAGTTTGATGGTAATATGAAATTAATCCGACATCTGTGGGCGTCGCAAGACTGTAATAAACACAACCAATCACTAAGCCGTACCCTGACTAATGATTGGACGGGCTAACTACCTGCGTGCACTTTGCCCCTATACTCAATGCGCGTTACTATAGTTTTGTGAGAGAAGCTTTGAAGGGAGGTAGTGGGACATTATGGTTTGAATGGTTTGGAATTTAAGCTTAAATAGCTAGTTTCGCAGACCTTGCCTACAAAACCTTTAATTACCAGGCTGGGAATATACAGGTAACAAGGGGTAATGACGTGTGACATGAGCTACTGGCAGCTAATTGGGGATATGATTAGACAAAGCACCTTGAATCAACGTGAAAATAAGATATTTATTAAATGAGATTGTGTCATATTAGCAGCAATGTAATTGCAACTTTAAGACGGTGAGGATTAACCAACACAAAAGCGATAATGTAGTCTGAGACCGACTTCCATGGAATAGCAGTTTCTATATTCCTGGGCCTCATTAACACCCTTTGGTACATCGTCCTTTAGTAATAGCAGTATTGGGTCAAGTTGACAAAGTTCTTATGCTGTTGAATCATGCTCAAGATCTCGGACAAGCCATTTGCGCATTTAAAGCAGCTCTGTTGACAGCATCAGAACAGAAACAATCATTTCTATTTTAAAACAGCTTCTGGGACCACACGCCCATTTCTGTGTAACCAAATTTCGAACAACCTCTATCTACAGTAGTAAGGACACACGTGACTAAAGGGAAGAAAAGTGTGGTTCAGGCTTGTGGTATTCACTCCACAATACATATCAGTACTCAGGGAATGAAAGCAAGCATCAGAAAGTAACACTAATGTGGCCTTACATACAACTCGACTCCAAGCAGACAGGGACACACAATAGCAAAGACACTTTAAAGGCCTCCACATTACAGTTAATTTCAACCTTGTGGTGTAGTGTGAACACCCACTCTCTTCTAAGATCTGAATTTCATTGGATTTTTCTTTCATAATGCAGCACTTTCAGCAAAATGTTCTCAAAGAAGTTTAACTCTCATTTGTACCTCTATGTGTTCTCATAACCCATGTCTCTCTTTCTCTCTCTTATGCATGATTAAATGTATTCCTCACTCCCTCACTTTTACTCACACAAAACCCACCCAGCCTCACATACACACACACACACACATACACACTGCTGCACTACAACAGTGTTGTGCTTTATCACTCTCTGTGGAGCCAGTGTTTAGGATAATTATCCAGAGGGTTGCCACACCTAGAGGGAGCCTCAAGTTGGCCACAAAACTCACAGAAAAACACCAGCTGCCAGAGTAAAAAAACAGTAACTCCCCTTTCTCACTCTTCCTTCTTCCCTGTTCCATCTCTCTCTCTCTCTCTCTTTCTCTCTCTTGTAGTAGTCAACTTTCGCCTGCCTTGTGAAAGCATATTCCACATCTTAATCAAAATATTAAAGCCCAAACATGGAAGCAACACCCACTACTTTGCTCTCAACTTGTGTAACTGTAAACATCGGCCAGCTGCCGTTATGGGTTCATCAGTTCATCCACGTTTGGATTTGGAAGCGTGGGAGCACATTTGGAGGAGGTTGTTCTTTTTATTCTGTTTAACTGTTTACCATTGAGATACGCAGCTTTACAAAATAGATGGGGTTGATTTTTTTCTACAGGTTGCAGACATAGCACGAAGGTTAGCATAAACACTTTGGACAGAATTCCAATTGAGAAACTTTCTGCCTTTGTAATCTCTTGAATCCATACTAAATTAACTGAACCACACATTAACAGTTAACCAACCATGTTCTGGTTATTGGTCTAATACAGGGCTGTCCAACTTTCAAGTTGGGTTTCTCTAACTTTAATCTGTCCTGCTTCTAATAATTGTCCATTTGACAACCCAACTGACAAGAACTGTTGAACAGACAGTTCCGTGTACTGCATTAAGGCAGTACACATTAGAAAGTTTACATTTTAACTTTGAAATGCAGGCACTCATGGTTTGGGCAGGCATTTGCCTTTCTAACCTCTCCACACAAAAAAAGAAAACCAAGGGAGGGATCAGTTCCTGGAATGCTTGAAATTCCGAAATGTTATTCTCTTCCTGAAGTTTATTTCTGTCTTTCATCGAGAACCAGAGGGGAACGCTCTCTTGCTCTTTCCCTCTCTCTATGGACCAATCAGAGCTTATGCTTTTCATTTTCTCCTCCCTCCTCTCCCATCAATATGATAACATGGAGATAACTTTCTCAGTTACAACATGGTTGCTTTAACATGTACAGTTTGGTTGCTATGGAAAGACTATAAATATTGACCGTAGTACAAATGCTAAGTGAATGTGTGATAATTATAAAGTCCCCCTGAACAGTAACAGTGCTGTCATGATAAAGCGAGTGGTATAAAAAACCTAGACACTGTGGTCTGTATGTTGCCATTTCAGAAATAGAATACACTGATCACTGCAACCAACCATCTCTATAATTTGTCAATTAAACAAGGATGGAGAGTAAAAGTAATGTACTTGACTGTAAAACAAACTGAATGTGTTTGTCTGTGTCTGCCTGTACTCTGCAGGAGAATCTGTCATATCAAACTGTCAACAGAATATAGTAGGCTATTCATGAATGACAAATACAAAAGTATTTTTATGTTGCTCACCTCTGTAGTTCTCCGTTTACTTCAACAGTATCCTTGTCCGTTGTGTTAGATTAACTTTTAAATACCTCAGCTGTTTAGAACCACTCTCTCTCTATTTCTTTCTCTTCCCTCTCTCCCTCTCGTAACATATTTAAACTGTGGTTTTTCAAAAACAGTCGTTCAAATGGAGATTGAACACGTGTGAATTCCAGTCGAATGTAGCAACAGGGACATCTAGTGGAGACAAGATCAATACAACCTTTGTACCAGCCTGCAAACATCTCACAATTTACCTTGTGCTACTGAGCACTCTGATTCATAAATTAACTCTCCACTGGAGGTTAAACCATACACATCTGAAATCTAATAGAAGACCGTCATGTTTTGGATTTGTGGATGAACTGTCCGTTGTGTGCCGTTGGGGAGAAGGGAGGTTTAGGCAGACACTTGAGAGAGAATTGTCGCAGGGTTGGGTGGTGGGTAGATTTAATTTTTACTGTAGGGTCGTAGATTAAGTTGTCGTGTATTGTAGGCCGTGACTGGCCACACACTCCTGCACAGTAGGTGGCGGTGTATGCATAGCCTACTACTTGGATGCGATCCACCAATCATTGTCGAGAGAACACTGTACACAGTTAGCTTGCAGCATTTAGAAATTTCACTGAAAATGGCCACATTACAACGGTTGAATGGATTTCTCACCGACCGACTAGCTGCGGCTGCTATAGAGATATTTGGGGCAGTTGAGAAGACGATGGTTGAGTATCAGGAACAAATTTCAGATTCTAAACAGGAGATCAGGCATCTACGAAAACTACTTGTGGATTTGGGTTACAAGTCAGACGGTAAGTAAGTGCTACAGTACGTGGTTGCATCTTTTGCCTTTTACAGGATGGGTACTGAACGGTCCGCTTTTATTGTTGGAGTGTGGCCGAATGATACGAAACGAGAGGCACGTGTTAATGTGTGAGAGGCAAAAGTGAAATGCAACAGCAAACAGTATGCATATTCAGGAAAATGTTTAAAGCTCTTCACTGTTATAGAACTGTCCATTTATTTCAACCAGGCGTGCTTTCCATTGCCCCTGCCAGCGAGGACGTGTTTGTTCCTGAGCAAGAGGATGAGCAGGAGAGGTATGCCATTTCAATAGAGAACGAAAGTGATGAAGACTCCCCAATAGAACCAGACGCCACTCAACATGAAGAGAGTAAAGGTTTTTGTGGGGTCGACAGAGAAATGACATTGCCTAGCACAAAAAGAACCAGGGTCACAAGAAAAACACAAGAGAAAACAGCTAGTTACCACACCACTGCTGCCCAAGTCGAAACCAGTGAACTGACACTGAGGGAAAACCAAGGCAAGAAACGACACAGCTGTCATGTGTGCATGAAATGCTTTAGCAGGCCAAGCCATTTGAAAGTCCATCAGAGAACACACACTGGTGAAAAACCGTATCAGTGTAAAGACTGTGGGAAAAGATTCAATCGCAAGTATTGCTTAGAGGTGCACATTCAGACTCACACATCTGATAAGCCGTTTTGCTGCCATGAATGTGGCAAATGCTTTCGTCGAAATTCTGATTTAATTCTGCACATGAGAGTGCACACTGGAGAGAAACCCTTTAAGTGCCTTTTTTGCGACTCATGCTTTAAATCGGGAGGTCACTTAGTTCGGCACCAGCTGAGTCATACAGGTGAAAAACCATATCAGTGCAATGACTGTGGCAAATGCTACAAGCGGAAAGAACACTTGACTGAGCATATGAGGGTTCATACAGGGGAAAGACCTTACTGCTGCACAAAATGTGGAAAGCGTTACAGTCTGCGGGGAAACCTGAGAGTCCACATGAAGACCCATGTGGGGGAGAAACCATTCAAGTGTACTTTGTGTGGCATTTGCACTGTATCAGCACACCACCTCAAACGTCACATGCAGATTCACACAGGAGAGAAGCCTCACGTGTGCCCAGATTGTGGAAAGTCCTTTAATCGGAAAGAAAAAATGACAGAGCACATGAGAACTCACACTGGAGAAAAACCATATTGCTGCCAAGCTTGTGGCAAATGCTTTAGGCTAAGGGCAACCATGAACATACACATGAGGACACACACAACCTCAGAAGATACTTTTCACTTAGAGGTGACTGAAGATGATGACTAATGCTTATACCCTAACAGACTTACACTGACAAGAAGGTTTAGTTTTGTGTATAAGTCCAACAAGAATAATTGAAAAACTGTATTTTTCCTAGCTAATGAAGCAAACTGATGAACATTTAAAAGGATGAGACCCGTTTTTATAACATGAAGTATGTATGAACCAGAACCATTTGAGTTAGCACATGTAGGCCACTATGCTAGTTAACCCAATGGTTGATGACTGCATTAAACTTATTCCAACTTAAACTAATAAAGATTTGTTTGCAAATTCCTGGTTTCCTTTACATTTCAGTGAAATTCCCATTGGAATTTACAATCACAAAATATTGTTTGTTAAGGTGTTTTTCGACATATAATGTATCTTATACAGGTGTACTAACATATCTATTATACTATTATGGACTTAAATTTGGTTGTAAAAAATACAAGAAGGTGATTTTAGAACTTGTGGCACGTTCGAGTTAGCGATTCAGTAGAATTGCCATTCACCCATTGCAATGTGCAGAAAAAAAAGCTTACATGTACAGACACTGAGCTAATAACATAAATCACACAACTGTAAGACTCTCACGACTGCATTTAGCCCTATAAGCATGCATTACAGTATACTTGGACGCCAAATAAACATCCAAAATGCTTGTTTATGTCTGATATGTAATACTTTCAAACTCAAAATATTTCCTTGTCGTGTAAGACGCCTATTTTGAGCACTAAGTGTCTTGCAGTGGGAGGTGTGTAAGCAAGTATTGCTCTCCATTGGTCGAAAGATCAGCTGGTGTCTCCCCATCTTGCATCTCCTCCGAGCGCTACCGTTAACCAACCTCAACGCGTTCTCGTCTAAAATTCTTGTCTCACGTGCTTTCTGTTTATAAAAGCACTCCGTTTCCCCTCAACATGTCCAGTGTGTCACCAGACAAACGGCGAAAGATGGAGTCAGCGCTGGACCAACTGAAGAAATACACCGTGGTTGTGGCAGACACGGGAGATTTCAATGGTAACAGCTCGATAGTTCGGATGGCCGCGCATTATACCTAGGCTAGCTAACATATGACGACGGAACGTGTAATGCTAATAATGCATATTCGGTGGTTAAATACTTATTTGCTACTGGCTACTGTAGTAAGTGTGTGTCGTGGTTGTAGCTAGCCAGAAGTGAATCACTGTAGTGAAAGTCGCCTGTGCAAATGTAGCTAGCTAGCAAGCTAATGAGCGCGGCCTGAACTTTGGCATTCGGATGAGTCTGATAATCCAATTGATGCTACTAGACTAGCTATTCCGCACCAAGGTAGCCTAGAATTCTAGTGCTAGTAAGTATGAGCTAGTTTGGTTATTAAAGTTGGTTACAAACCAGACAAACCACGGATCTATTGTGCCTAACTTGACTACAATAGCTAGCTAACTACGAATCAACTTATTTGTTGCAGTGTGATGACTTGGTAACTAGCTAGGTATCGCTACCTAGCTAATGATTAACAAACAGATATTGCTAGCTAGCACGAAGTTTCTTTGGCAGCGTAATCGGCTACGAAAAGTGTTAACGACAGTTGGCAACAATGGTTGACTGAGCGAGCTAGCTAGCTAAAACCACTTATTTAGCTTATTACCTGTTATTTATGTACAGTTACCTTGTGGTTGTGTTATCAGAAATTGACACATATGGGCCAGTAGTTTTTTTGTGCCTGATGTGCACATTTGTTATTGATGGACACGCCCATGTTTTCCTACCAGTTAGCTTCCTGTTTTAATTTATGGATTTACAATAAGTCTTAACTAACCCAAGATATATTTTCAATCAAAATGGCTAATCATAATCAGTTCATGCCTTTTTATCAATACGTTATCGTCTCATGCCTTGTTTGTACAAGGAAGAGGAAGTAATAGTGAAGAAACCAGTTGCTCTTTCCATTGTGATGCAAAACAAACATTTCGCCATGCTTGCTTTGCTAGTCAGGATGACAAGACATAAATTGTGTCTGTGTAATGTAGGCTAGCTGTAATACAAACCGCAGTGACATGCTTTAAGTGTCAAGGTATACGTGTGGAATTGGCACTAACCTAAGTGTTCACTGCCTTCACTTGACTCATGACCATAAAAGGATGCTTGATGCTGATTTACTGTAAAACGGCTTTTACCATATTGTGAAATTAACTTTAAAGCAGAGGTTTGGTTGTTTGCTTTAATGAAATGATTACAAACTTAAGTTGGTAGCTTACATCTGTTGCTGTGCTCTGCCCTTCTTGGCTATCAATTTTATAGTTAGTGTAATTATCTGCTCATGACATGATGATTCTGGAACTGATGGCCTGGTATGCCTGATGTAAGCCCAAATAAATGGCACTGAAATGTAAAAGCACCTTTTAGGCCTTAGTGATGGGAATAGTTAAATGAATATCTAAATTAAAGTGCAGGTTTACTTGCAGATGGATCTGCACCTCGGTTGGTCTATTTTGCTAAATTGACTGACATTTGACAAAATCAGTTAAGGGTTTGAATGTCAATTTCTTTCATGTAGCCTACCATGTAGGCCTAATGGGAGTTCTGGTGTTTTCACACACACAGAAGGCCTTTGTTCTCATGTAGTTGTCAGGCCACTTTTTGTCCAGAGGCATTTGGAGCTGGTCCAATTTGTCAGAAGAACTGTGCCTTATCTTGATCTTGAGAAGGAGATGCTATGTGAACATCTTTACTTGAACCTTGTCGGACTGACAGCAGTCTTTACGCGTATATATTTTACAGGAACAAAACATAGAGAACTAACTCGGAGCATATGCTCTGTATGTATATTAGTACTGCACTGTTTCTTAATTTGACAGTTGCTTCTCTTCAAAAAAAGTATCTAGTAATTCAGTAGCCTAGATCATAATTGCTTTGTCTGGGTCAGAACACACATGTGAGTTTGGTTATAATAGGCTGGGCATAATGGTTTTCTGTGGCGTTTCTTTTGAGGAATCCAGACAGGACATTTTGATGACATACATTTTGTCTAGGTTCTTGTGAGGGCAGGAATTGAGGAAATGCAGTCTTTTGTAACAAACAATAAAAAGGAATTCAAAAGAAGAACTTTAGTGTGCTAATATCTGCTTGTGTCATATTTTTTTAATTGGTCAACTTCCATTTTGTTTGTTTTTTCAATTTCCCCTATTAGCTATTGAGGAGTACAAGCCTCAAGATGCCACCACCAACCCATCTCTTATTTTGGCTGCTGCCAAGATGCCTGCCTACCAACATTTACTTGACCAGGCCATAAAATATGGCATCGCCAAGGGCGGGTAAGATTGGCATTCATCTCACCACCTGTGTGTGTCTACAGGGCAAGAACATTTCTAATGCTATGTTTCTGTCCAGCAGATCTGAAGAGGTCCAGGTGACCAACACCATGGACAAGTTGTTCGTAAGCTTCGGCTTGGAGATTCTGAAGAAGATCCCAGGAAGGGTCTCCACAGAGGTGGATGCCAGGTACTAGAAACCCCCTGGTCTCTGAGCTGGCAACTGCAGTCTGCACTGTTGGTTTTACTTCCTTCATGTTTTCAGCATAAGAAAGAAACAAAAAATCCTAGATGGCAAATCAAGTCCCCCAGGGTAGCAATTCATCATGACAATAGCAATCATGTATGATGCACATTCAAAAGGTAGCCAAAGGTAAAGTTATTACCTCCAAGAACATTAGTCTCAAATTACCCATTCCCAACTTTCAAGCAGTTTGTTTTCAAATACACGTTACATGATGTGCTACACTCGCCACAAACATAATTTGTTGGAAATGGCAGAAGGGTAGATGCCTTTCTTTATACACTGTAATGCTCTTTCTTCCAGATGTATTTGTTTAAACATACAATTTGAGACTGCAACATCACTAATACATCCTCTGACTTCAGGCTCTCCTATGATAAAGACGAGATGGTGGCAAGGGCCCTGAGGCTCATTGCTTTGTATGAAGAGGCTGGCATTGGCAAGGAACGCATTCTCATTAAACTGTCCTCGACATGGGAAGGCATCCAGGCTGGCAGGTGTGTGTCTGTAATATGCACGTTTATTGGGTGTCATTTTTAACATGAACTGTTGTCTTTGTTTTTACGCTTAAAATGTGTAGTATTGTTTGAGATCCAACACCAGTCATTTAGATGTCTTTTGAACTGGTTTATGATGCCTAATATGCAATTGTTGTCATCTGTCATACATCAAGTACAGTCGTCCTTCCTTTTTGTTTTCAAATTTTACTGACAGTTTGCCTGAAGCAACAATATGAGTGAAACATTAACCTTGTCAGTGTGCTTCAACTGCCCACTTGCATGTCTTTGCAGAGAGCTGGAGGAGAAGCATGGGGTCCACTGCAACATGACGCTGCTGTTCTCCTTCGCTCAGGCAGTGGCCTGCGCCGAGGCTAAAATCACACTGATCTCACCCTTTGTGGGCCGTATTCTGGACTGGCATAAAGAAAACTCAGATCGTAAGAGCTACGAGCCCCATGAGGACCCAGGTATAGGACTTCTATCTTGGTATAAATGGATGTATTGTGAGTCAAATCTGTGTCCATAGGCTCACTTTATCCATCATAGTACAATCCTCTTTTTCTTACCTTTTCTACCTGTCTAGGAGTGGTCAGCGTGACCAAGATCTACAACTACTATAAAAAGTATGGGTACAGCACAGTAGTTATGGGTGCCTCCTTCAGGAACATTGGTGAAGTGAAGGCCCTTGCTGGCTGTGACCTGCTGACCATCTCACCTAGCCTGCTGGGAGAACTGACCCAGGACCATGCTGTAGTAAAGGCAGCACTCACGCTGCAGAATGGTATGAAAAACTATCCTTTTAAGGATGTGGAAGAAGCAGCAAAAACATGTCCCACACTGCCCCACGTGGTGCTCTGTAGTATTCATTTAATAGTTGTATTGAGTTGTGTATGTAGTGATATAGGGGCAAAGTTATTATTGTACTTGTGTAACAGAAATGTAATGAGAAAATATAGACCTACTCCAAACAAGACATTTGGTGTTCTTATTTGCTCTCCAAATGCAAAAGCTTTTAAAGGACAGGCTACAAGTCACATTCTGTTGATGAAAGGTTTTTATGAAGTCTGGTATCAATGTAGCTTTGGTTATATGCAGGCCCCCTCAGACTTCTGATGACAATCCTAAATTTGACTGTGCTGTAATCTTTCAATGAATACATTTTTAAACTCTTAACTCTTCCCAGCCAAGGCCTGTGATGTAGAGAAGGTGCACCTGGATGAGAAGGACTTCCGTTGGCAGCACAACGAAGATCGCATGGCCGTGGAAAAGCTCTCAGATGGCATTCGCAAGTTTGCTGCTGATGCCATCAAGCTGGAAACTATGATCAAGGTCAAATGGAACAAGATTTGTTTATTTTTCTCGTACCTTTTGTCAATCACTCACTGGCTTTTTTTTAGTCAGTTGACATTCTTTGCTTCTATCATTCTGATGGTATGTCTTCTTTTCTCCACAGGAGAAAATGCTGAACGTGAAAAACGGCCAGTAGAGAACTGTCAGTGGCCTTGGGATGGACTTCTACCACTTTGTGGGAATCTAAGGGACCAAACTCCTATCCTCTCCCTAAGCCCTTTTGATGGCCCCCACTGAACAGATGCCTCATGCCCCTTTTAAGTAATGCTGAGTTTGTAGAGTGAGGGCAGCACTGATTAAATTATCTGGAAGTAAGAAAATAAATGGTAGTTGCCCCTGGAGATTTGATCTGAAGGAAAGAACACTGTAGTCAGACTTGGCCCAGGCTTGGTGGCGACCTGTGTCAGGTCACTTGCAGAGGACCAATTGCCTATTTGGCAGGCAAGAACCGCCATCTTTTGAGTTGTACACAATATTTTGCTTCTCAGGCCCGGAGGTTGATCTAAGAACCCACACTGTAACAATTATGACATTCCTTAATATAATCAGAATTAAATATCTTTTATGAATCAATTAAACTGTCTCCTTGTCTTTCATAAATGTTTTGCCTCCAAAACACAACCAGGTGTAAGGCTTGGCACTGTAGTAAACCAGCCTGGTGAACTGTCTTTCTGGCAAATGAATGTGCCCAGGCTATTCATAAGTCGGTTACTTTAGGACGCAATTATTTCTGTAGGTCCAAAAAATTCTGTAAAAGACCAAAGATTTAAGCCATTTATCTATGGAGACCACATTGGTGATACAATGGAAAGCTTCCTCATCCATCTAGTGTCACTTCACCTATCCAAACTGCAGGCAATGGTTAAGACTGCATCCTGAACTGTATATTTGTACTTTTACTTTTAAAAATGTTTTATATAGGTATTGCAATACTGTAGCATGCTGTATAGATGTACAGTTGCAATGCTGTTTAGGCTACCATGTAAAAGTTGTGGTTTCAGAATAGTAAACATCATGGCTTGCATAATGCAAAATGTGACCAGATGCTGTAGGTTGGACATCCTGGTATTTTTGGCATAGTGCATTTGACATACTATGTACTAGGATATTCTATTTAGTATACCTGAAAAAATTGGAACGGTAGGATGGGTATTGGGAAGCACCAGCAGATAACTGTCACTGTAGGCTGCCACATGAAATCCACAAGGTGGCTCCAAACATGCATTTTGAACGGGCCCAACCGACCACACTGTGTCTCAGAAATGCCTGATGATTGATGCTAAAGGGTACAGATGAATATGACGTGCTGAGGTCTTAATAATGTCCATAAATATGTATCTTGTGTCTGTCAGGTGGACTTCAAAGATGTTGATGACCATTTATTTTCTTTCTTTTTTACAGCATATGGGATATGGTGGTCTGTGCTTTGTGTCCCAGCCTTAAGTGAGCTTTGGTCAGCAAGGGTTCCCGGAACTGTGAAAACCACATATTAGACAATACATTGTGGCTAAATCCAGATATTTTAGTAGGTACTACAGCAGAACATACTGTTGCAACTAATACATATAAAGTGCAACCATTTTGGGACCCAATCTTTCCCTCCTTGCTGATACCTAGACCAGAAGGCCCCCATACATCCTCACCATGCAGACAGAAGAGGTCTTTGGCATCGTGTCTCTGGTCTTGAGTTTCACATCAGCAAAACTGCACCTGTTGAACTGAAAAGTCACTGAACAATGTGTATAAATGATCATTTTGTTGCAGTAGGGTAACTAACAGACTGCAACAACAATTGGAGTTGTATAATTGTAATGCTTACAAGATGCTTGTAAGACAACCCACATGAATCTACTTTTGATAAATATAAATGTAACATGTAGGCCTACCTGTCTTACATGACCCATCTACATTTACACATAAAGCTGTTGGTTAAAGTGCGTTATGTCTTGACTCAGATGGCAACCCCTACAGTGACAAAAAAGGCACAGCCAGCTCGGCAATACGAAGGGTTCATTATAACGGCCAGTATACAAATTGTCACACATCTAATCCACACATTCACGTATACATGCAACCTCCATGCTGGCAAATACAGGAAGGATTCTCTGTCTCTACTGTCTCTGGGTAAGCAGCACACTCTAGACGACTGGCCAATTGTAGTTTAGAATAGGAGGAGACTAACCCGCCTTCTTTGGAACCACGCCTCTGACTCTGTTCAAGGAACGTAGCCAGTGCTTCAGATTGTTGTTAGCGGTTTTGCTATCACGAGCCGTTCTTTTTCCAGACATTTCAATTGAAGATTGTACCATCAACTTCGAACAGCTTTGAAGCTAATTCTTCGTGCAAGTTGTTGTGAAATCAACTAACTGTATCCAACTACATTTGTGCGACGAGTTTGTGTTGGCGGTGGTCTTGCGAGGTAAGTTTTAACCATCTCTCGAAGGCTTGTTCGCTAGCTGACTGCTAGCAAGCAAACACCATAGCTAGCTTAGTTTATTTGGATCTCGCTTACGTTAGTTGACGGGAGCGAGCTCTGCTAGCTACATAACCTTGTCAACGTGACCAAATATCATATTGACATTTCATAGCGTTTTCGACATTTGCTAATCGATTCCCTTAATGAATTTATGTTGCCGTCAAAGAAATGTAGCTGGTTAGCTAGCTATCTACTTAAGCTATGCTACTTTCGACATTTTTACTGACTAGCTAGCAAAGTAGCTTTTTTGCCGTCGTGTGTAGACTACCGTGGTGACTATCATTAGCAAGCTACAACATCTTGTTGGCCAGTCTTCTTTCTAATCCTGGACAGATGATCGAGAACAGTTTATGGGTTTGTTGTGCAGTATTAGCTAATTATAACTTATTACTAGATTCACGGTAGGAAATTGCATTGATCGGCTGCAACCAGTTGGCCAGCTTGGCCGAGCTAGTAGGGTAGTTGCTAACGGAGAATGTTGCTAGGCTAGCAAGTCAGACTGTTGGTCGTCGATTTGTTATCGTTACACCTTGAAAAAATTGCATAATTGATCGTTTGAAGACACATCCAGTTTGGTTAATATTTCAGTTAAAATGTTGAATCTATTTGAACTAGCTGGTGGGGCAACAGTTGCAAAACCACTTTTGACCTGACATCGCTAGCTAGCCACAAGTTCGGGCGCGCTCGAGAGTAGCTAGCAAACAGCGCAGCTAGTTGTGCAGAACTAGCACTAGCAGTCCAATGATGGCGTCAAGTCCTGGAAGGAGGGGGATGGGCAGGTCTAACGTCAGCGATAGTGTGGCGGCGCTGTTTGTGTGGCTAGCTACCTTTGGGAAGCGTTGCATTTCTACTCGTAATATAATGTTAACCAGCACTGGTGTAGTAGTGAACAGTTTTTCTTCCGTTTCTTAATGGCTAGCTAAAGTTCGACTTTTCTTGCTCGTGTTGTTAATGCGACCCGCGTTTATGTTTTCTACCTTGTATACGATCAATATTGTAGCACCCCTACTACCAGACTAGCAATGCACGTAGTAACACATCTCTATCAACGTTGGCTGGCTTGACGCCATATAAGTAACATTTAGTGTCCTAAATGTCACCATGTACCTAGCTGCTTACCACCGCTCCGTATCACTAACTAACATTGTTCCACAACTAGTTACGTTCTGCAGACCATTAGCTTTCTTCCTATTCATCCACTTAGCAAGTTACCGACTGTATTTAGCTTACATTTGAGTCGCTGTAAAATTGTAATAAAATACCCCAATAAAGTACTGCCAGGTGTTGTACGGAGTTTGACAGAGGTTAGCATTGTTGTTGCTAAAAGTTAGCTCTACGCTCCGTTAGCTAGGTTGTAGTGTACATTTTAATTGGAGTGACGTGGACTATCCTATATCATGGTCCCTGTTTCAAGATAGTGTTGGCATCAGAGAACTGCTCAGAACAAAATTCTAGGACATGCAAGAAATCTCTGATAATGCAGTGTGATATTTCTGTTTTCTTCTAAAGGCAAAGTCTCATACCCAGGACTAGCTGATCCCTAGAGTCAGTTGTTTGTTACATGCAACTCATTACTCAAAAGATGCATATACCATTGTCCAAATATAGTTTGACAATCTTCAGGCTTAGAACAAATTGTGGAATCTACCGTGTGAACACCATGTGTGTATATATGGTAATGATTTTGGTGTAAATCTTGTGGTCGGAATGCAGAATGTTTTTAGCTGTGCTTTGAACCTATGATGCTCTATAAACACGATCTCCTTTTACATTCTGATTTTAGTCTATCACTGGACTATGCTAACTATTTCATGTACATGTCTATGATTTCCAGCCCCTTTGAGTATGAGTATACAATGAAGCGGCGCTTGGAGGAACAGGAAACGGTATTTGCGTCTCAGCAGCGTCGTCTCCCAGTCCCAGGCACCGCAGAAGCTTTCCAGCACAGAGTCCTAGCCCCAGCCCCAGCTACATACGAGGCAGTCTCAGACAACATGCAGCCTTCCACTGGCATCCAGTACTCAATTCCCCAGGGCTATCAGGTATGGTTTGGACTGCTCCTCTTTATTTTGGCTGCACATTAATTCATTTTCTAACACGGAACATACCCTTTTGTCCTGGACCTGAATGGATTCAACAAGTACTCCCACTGGCTCTCTTAGTGACAGTTTAAAGTTGCTGTCATATTGTTATACCTGTCACCTAAACTCATGTCACAACAATGAAGGGTAAGGCTCAGGCCATAAATGTGGGCGACAATAGAAATAAAATGTTTTCCCTCTTATTTTCAGGTTCCTACCATGCCCCAGAGTTCCAGTGGACACGGACATGCCAACAGTCCTGCCGCACATGTAGGGCCTCATCCCCACAGCCCAGCAGTCCAATCCCAAGGGCCTGCAGTGGTCCAAAGTCTGGGGGGGGGGCACACCCACCCCCCTGCCCCCATGGCTGCATCACAGGGACAGCAGCAGTTTCAAAGACTGAAGGTGCAACTCATTTTCTTAACATCGAACAATAGCATATGTCACAGGTTATTACTAGATTGTATGGTTACATTTAACTACATCTGTAATTAATGCTGGTGTGAAATCTTGTTTACAGGTTGAAGATGCTCTGTCCTATCTGGATCAAGTAAAATTGCAGTTTGGGAATCAGCCTCAAGTTTATAACGACTTCCTTGATATCATGAAGGAGTTTAAGTCCCAGAGGTTGGTTGCTGTTTTGTATGGAGTGTCTGTATTGTGCTACCTCTTGAGTTGTATTGTTACTTATTTTACTGTTGTGTTTTCATTTTGTTGTATTTTATGGTGTGTGTTTTTGTGCTTTTGTTCAGCACCTCGGTCAGCCTTGCTGTGTTAGTGTGCTTTATAAATAAAATGTACTTACTTACTGTACAGTTATGGAAATGTAATAGCTCTGCAATCCTGCTGAAATGATGTCATTTTGTTGACATTTGGCTGCTAAACAACCCCCCCCCCTTACCTTTACAGTATTGATACTCCAGGAGTGATCGGCAGAGTATCCCAGCTCTTCAAGGGACACCCTGATCTCATCATGGGCTTTAACACTTTCCTGCCACCGGGCTTTAAGATTGAGGTCCAGACCAATGATCTGGTCAATGTAACCACACCGGGTCAGATCCACTACATCACACCCCATGGGATCTCAGTCCAAAACATTCCTGTGACAGGACCTCCCAGTCAGCCAGTGCCCCATCACCAGGCCCTACCACAACCTGGGCCTCCCACCTCTGCTGCCCCAGCACTGCCCTCTCAGCCAACACCAGCCAAGACGAGCAAGGTCCTTCTTACTCAAGTTAGAGCATCCAAAAGTGTATTTGAAATACATTCGTGTTGTCCTATTTATTATTACTAACGGTTTATATCGGAAGGAAGAGCTCATTGTAATTTCCCCATCTCTCCACAGCCGATTCAGTCTCCAGCTCTAACCCCAACCAGCCAGCCCAACCCATCTATCCCTTCGTATGCCTCCCCTCGCTCCCCCTCAGTCCAGTCTCACACACCAGTGAGCAGCACACCCTCCAGTGGCCCACCTCTGCAAAACAACCAGCCTGTTGAGTTCAACCATGCCATCAATTACGTAAACAAGATAAAAAACCGTTTCCAGGGCCAGCCTGACATCTATAAAGCTTTCCTGGAAATCCTGCACACTTACCAGGTCAGAACAGTGAGTGATGCGCACAGGCAGCATTTATATCTGCATGCTGGGCTTAAGTTCAACATGTTTTGATGTTAAGAGGAAGAAAATCCACCATTCAGTAATGAATAATTCCTAAAGGTGATCTTTGATGCTTTTACAGAAGGAGCAGCGTAATGCTAAAGAAGCAGGGGGAAACTACACTCCAGCGCTAACAGAGCAGGAGGTCTACGCTCAGGTAGCAAGACTTTTCAAGAACCAGGAGGACCTGCTGTCAGAATTTGGCCAATTCTTACCAGATGCGAACAGTTCAGTGGTGAGTCTTGAATAATGAGCAAAAACAAAGCTGTTTGCATTGTAAGAGATGCTGTTTGCAAGTTATTACTTGTATATAATACGCTTTATGAAAAGACACCTAAAACCAGCCCTATGGGTTGAGAATTGTTGCTCAAATGGTACAGTTGTTTCCTCAGCTTTTGAGCAAGACCACAGCAGACCGGGCAGAATCTGTGCGCAACGACCATGGGGGGACGGTTAAGAGACCCTTACTGAACAGTAAGCAGAGGCTTAATCAGAATGGCATTCCAATCCGGAGGCACTCTGGAGTGGGTGCCACGCCCCCAGTCAAGGTAAACCCCTTCTTATTAAATAAGAAAAGACACCACAAGGTTGTAACATTTGTTATTTAGGTGAATGTTATTGCACCCTAGCCCCTCATAATTAATTAAGAACAAATAAATCTTGAGCAGATCATCTGTTATCATTTGTAATACTTGTTTTCATATTAATGGTTTGACTTTACTGCAGAAGAAACCCAAGTTGATAGGGAAAGATCACGCCACGGCAGAAGTCGGCAAACATAGTTGTGGCACCGAGTCCCTCTTCTTTGAAAAGGTTACTATCTACAGTTTGTTCATTTTGTAGTGTTTAACATTTTATGCAGATGAATTCAACGTGATCATATTTATTTTATGTTAAACTTAAATACCACATTTTCTAAATCCATCCATTTGCATGCATGAGAATGTCTCTACTTTGCCCATGAAGTTTTCTCTGGTGTATGCTATAATGGTTGTGTGTGGGCTATTCCACAGGTGAGGAAAGCCCTCCGGAGCTCCGAGGCTTACGACAACTTCCTGCGATGTCTGCTCATCTTCAACCAGGAAGTGATCTCTCGCGCAGAGTTGGTTCAGCTTGTGATACCATTCCTGGGGTGAGCATACAGAGTCATGTTTTCAGAGTCGAAAAGTAATACTGGAAAAAAATAAAGATACAAACAAATTTACATGATTAGAATTTACGAAAGTATGCTCACTTTTTGGGATATTTACATAGCTGACTATGGATTAGTAACACATGTTTTGGAATGTCATTCACAGAAAATTCCCAGAACTTTTTACTTGGTTCAAGAACTTCTTGGGCTACAGAGAGTCCACACACATCGAGAGCTTTCCCAAAGAAAGGGCAACGGAGGGCATTGCAATGGAGATTGACTATGCTTCTTGTAAGAGGCTGGGCTCTAGCTACAGGGCACTGCCTAAGAGCTACCAGCAACCCAAGTGCACAGGGAGGACTCCACTGTGCAAGGAGGTGAGTTTTTTGAGAGGTCTATAGAACTTTTGAGCTGGTATTCCGATGGCCCCTTGGTTCTGCTTATGTTATGGAACGTTTTTGTTTTATAGTTTAATAAATCCATTCCCTATCAGGTTCTCAACGATACTTGGGTGTCCTTCCCTTCATGGTCGGAGGACTCTACCTTCGTCAGTTCCAAGAAGACTCAATATGAGGAGCATATTTACAGATGTGAAGATGAGCGTTTTGAGGTGAGGGCTGTTTCCTTAAATGTCCTGTCATACATACTTTCAGAATGTTTTGCAGATGGATATCAACCCTATCTGCTTGTTAAGCAGCTAGTCCTCGTGCATACTGGTAACATATTATACCCATCGCTCTTTTCTCCCGTAATCCTGTTAGCTGGATGTTGTGCTGGAGACCAACCTGGCCACCATCCGAGCCTTGGAGACCGTACAGAAGAGAATCTCGCGCATGCCGGCTGAAGAGCAGATCAAGTTCAGGCTGGACAACTCCATGGGTGGCTGCTCAGAGGTCATCCACCGCAAAGCCATCCAGAGGATATACGGGGACAAGGCGTCCGACATCATTGATGGCCTCAAAAGGAACCCAGCTGTCTCCGTCCCCATTGTGCTCAAGAGGTTAGTTGTTGTGAATCCAGTCTTGCACAAATGTAGCTATATTATGATTTTGTTTCAGAAACGGTTCAATGTCATTGTCTGGTTCTGTTGATAATGTGTTTCCAGGTTGAAGATGAAAGAGGAGGAGTGGCGTGAAGCTCAGAGAGGTTTTAACAAGATCTGGAGGGAGCAGAACGAGAAATATTACCTGAAGTCTCTTGACCATCAAGGCATTAACTTCAAACAGAATGACACCAAGGTCTTTCGCTCAAAGACCTTACTCAATGAAATTGAGACAATATATGATGAGGTAAGAGACAGCAAGCGACATTAATCACCGCTTTAGAATCCTAAAGCAGTCTGTGTTTTCTCGAGCCAGTCAATATTCTGGTGTGATGTTGGTTGGTACACATTGGGTGTATTGTTCACGATGACATGGAAATTATCAATGTTTTTGTACTCTTGTGCTTCTCCCTTTTCATTTAAGTTGGACCAACCTTTTTGTGTCCCACAGCGCCAGGAGCAAGCATCTGAAGACGCAGCCACCCCATCCAACGGCCCCCACATGACCCTGACCTACGAGGACAGTCAGATCTTAGAGGATGCCGCTGCTCTCATCATCCACCATGTCAAGAGGCAGGTGGGGATCCAGAAAGAAGACAAGTACAAGATCAAACAGATCATCCACCACTTCATCCCTGACATGCTGTTCTCCAGACGTGGGGAGCTTTCTGATGTAGAGGAAGAGGATGAGGAAGATGAGGAAGATGATGCCGAGATGGAAGAAGATGGTGCAAAGAAGCACAATGGGCTTCCAGGCAGTAGCTCCGGAAAGTCTAAGCTTCTGTTCAACAACACAGGCGCCCAGAAGTTGCGAGGGCTAGATGATGCCTACAACCTGTACTATGTCAACAACAACTGGTATATCTTCCTGCGTCTGCACCAAATCCTTTGCTCCCGCTTGCTGCGCATCTATGGCCAGGCCGAGAGACAGATCGAAGAGGACTGTCGAGAGAGAGAGTGGGAAAGGGAGATCCTCGGCGTCAAACGGGATAAAAATGAGAACCCTGCCATCCAGCTCCGACTGAAGGAGCCTAGTAAGTAGTCAAACCCTCCAAAATTGTATTCACTTCATACAATAGAGAATTATAATAGCACCAGCATAATACCATGTGGCCTGACATTCTCATTATGGGAAATATTATATAGAGATGCATTTTAATAATCATGCATTTATTGGCTACGCCTTTATCCAGTGGGGATTTCAAACTGACAACTTCTTGAGCTTCTGAGCTGGCGCCTTATATAATGTTTTACTATACTTAATTGTCCTTTCCCCTACAGTGGACATTGACGTGGATGACTACTACTCAGCCTTCTTAGAGATGGTGCGAAACCTTCTGGACGGTAATATGGAACCGGCTCAGTATGAAGACTCCCTGAGGGAGATGTTTACCATCCATGCCTACATCGCATTTACCATGGACAAGCTCATCCAGAGTATTGTCCGGCAGGTTAGTCAGAACAAAGACTTTCGTTTGGACATTTATCTACCCAGGCTACTCAAGTTAAAAAGTTCAGAAGATGCATATTTATAATAATAGTTATTTTCAATGTCCTTAATGAAGCTAGAACTTGAACAAAAGCGTGTACTTAGGCCAAGTAAGTCCCGTTTAGAAACATACTATACAACAGACCAAGGAGAAATTTGTCAGATGCCTGTAATATCTATTTGTTCCATTAATTAACCAACTTGCACCTGTTTGCCTTGTCGCTGTATTTTTGTTTTTGACTTAATATCCAGCTCCAGCACATTGTGAGTGATGATGTTTGTGTACGGGTGACTGACCTCTACCTGAGCGAAAGTGCCAACAAGGCCACCGGAGGCAGTCTGTCCACCCAGGCTTCCAGGACCACTGTTGAGGGGGCTTACCAACGCAAAGCAGAGCAGCTCATGGCCGACGAAAATTGCTTCAAGGTGCAATGAGCTTGTTCATGAATGGCCATAAGTAGAATACTGTTTTCTCATAGGACCTTGAAACTAATGTGCAAATATACAGGTAAAACTTCTGCAGTAAAAATTGTTCTACTTGCACGCATTTGTGTTTATAAAAATGGTATGGCAGGAGTCCATTGACCATTTAAATGATGTTTGTGTTTGCGCTCCAAGTTTCTGCCACCACCCTACTGGTTGTCTGCATCCCTATCCTCTAACTTTCTCCCATTAACCTTCTAACACATCTTTCCATTTTAATCTTCTGTGGTCTAGCTGATATTTGTGAAGAGTCGAGCAAGTGTTAACCTGTCCGTAGAGCTGCTGGACACGGAAGAGGATAACTCTGATGAGCCTGCTGAAGCAGAGGTATGTGTGTCATCACAAATACCTGAACTGAGTTTTTTGTATTTAAGAACCTATATTTAGTCGTTAAGAAGAAAATATGCCCCCTCCCCAACTTGCAGTGCTATGAGTGTAATAGAAACAAATATATCACAGAACAATAAGAATAGCCCTACATTGCCCTTGTCCTACATTACAAATATATGGTTATGACAGATCCACACATGTTGTATTGTAGTACATAACTACTAGTAACAGTTTAAATAGAGCAGTTATGCTACATCTATTAAGCAGAGGGAAATGGGCAAGCGTAAGGATTTGAGACTTTGACAAGGGTCAAATTGTGATGGCTAGGCGACTGGGTCAGAGCATCTCCAAAACTGCAGCTCTTGTGGGGTGTCCCAGTCTGCAGTGGTCAGTACCTATCAAAAGTGGTCCAAGGTAGGAAAAGGAAGGCTCATTGATGCATGTGGGGAGTGAAGGCTGGCTGGTGTGGTCCAATCCAACAGAAAAGCTACTGTACCTCAGATTGATGAAAAGCACAGATGGTTCAGGAATGGTTTGAGGAATGCAACAATGAGTTTTAAATATACATTATATATCTTGTTTCGTTACAGCGGTGGTCGGACTATGTGGGAAGATACCTGAACTCAGACTCGGCGTCTCCAGAGCTGCGTGAACACCTGGCCCAGAAGCCTGTGTTCCTCCCCAGGTGAGGCCTCGGCTGTGTGTCCCTCTGTCTACACACTGCCAAAATCGATGTCCTGACTAGCCTGGCACTGTTTCACATGCCAAACCAGCTGACAAAAATGGCTGATTTCAGAACCAGTGCCAGTCCTTTTCCCATGTAATGAAGGTTCTAGGTTCCCCTTAGTATCAAACCTGAGCCCCAAAGGCCCATCTGGTAAAGCACTTGTTCAAAGGTTCTGTCGTTCTAATGGACAGTCGACAGTTGACTTGCAAGTATGTTTGTTTTTATTATTTTCTCATACAATTGCCAGTGAAGTTAGTGTAAAAAGTTGAAGGAGGAATGCTGTTAGTACCAGTCTTCCTATGTGGGTCAAAAGAAGAAAAAAATAATAATAATAATAATTGGAAGTGAACTTCAAAAGCTTTTTTTTCTCAATTTATGATCCCTCTGCCTTTTTCTCATGAAGATTGCACTTTATCTGGCCACATTTTTTAATAGGAGGGACTATTTATTTATGCATTAGTTTAGTCTCTTTTTAATGGGGCCCTTTATTTATAAGTGTTGTATTTTTTTAGACTATAGTTGTAGACTAGTGTTCATTTGAACTTTCTACTTTTCCAACTGAAAAGCTATCAAATCATTGGGTTTGAGTATTGAAAATGTATTGCATTTCATGCAATTTTTATTGTGCAGATAGGGCATCTACATTGGTTTGATACATGAACTTAAAAGTAAAAGCCTATAGGTTTACTTTACACATTTCTTATGTAAGTATGGGAGTATTTTTATACCGTCACATATTGGAGTTCTGTACAACAAATATTTTCTCTGTTAGAATAAATCTATTTAGTTGAGCTTAGCCTATATGAACAAATTATGGTATACCCCATCTCATGATTTAATGTGATGTCACATCAGCTATTTTCTCTGTGTGACATTGAGATGAGACTGAATGACACCATGCCTGTAAAGGCCAACAGTGAAAATATATCAGAGAAAAAGATTCGGATTAAAGTATAATTTTTCTTTTCAACTTACTATCATTAGATGCCCTATGTTTGTGATTGTATTCATATGAGACGTCCTGTATGTGACTTATTTAATCACTGTTTAGATAACTGTAAATGTTGTACGATTTGAAAGTTTGGGTGTTCGGTGTACTCAATATAATGTGTAAAACAATTTAAGGATACAGTGCACTCCCGTTGCAATTTTTGTTGTGGGTGAGGTTTTATACAAGTTTTCAAGTGCTGATAACTCATGAAAACGCTGGTCAAGCACACATCTGCAACACTTGTACAGAAGAGGGGCTTGTGAATAAAATGGTCTGAATTGTATGTTCAAATGTTCGTGTATTTCTTTCCAGACGTCTCAGAGCATTGCATGGAGGGGTGTTTGGGTCTTGTTTTAAGCCCCAGATGAGTGTTGCACATCAAGCCTGTCTGTCTTTGATTTTCAGTGCTTGTAGCTGTTTTTTGAGATGGCTGTCCATAATCATAAACATTTCAATGGGCTGGGGGAAAAACCAGACAAAAGAGAAAATCTTATTCCGTTTTCCTCTTTTAAACCCATTGCTTAATTTGGTATTTGTCTTGACAAGATATGATTTATCAGTGCTCTCACCCACATCTTTTGTTTTTCATATTAAATAAGAGGTCGGTACGAAAGAACCTTTTCCGTAGAAATACTTTGAACAGCAGTAAAAAACAAAACAAAAAAAACAGCAGTTTCTTTTGCAGTTCAGTTTGGTCCTCATTGCATGATCATAACGCTCTGTACATTGTCAGTGAAAGTATGTGCACATCAAAGTATATTTCAACCCATATCCTGGCTTGTTAACTCTTTTGGCGGCAATTTAAAAAGTGTTGTTTGTCACATTTTATTGGAAAATTGGCTACTTCACTCTTATGTCTTTAAGTGGAGCCCTGAATGCAAAATATGCTTCATGGTTTCAGTCCTCGCTCACCTCTACCCTCTGTGGTAAGTACACATTTAAAACTTTCATTCCAGCGGGGTGTATAATTGCATTTTTTAATGCTTGCAAAATTGGATTAAATTTGATTGACCAAAATATTGTTTGCCAAGGATATTGAGACTTTAATAATAGAATAATTAAAAGAATGTTAAACGGAAGTGCACTGTACAGAAATACTGCTGCTGCTGCTGCTACAATAGAACCTCCCTCCCTAATGATTTGATTCCTTCATAAATTATCTGGACAGTTGCTACGCATGGATATCAAGCCAATTGTTTTAAGGGACAGTCCTCTCAAATTTCAGAATACTCCTTTCAAATTAAAGGGATCATGATTGTTACAATGTTGTGTCACAAGTTATATGACCAAAAACGTTGACTTGTGATTATCTCTTTTTTTTTAGGTGAACGTGTTTTATTTTATACTTGCACTAAGCCAGTGGTGTGTTTACATCTTTCACTATGATTTCCCTGAAATATTTAGAAATTTGCGTGAACTTTCCCTGTAAACATGACTGAGTGCTTGGTTTATGGGCACATCAAATTTATATCTGCTGCATTGTCATGTGTGTCTCAACTTTATTTTTTTATCAGAAATCTCCGTCGGATTAGGAAATGCCAGAGGGGTTGGGAACAACTTCAGCAAGAGAAGATGACAAAGGGCATATCTGACAAGTCCCAGGACGGCACTGAGGACCTGAAAATGGAGTGCATGTTCAAGCTGAACTCTTACAAGATGGTGTATGTCTTCAAATCGGAGGACTACATGTACAGACGCACTGCATTGACACGAGCTCACCAGGTAAGCATTACAGCGCCTTTCGTATTATGTTAAAGTAATAAACCTATTGATTTAGAACCATTTTGATTATATTTTTTTTCAAATGTTTAATATTTCAAGTTTTTTGAACTACCATCCCCTCTTAACCTTCTTACCATTTTAATAATTAGTGTTGAGTGTTGTAGAAGGAAATGGTAGCTCACCGTAGCATCTCCCATATGTCTCCAGTCACACCAACGAGTGAACACTCGCCTGCATAGACGCTTCCAAGCCTGGGTGGACACTTGGGCAAAGGAGCATGTAACCAGCGAAATGGTTGCACACAACCGCAAGTGGCTGATGGGAGAAGGGCGGGACGGTCTGCTGCCTTGCACTACAACCTGCAATCCCGAGATCCTCCATTACCTGAACATCAACAAGTACCGTGTGAAGTATGGAGCACCATAGCCACCCATTCATCCTTGTATATTATCACTTATCATTGTCAGAAAAAATCCATGTGTCAGCAAGTATTTGATGCCGCCGACTGGGAAAAGTAATATAGTTGATGATTTTATTTGGACTTAGAAGATTGGTCTACTTCTGCTTGACTAAACGCCAAATTTTGGGGGCTGCCACTTTTCCATGAATTCTTAATCCCCCTATCTCCACACCCGCTTTTAATTGTGCACTTCTGAAAATAGCTGCATTGTTGGGACTATGAACCATAAAAGGACATGAGTAATTGGAATCTATGGAGTTTGGATTTGATCTTCCATTGTAAGCAGATGTAGATTATGATTGTAAGAAAACTTGAGCATATAGCATGCCATAGAAGTTTGTCGTCATATTCCATCATACAAATTGAACTGCTCACTAAAGTATTTTTTTCTAAGTAATTGGACATTCTGTAGCAATATTTGTGGTTTTTATAATGACCACTCATCCCAAAAAATAATTGAGGAAAAAACTAACAAAGCAAGTGTCACCATTTGCGTGATAGGAAGAACACGAATACGAGGAGGGTTTTGATCTCAAACTGTAAAGTTGTACAGGCTGTGAATGTTCTTTCCCTGTGGTGCAGGCCTGTGTGGACTATATTGGTAAACATCTCTGGCATCATTGTTATGGAAATTGTGCACCCACACAACAAAACTTTGGTAGTACACCAGCTAGTCCAGCTCAGTAACATCCAGCTGCGTACACACTGTCCACCTTCTGTAAATAGCTTGTTTATAGTTGTCTTTTTTATTACATTGATGTGTAGCGTACTCTAACAAACTTAGTATAAACCATAGGTAGAAGTTACAGAAAAGAAGTATATTGAAATTGCAAACATTTTAATGATGGTTTTTACCAAAGGATGTTTATTAGACGTTTCCTTTGTGTTCTGTTATCGTGTTTTGTAGTACAAGCCTTCCTAAGAATAGCTAAGTCTTTTCATCTTGAAATCAGCAATTGGATCAGTTTCAAGACTGTTGTGTTACTGAAACATTGGCTTAAAATCTCACTCGGACTTTCTGAACAATGAATGTAGCCATCAAACAATTCATGCTTTTCAGTGTAGATGTTAGTTCTGAAGATCTGGTAAATAGGTCTTTACCTGCATAACAATGGTCTTTTCAGTCTCTGATTTGAAATGGATCTTCCTTAAAAGTTGCAGTTGGTTATGGCCCCTGTTCCTTTAAACATTGTGATTGAGAAACTGGTGGGTTTTCAGCATGTAAACAGAACCTTCACTATAATGGTCTACAACATGGATGAACACAGGAACATTTGTCTTCTTACTCCTTCGACAGAGTGTGTTGACAATAAATGATGTTCCAATCGCAAAATGGTTGCTGTATCAACAGAATTATTTGACATTATAATTTCCTGAAGTCTAGCCAAGAGTATAAATTGTTTAAAAATTCACATAATTATTATGTGATTGTTAACCATATAAATCCTCTTCAGAGTCCTAAAACAACAACCAAGCAATAAATGCAAAATGCTTTATGGCAAGCTTTTGTTTTGTATAATACAAATATGAATGTTTTCTCTCAAATGTGTTTCTAGTGACAAGGATTTATTTTAATTTCTTTTATTTTTAAAGTTTGATACAAACATCAACCAACACAAGGTGGCCCCTCAATGGATTTCTTACTAACATATTGCACATCTGTCCCATGTGAACCAACCAATGAATCCAGTACTTTTGTCTGGTACCAGCTGTCAATTTGGACCTCAATTCACATGACAAATTAGGCACTAGGCCTATATGAGAAAGGAACAATGGACTAGACCACTCAACTATCATCTGACCAACCAAGTGAACTCTCAAAAGTAGACTGTACTTTTAAATCTCCAACTGAACTACTAGGAGAGCAGAGAAATATAAGACCCCCCCCCCACCTTCCACTCTAAATGAAAAGTGTTTTTCAACAGTTTCAAGAAATCCTTGTGTATAAATCAGCTCTGTCAGCACTGTAACCAGCTACAGACAATCTTGGAACCGTTTATATCTTAGGACTGGTTTTTATTTTTATATATTTACTGTGTCGATACATTGAAATACAGGATAACTACCGGGCAGCTGGATTGTACATAAACACAAAGACTGCATTTGTAACCCATTTACCGTGTCTCATTACCACCTCTTTTCTTGACTTCTATGATGTTGTATACTTTAGTGTAGTATGGTGTTTGGCATTAAACTATCCTTTGAATAGATACACACTTTGGTGTCTTTGGTTTATTTTTGTCTTCTTCCTGTCCAAGAGAAACATGTTTATACATTTGACATATTCCTAAAGAGGCCTTGAATAATGCTATGCTCCAAACTCTTTTTATTGAAAATGAGCTAGAAGAGAATGAACGACGCACACTGAGTTATTTTTTATTTCCATTACTGAAAGCACGTTAAATACATGACGGAATACATGTTGCGGTCAGTTGCAAATGATTATTTTGCATAAACATCTATAGGTTGTCAACTATGTTTTGAGAGAAATGTTGTTGAATGAGATATGATTCTATTATGCAAGCTTTGTTATTGTGGTGATCTGTGCTGGTAGCTCTTTCTGATCTGCTACTCTCGTAAGTAAATTCGCGTGCACACAATGTCATCTGCTCCAAAAGTCTGAAAAGAGGTGAGAGAGACAGAACATGGTCAGTAATTTATATATAATTTGATATTCCATTTAAGAAAATTGTTTTAAGCCTCAGACTGTGTGGCCTTAAGGTGCTACATGGAGATTGTACACATAGTATTTACACATTCACACTTGTTTCCATTGGACACCACGCAGTTAGTCACATGGCAGTTGGTAAAGAACAGTGCAGTCGCTGTGAATGAATGAACACACAAGGAAGAGCGGGGGGGTAAACGTTGGGGAGCTGTGTTGCAAGCGGTTGGTTGTCAACCCTGCAAGATGCATGGGTGTTTCAGAAGCGTGACAAAAGTGCATCTGAACTTCTACCAGCTCCACAGATCATTATCCCAGCACATGGGATAGAAGTGAGGGAGGACAAAGAAAGATCGCTCGCCTCTGAAGAATGGTGGCAAGACGGGTCCATCTGCCGTTGGTTGGGGCGTCCAGGGAGACATTAAGGCGAGGTGCGTCAGGGACCATCGGCATTTCCCCAACAGAACATGATCAATGAGGCCCATTACTGCAAGGAGACTTGGGCGACAGCCAGAAACCCGCCCCCCCTCTGCACTGTTGTTGGTATGGTTCTGCATCAGTCATTTATGGCTTACATTTATTGGAAATGTTGGACATTTTCATAGTTTCAAATCTAAAGCATAAAAGTTCTATAAAAATATGCTACAAATATATTTGTTATTCTGTTACTGTAGAAGGCCAAGTTCAAGTGTAGCCTATCTTCCAACTTCTTTTCGGGTTGCTTATAGACCCCAGTGTTTTTTGTGTGAGAATCACTCATACATAGAATCACTCATAAATGGTTGATCTAGGAATCAAGCCTCAAGTTTAGCTGTGCCATGCCTACTGAATAGTGAAGACGGCTACAACAGGACACGAGGATATTAATTATTTCACTCATGTAATGGTTGTGTATTTATTTTTTACCAATGATAATTAGTTATGGTTTACAAATGTTAATCATTATTAAATTATCTACAAATGATTCACAAGGCCTCAAAAAAAACAGTGGTAACAATACCTTTTTAAAGAGACTTAACAAATGAATTAGGGTTGCCTTCTAATGATAAACTGATGACAACCTGATATTCTGTGCATTTTGAAAAGTTTGACTTCACAAAGCAACAGGCATTTCATCTGCTCTCCCAACATGACCTCAAGGCCATATCATATTACTTATCAATCCAATATGGACTAAAGTACACACCCTTATGTTGGGTGGGAAAATGCTGTATTTCGTTGTTGTTCAAAGCCCATTTTTTGTTGCGAAGCTCCTGCATTCTTTTTTTTAAGCATTACTTGCAAAGGTTTCCCCTCAATTTGACTAGTGTTAGTTGGAGTCAATAAAGACTGTCCTAATCACATACAAATTGAAGTCATTGGGCTCCCTTCGGTCTGTAAAACCAAACAAAACACTTACAAAAAGCACATGGCTCTATGGTGATATGGGTAATATCACTGCCGGTGCTGGCAAAGGTGAGGTGTTTTTGATGGAATCAAGAATATCCAACTCTTTGTTAGAGGATAGTTTAACAACAAACGTATGGTTGTGTAATATCAGCCTGGGTGTGTACACCTCAAAGAATTCATTGAAGGTCCCACTGGAGTTTTTACAGAGGTGTTGTGGAACTGGACTCTGTCCAGCCTGGACTATGAAAGATGATCACAGATGTTCTGTCCTTTCTACAACATTCCTTAAAAAGACTTGATGGTTCAAATCCTTTGTTCTATTTAGGCAACCTACACAAGTTTTTCTCATTTGGGTGCAGTAGAGGTGCAATTATCGATTGTTTATACAGTATCCTGTAGACCAGCGTATATGGTTTGTTAAAGAGAACTATGAAATGTTTCTTACCAGTATGAGTTCGTCTCCTTTCAGTTCCCGGGTCCAATACGTCTTGGGTCCATTTCCATCCAGAAGGGTTTGCCTGCAGTGCATTTTGCTCTCGGTTTCCCATGTGGCGAGGCTCTGGGCAGAAGTGCAAAGCATGAGTATGACCCAATATAGAAAATGTGGTCTGTCTATATCGATATGATTGATTGGTAATAGCTAGGTAAAGGGGCACAGTTTCAGTAAGTCAGTCATGTTGCATCGGATATTAAAATATAGTGTCTAGATTGGTATAATTGCAAACCGTGTTCTCTAGCCCAGTGGGTACCTTGCACTTCCTGCCATCAACAGTTTCCTCGTTGAATTCCTGGCCAATGACAAATTTAATCTCCGTGGTGCGCACAGTGGTGGAGGTCTTGATGTAGAACTGCTCGCCGGTCTGCCTGATCTCAACGTGGGGTTTGGAGGCCGCCGCCACAGCAACCTTTCTCAGCATAGCATTCACCCCTGTGAAGTATAGCCAACATTTTTATATTTAATTCATTTAGCTGATGATGTTTTACCAATGCAACAAACAAATCATGCATATAGCAAGCACAGCAGATAATCAAGGATCAGAAGTGGACAGTCATTTCAGTGTTTAATGCCATGGAACAATCTGCACACAAATGCAGTATCTGTTAACCTGATGTGAGCAGGGCGCTCTGGTGTCTCACTGGGTAGAGAGCCTACTACATGGGCTGAACCCTTACAGCAGTGGCCCGGGTTTGATTCAAGCCCGGGTTGTTTGCTGCATGTCTTCCCCTCTCTCTCTCTCTCTCTCCCCTGCCTTTTCTGTCTGTCTTAAACTGTCTCTATCCAATAAAGCTCCCAAGCATAAAAACTGCTTACATCAAAAGGGTAATTTGAACCCTACAAAGCAGACCTATATTGCACCATTTGGAAATATTAAGTGTGCATGTTATGTATCTTAGCCAAAGCAAAGAAACAAATGCATCTGTCCACTAAGTGGCAACTGTGAAGTAGCCTCACAAATACAACTTTTCAAAAGTAATTACTCAATGTATTCTACCTAGGTTTGCAACATTTAGACGACTACAAAATAAGCCATAAAAGAGCTTAAAACACTAGTCAGTTTTATTTTGGTATTTCATACCAGATTTCGTAAGCCTCTATTTCTTCTCATTTCATCATGCAGAGATGAATACAGTTACCACATTTGTCTGCTTCTGGCGCCATGGAGTGGAACAAAAGAGATTTAAATTCCCCTTCCAAACATGAAATGGATCTCACAAGAAGATTGCACGATTTCAGTGGCAGTGTTGGTGTTAGTATAGCAATTTGTGTTTAAGTAATGCCTAAATAAAAGTAACTTCTTCATAACGTTGTAGAACACGATGGATATTCCTCCTGAGAAATTATTGCAGCAATACAGTGTTTACCTCCTCTGTCACACAGTCAACGTACAAACAACTGGATGAGAAAATGTCGGTCTGTGCCCCATTTATTTCCCAAATTCTGCATGTTTCCCATGCCTCAAGTACTGCTGGGCCAATACTAAAGCCTTATTGTTTCCACTGCAATTAAAACTGGTGTACAGTACTTGAGTTTCCCAAGGAGGGGATTTCAATCTTTCCGTTATTTTCTTTTCTCTCCCTCACATCTTTGTTTGACAATGAAAAAAACAAATGATGATGCCGGGGAGTTTTGTCTGAGCCAATAAGTAGGCTAGACCTTGGGCTCAGGGAGAGAGATCTCATTTGGAGTCACAGGAGACAAATTTGAGAAAACAAACACAGTGAATTGTCTCACCCATTCAGTGCTAGTTGGGCTCAATAGTACAGATGATCTGATTGAATCTCAAGGCCTTCAACTGAAATGGTGCTGGAATTATTTGAAGGCAGTAAAGGAGACAATAGATCATTCCAAATGATTTGCATCTCCAGCTAAAAACCCATGTAGGCTATTTTATGCCCATATTGTACACAGGACATACTTTTGAGTTTTTCCATGCATGGAATCAAGCCCATAGGAATGCTATGCATCTGCCATTTGAAATAGTGATTATAAGAAGGGAATTTAAGTCACTCTTAGTTCTGACCATTGAGTGACAGAAACATAGAGAACGGTTGAGAACCAGACAGAGGGAAATAGGAGTCAGAAAGAAAGAGAAAGGGAAAACAGTTTAAATATACTCAAATCAAATTGACAAAACATAGCATATTGAAAATATCTATAACTACTGTGTTGAGCAGACATATTAAGATATCAAACACACAGTCAACCAGTGAGCCTTAGACATTGTGGTAAAGATTTAATTTGATCTCACCTTAAAAAGCACAGTAATCGAAAGTATTTGTGCTTACCAAGGGCTTTCAGCAGATCATCAAAATGTTCACTGCTCTTCATTTTCCAAGTGCCGGCGAAATTGGGCATTTTCTTGGGGTGGCTGAGGATACCTGCCTGTGTCTCTTCTCCTCTTGATGTAGTCTGAATGCTCTCTTTTTGCCTCCTCAGTCTCTTCCTCCCTCTCTCCTTGTGTAATGATCCTTCACAGTGTGCCTCTCCCTCGCTTTATCACCCCCACCCCTCCTCACACACACACACACACACACATTTTCTCTGTCTCCGACTCCCTCTCTTTCCCTCTTCCTCTCTTTATGGCTCTCTATTTCTCCCTCCTTTTTTCCTTCATTCAGTCTCTGGTTTTCTTCATTTTTCCCTTTTCATTTCTCTCTCTCAATGGTCAGAACTGAGTGAGTTAAATACCCTTGTTCTAATGACTATTTCAAATGACAGATGCATAGTGGTTCAGATGGGCTAATTTTCAGGCTGTAATATAAATGGATACATAGCATATTCAAGTGGGCCGAGTAAAGCCGAATGATGAGGCCATGATCATTAATGTATGATGTCACCACATAAATAACGCCACATTGCATACAATGTGGCCTTATTGCTGTAGAATGTTAATCGGAAAATTATATTGTATGAAACATATTTGAATGAGCCGTTGTGCAGTGAATTCCCCTTTATACTCCCTAATGATCGAATTCATGAGGCCATTCTTATGTCACATGATACATTTTTTGGGAAAGTCAACATTTCCCCTTATTGCTGATTTTTCTGCTTGGTTCAGATAAGGCAGTGCTGAAAACCAAGCTTACCAGGCTTTTTATGCATTTCTCATTAAGGTGAAGTAATTGTCGGTTCAGCTGTGTACTCCTCCAAATCTATAAAGGACTGTACCTCTTGAGAATAAGTGGCCCACCCAAGCACCCACTCATTTCCCCCACCACCGCTACCCAAAGTCTGACTTGTTCTCTGTCTCCATGGCTCTTCATCAGTCACTTTGACCGAGTGCCTTTCAGACAGTGGTTGATAATTAATGTATGGAGGAAGTCCAGGAAGTCTCTTTTTTTTAAAGGGCTCCATCTAGTTCCCAACGTTTGCCTTAATTTGTCTCATTAAACATCTAATTGTTTTTATCCTGGCTTGCTTATCTATTTTTTTTAAAGACCCCAAAAAATAAGAAGATTGAGACACAGCAGAGTGAAACACATCATCTGACCCACAGTGCTAATGAACAATGTTTGACATGTCTGGGACAAACTGTCCCAGGTACATAATTTTTTCTAAACACTTTTTTATATTGCTTGTGAAAGACAACTCATGGATTACTGTAAATGCCACAGTAGCACATTTAAAGGACATCTTTGTACTCGAACAGTACAGTATTATGCATGTGGGTTGCATTGGGCAATTGATTGTGTAGACAAGTCTCTGGGTGTTTTTCTTCCTAAAATCAGTATGAATGTGGAGTCATATTGGAGGAAACCATTTAGATTGGATTATAACTAAGTTGACCATTTCTTTCTTACCTACTGATGAGATAAATGAGACATTTAGTTACACATGTGTGACCTCTATCATGACATCAACTATTGATATTAGTTATTAGGACCACTGTATCCCAACATGTTCACCCAAATCAACATACAACCATTGGACAATTAACTCTTCTAAAATGTTTTAGGAGTCATCAAAGGATGGGCGTAAAGATCTTTACAACAGTCAATCCTACGTTCGACCAAACCAGCATCATGAGAATGAAGGCTTAACAGGTGCGCTCAATGGTGTTTTGAGGAACAGTGCTGAATTAAGTGCTAGTGGCAGTGTTGCTAGAATGGCAACAGTTCTAGAAATGTATCGGTTTACCAGTTACGTTTTATTGACCGAAAATTGCAGCCATCCATCACAAATGAAAGAACCCAAATAATGTTTTAAAGAGTAAAGATTACCATGAATAATTACTCAAGTTACCTGTCTTACCTGTCACTCACTGTCTACACTTTGATCACATAAAAACACTGTGGTCTTTTAGTTAAAAACACATTCCAAGAAGTAGTCCACATTCAGTCAAATTACTCCCTCGTTCTCTTGGCTAAGTATTTCACAGAGCAAGTTTTCAGAGAGGAGATAATTATGTGAAATTGACCCAGGGCTTTCCCACTAGAAATGGTGTGAGAAAAAGAAAAACATACGTTGGAAATATATATTTGAGGATTGGTCATAAGATATTTACTTCAGCATAACCACAATATCTGTTACAGCATCAGCTGTGCTAATGCCCAGAGAACAGATCAGTTCCATATAAGGTTGTGTAGATCCAACCATAAGCTTAAACTATGAATGAATGGAAAGTGTGTTTGTGGAAAATAATTAGAGATGAACACTGGCGTAATAGATATCCAATGGGTGCTCTGTCCCTTTAAAATGGTCACTCAAATACAATTTATTTACAAAGACAGTGTCTAAAAATCTGAATATATTATTATGGCCTCAATTGTCATTTTATCAATATCAATGACAATATTACAAAAACGACTTAAAAGGGATTTATTTCAAAGACTATATTTTTGTAGTTTCTAAAAAAACTACAACTGCTTTTGAAGCCCAAATAATCAGACTTAATTCACACTGATTGCACTCCAGTGATTTACTGATACAATACACAAAATCACAACTTGTAACTTCTTACACCTGACACACTTCCATTTGACATGGTTTCCTTTACAGAGTAGTTTGCTGGTGATGCAGCATTCTTAAAACCACACTAAGCACCAAACCCAACGGGTCTTGAGTATGGCAATAACATTTTTACTTTACCAATTTTTTATTTGTCAATACAGTACTGATAAGTACCAAGTTAAGTACAGAATTTGATTTTTGAAGTGGAAACCTATTTATTTCCCTGCTTCCTTAAGTGTGTATTCATTCTTAATTCTAAAATACTGCAATTATTCAGGGAGGAATTATACTATACCACCATATTTTGCACGTGTCTTTTTGAACAAATAACCAAATTGTAAAATCAATTTTTTCAAGACTGGTGACTTGTCTTCCTCAAAAAAAAGGTTTGGTGCAAAGTGAACTCTATATTGATCTGTTATCTTCCTCAGGCTCAACACTTCACTAATTATACTACTAAGTATGGGGGGAGATAAATGGTTACATTGGGCAGCTTCAAGTTTATGTAGATACCCTATAGTTGCATACAAATGTTAAATGTAAGAGATTCCGTTTCACATTTGGGGTAACCATTAAGTAAATGAGCCACTATGGAGTCACATACAGATTCTAATCCAAAATGGCAGAGTTATTACCTCACAGTAATACAACTCTCCACAATTTACTAAAAAGGCAACCATTCAAAAAAGGCAAAAATAAATGAACTTAATTAAAAGACAAGAAAGCCATAATGAAGGACGAGAGCAGAGAGATTCTGGCTCATTTCCATTTTGGCCCCTAAACCTTCAATTTGCTATTTTAGTTTCTCCGGTCTAATCTTTTTATGTATGTAAGACCACCTCTGGATGCAAACCCCATGGGCCAAAATGGAACTGTGCTGACAACAACATCAACAAAGTGCCTTCTACCAGTGTCTAGAGTCCACCAGTTCTGGTCGCAAACTCAGTTTCTTTAGGGTCTCATATCCGACCACCATGACGATTGCTGTGGGGGTGGAGGATATGATGCGAGCCGATAGGCCTTTGGTCATCCCCCAAAATCCCTCCTCAACTATCAGCTGCTTCAGCGTCTCAATGACGGAGGTCCTGCCTTCAACCTGTCAAACACACAAAGACTGTAGTCACAAAATTACCAGCCAATTCAATTAAGCAACATTTGTTTAAGGTATTGGTGTTCAATGTCTGTTAAAGGCTTTAAATGCAAGTAGTTTTACAGTAAGAAAACGTATTAAATATATGGAAATTGTTCAATAGTTTTCTCCAATATGCCAGTGTGATGGCAATTGGATAAATGAATCACGCCTGAATTAATGCTGTTATCCATCTTACTACAGGACGCGGAGCAAACACAGACAGACTAGAAGTTGATGAGTGTCAGGTGACAGTGACAACCCTGGACTTGACCGATCTGCCTTTTCTTAAAATACTAAATTCTACCTGTACTCTAGCTCTAACCACATCCATAGGGTTGGTGACAGTGGATGCAGTTGCAGCAGCAAGTGGTCCAGCCATGGCTTGCAGAATCAGATGAGGGCAGTCACTGGGTGCCATTTTGGACAGCTGTTCTGAAAGTCATTGAAAAACTCAGTATGATGAATTGGGGTACAATGCTTTAAAAATAATTGTCATAAATATATGTATAGAAAATGGATTATACTGCAACAATGAAAAGACAGTACACCAACTTGTTTTACCTGCATACAAGTGATAAAAAGGCCACCAGACGGCACTATTTGGGATGTAAGTGAGCAGAGAGGCCACATATCCCCTGTAAAAACCGCGAAAGCCATCGGCAGCAAAAATCTGCGCAATTATGTCCCTGGTTTGGCCAAACGTAAATTTGGCCTTTCCACCTTCCACTCTGGGCTTGATCCGGAAGCGAGTCAGGTGCTCACCTTGTCCCTGCATCATAAAATGCTGAGAAACCACATCAATTGGGACAGTGATGCTCTGGGCGACCAGGGAAGCTGAGCCGCCAGCCACCAGTGACTTTATGGTATTGTCATTAGAATAGTTGGAAACATACTTCCTGACCAGCTCATAGGTTGTGATGTATGCCTGGCCTGATATGAGCGTGAATGTATTGACCATGAATCCTCGGTAGAGGCCCCGCACTCCCTCTGAGCGCAAGATCTTAAAGAAGGCATCAAAAGTCCCATTGTAAAGCGACTTGCCCTTTTGCACTTGTAGTCGGGTGCGTATTAGGGTGGCGGGGTATACCGTGGCCCTTATGGACATGGTCATGAACACCCCAAAAGAGTAGAACTTCTTCTTGTCGAGGTCCTCCCATTCGATGATCTGTATGTTCCTCTTCTGTTGCATCCTGCCTCCCAGAGACGCCCCTTCATCAGACTAGCAGCACTCTGATGAGAAAAAGAAAAATTGTCAGCAACCATTTACTATGCAAGGTTATGCAGTGACTACTGACCTTTGACCAATGGCCATTGGTTTGTTATGCTGGACAGCTAGTGAACCAAAGAGAACTGTCATGAACTGCTGAAAGAGAACTATTATGACCACAGTTGAACCGGTATTACATTACACTACTACTAAACTACTCAGTTTATGGTTTTGAGACATTGTTCCCAAGTCTGTCAGTGATCATGGACTGTTTTGTAACGCTTCTAGCAACCTGGTTTAAGTGATGCTTCCATTCGCTAACTAGCTAACCTAGCTAGCCCAGGTCACAAAGGACAAAATGTTCTGAAAGCTGACACAAAGTAACAATCATATAGGGACCCCTGCATATAGGTAGTTACCTTTTGACCTAAAACCGACAAGCAGAATCTAATCCGACGTTCGAGGATGTGTGGCTGGCGAGCAATTTATTTTGATCTTCAAGCTAACGATTAGCTTAGCTGATGTAATGGCCTAGCACGGGCTTGCTCGCCAAGCTAGCTGAATGGCTAATGTTAGCCAATGGTCACCCAAGCAAAACTTACCTTGTTGGACAGGTGTTTACAAAAATGGTAAGGTCATCATCAAGATTAATATGTCATAGTTATTACCGCGTGATAAAACTACACAATTGAAGAGATTCCCCACAGATGTAGATAAATGTTATGACCGTAAGACGTCTAGTTAGTCTAGCTTGTTTGATTGCTGCTAGCTAGTAGTGTTCCTCCCATCAAATGTCATGCCGCTGATCAACCAATTGCTAACCGCAATAGCGACATACAACTGCGGGTGGAAGGTTATCATAAGGCACGTGTCCGGATCATAGACTGTATGGTCCGGATGTAAATGATAACTATTAAGGTTTTATAATATATGTTATTTCTTACGTCCGGATGTAGATGCATACTGACTAATTTAACTATTAGGGATTTATAATATATGTTGTTTCTTATATTAGTAAGATCTTATTTTGGAACAGACAAGCTACATGCTGCAAATACTATTAATTAGACTATGTAACTTCTGAAAGAAAGAACAAAAGACAGGTCAGTGCCTGATTACATGACAAAGGAAATAAATTAGCCTCCAGGAGAGAGTCAATTAAGTGGTTGAGGCATATAAATATATATATTTGTTTAAAGGGAATAACCATATTGTGGAAGGGAAAAGGGAGAATTCCCACAGAAAGACATCAACATTTTTAGATTTAGAAAAATGTATTGGCCAGGACACAGAGGACTTTGTGGTTAAATAAAGGTTATAATAATTGTATTCTTATTCTTGAAAGCATTGAACATTTGCAGACGTATCCACAAATTCGTCCCTTCCAGAGGCAGAGCCGACGACAGATGGCGGTACTGAGAAATTTCGACAAACAAATCTGCTTCTATTCTCTCTTGCTTTCTCTACGCCCACAGTGTGTCAGCAACAAACCGCTAGCAAAGCAGACATCAGTCAAAGGAAATCGTTGTAAGTTACAATGTTTTGTTATTTCATTGATAACTTTTATTGAAATGCCTTGTGTAATTTTATTATCTAGAGCTAGAGCTAGTTATCTAACCAATAAGTTGTAGCACTAGTCTGTGAAATGTTAGGTTTGTTACCGGTAGCTATATAGGCTAGCTAGTAGCTAGCATTGTTACAGTAAGCATGCTACTAGTAGCTGCTAGCTGAATTTACTTTCTGTTTCCTTACCTTATGCGAACGACGTTATCGTCCATGATGATTTTGTTATCATACTAGCTAATAGAGCTATAAAGTTTGGAATATTATCAGTCAATCCATTTGTATTAATTTTTCAGACTGCTTACATATATGTTACACCTTAGAAGTTTGCTGTTAACATTTAGTTTTTGCTCTCGGTTGCTAGCGATTTGAAACCTACGGCTAAAATTGCTACACAGCTAGTCAACTAGCTAGTTAGACAAAAGTTGCCAGGTTTAAAGTGTATTAGATTCAGTGCATCAGGCTTCATTTAACGTTGAAGTAGCACAACATTTGATTATTGACTCCAAGTTGTTCTATGTGCTCAGTACTGTGATGCACTTGGTGGCTAAAATATACATCTTTTTTTACAGGTGTAATTTGCCAGGTGTAAAGCTTGCAGAATGGTAAGAGTTGCAATTCTCCATTTTGTTCTAACACTGCTGTGATCCTCTAAAATAGTCCTCAGCCCCAGAGATCAAAACAGAGAGACCACTTGTCTCCCCAAAAGTTTAAGTATACTTACTTTACACCTGCTCATGGTATGTAGTATGCAGTGTATTGCTAAGGCAAGGGTGATTCCATGGCCAGGTTATTTTTTCTGCCAGTAGTATCCTATGAAATCTTGGAAGAAAAATGTGGTGCATAAGCCATCCTTAACAAATGTCTCTCTCTTCCCAGTCCCGCAGATATGATTCCCGGACGACAATTTTCTCACCTGAAGGTGTGGGCTTCTGTCTTTATCTTAACTTATTGTTTGAAACTGTTCTTGCACTGTAATCAAAAACATAAATATAGAAATTGATAAGACAAGGGCTACTATGTCTTGGGTAAAAAGTTTGTTACACAGTTATCTATTCTTTCTAACATTCTTAACTCGCACTCGTAGCTCGCACCATAACTAAGCTAAGACCTCGATAGTGTTACTTTATTGATCCCTGGGGAGACATTGATACAGCTGCATTATAGACACAACGACAAAATATACATAATACAAAATATACATTTTACAGGTCGCCTCTATCAGGTGGAGTATGCCATGGAAGCCATTGGTCATGCTGGGACATGTCTGGGGATTCTAGCCAATGACGGCGTGCTGTTGGCAGCAGAGAGGCGTAACATCCACAAGCTGCTCGATGAAGTTTTCTTTTCAGAGAAAATCTACAAGCTCAATGAGTAAGTGGAGTTGTGACGTTCATTGGAAGTGGGTCACCTCTTGTCATGTGACCGAAAGTAATCTATTCATCTGATGTGGCCTGTCTTGATGAGGACACATGATATTTGTGTTGGTATAAAAAGCTTACATTTAAGTTAAATCTGTGAAGCCCTCTTTAACATTGCTAGTAGAAACTGCTCTACAAATCAAATGTATTTGAGTTAACGTTAACTATTTCTTAGATGAGCAGTCTGGCTGATTGCAAAAATGTTAACAATATGTCATCTGCATTTTGTTTTTCAGAGACATGGCTTGCAGTGTAGCTGGTATAACCTCAGATGCCAATGTTTTAACCAATGAGCTGAGACTAATTGCACAGAGGTAAGTGTGGTGGTGTAGTAGTTTGATTAACCATCTACCATGGATATTCCTTTCCTTTCGATACATGAGTTCCAGTATTACCGGAAATAAATGTACTCTTTTCTGGATGATTTCTAATATCTGTAAATGATTTTGATCAGATATCTACTGCAATACCAGGAGCCAATTCCCTGTGAGCAATTGGTGACGGCCCTGTGTGACATCAAGCAGGCCTACACACAGTTTGGAGGTATTCCATCTAAAGATTGAATGATTGATAGGATAGGTAGCACCCTGTAGCATATGTACAATGTATATAAATAGCACTTGATACACGAGACATAAGGCATTGTGGTAAACTAAACAGCACTTCTGTGTCTTTTTAAAATGTATAATTTGTATGTTTGTTTTCCAGGCAAAAGGCCGTTTGGAGTGTCACTGCTGTACATGGGCTGGGACAAACACTATGGCTTCCAGCTGTATCAGAGCGACCCTAGTGGGAACTATGGGGGTTGGAAGGCAACTTGCATTGGCAATAACAGCGCTGTGAGTCTGTCCAAACCGTTTATCAATATTGCACGTTATCCATTTTACTGGCAGGTGTGGTACATTTGCAAAGTGATCTTTGAAAATATTTCTTAAAACTTGCATGTGCTCTATAAAACGGTATTGTAGAGAAGCAGTCTCAATGAACTAAGATGAAATGTAGGCCTATTTACGGTAAAACAAGTAAATGGTGTTCTCCAGTGCCTGTGAAGAACAAAGTGTGTGAAGGCATTTAACTCTGGATTATGCTAAAAAAACTAAAGCACTAAAGCAAGTGTCTGAGATGGCAATGTCTTGGCAGTAGATGGCGCCATTACACTAGATTTGTTATAGAAATATTACTGGCATTTTGGAAATTGCGAACTAACACTTTTTTGTACGATAATAAGTTGTATGGTAGTGTGGACGATTTAAGTTGTAAATATTAGTACAAACTATCCAATAAAAGTGTGACCCTCTGTATCCATTATTTTGACGTTTAAATGTTGTCTACTGTTGTTTCAGGCTGCAGTCTCCATGCTCAAGCAGGACTTTAAAGAGGGTGAGATGACCCTGTCTTCTGCCCTGGCATTGGCCGTTAAAGTGCTGAACAAGACCATGGACGTCAGCAAGCTCTCAGCAGAGAAAGGTGAGGGTGACATTTCCTAAGCCGTGTCGAATGCCTCGACAAGTGACTAGCATGCGCTACATGGCTGTTGAGGGATGCTATTTTTGAATTCAGAGGACGACTGTTTATGTTTTTGTAACCAGATCTCATGTAAATACGTGGTGATGCCCTTTACCACCACTATGGTGTGCTAGTCCATACCAAGATATGGACCAAGAACAATATACATAGTCCAGGGCTTCCAATGTTTAGATCCAAGTTTGGAATGTTGGTTAATACATTAATTTGTGTGTTCCATATATACAAATAAAACCCCATCCATAGGAATACAATTAATCAACACCATCTGGAAACCTTTTTAATTTCATTTGGTTACACAGTGCAACGTGCAAATCCTGAACAACAGCTAGAAATAGTCAATGGGATTATGTGTGACTCATGGATGTTCTGGCCCCTACAGTGGAAATAGCCACACTGACCCGTGAGGAAGGCAAGACCAAGATCAAGGTGCTGAAACAGAAAGAAGTTGAGGAGCTCATCAAACGTCATGAGGCAGAGGAAGCAAAGGCAGAGAAGGACAAGAAGGAGAAGGAGCAGAAGGAGAAAGACAAATAAGCACTCGTCAATTGCACAAGTGATAGTTAATTGAAAAATAGATTAATCCACCTCTAACATGTTTAACCGTTGTCTTTTCTTTAATAAAATATGTAAAAAACGTTATTTGTTTCATTCCGGGAGGGCGTCTTATGTTTGTCACTATTGACTACCCAACATTATTTCTCTTTATGATTGGAACTATTGTTCTCTTAAGGATGGTGTTTTTTCCAAACCTGTTCCTTGAACATGACTCTTATATAATTTGCCATTCAAGCCCTAGATGTAACCAACCTGAATTGGTTTATTTGCAAGTCAATTGTTAAAGTCCGGTGTGCTATAATGGGTTGAAGGGAATCAACAGAATAACAGCTCTCCAGGAACAGAGCTACGGAGTCCTGTGAGTGAAATCTGCTCTTTTACTAAAGAAGTGTGATTGTCATGGATCATTTTCTTGGTAAATGGCAGTATCCCTGCCTTAGATGATTATCCCTAAGCTACTTCTGCCACCAACCATCAACTAATGATTTAATGTATTAACTATGTAACAGCTTACTTGTAAAGAACAAAGACTAGAGTCAGAGACAAAACAGGATGTTTATTTGAAAATGTACACTACCCTGTGATTACCATTGCATGGGTATGGAATGTTACATTTTGGATATGTAGCTAAATAATGTGCACTTGGTTAAGTAAAAATATGTGCAGCTACACATTTGCAGGAGGTGGCTAATACATTCTCACACAAATGCCAAATAATTCTCTCATTTCAATGCACAACCATGGAAAAAATACTTCGCAAGCATTAACTTGAGTTTCCTACCGTACTGCAGGTCTGACTGAGCAATGGGATTGCTTTCTAAAAAACAAACTGCACAAGCAAATCTTTGCATTTGTGAGTGTCTTGAAAAGCTATCATAGATCATGCACTCACTACAGGAATACAGCACAGTAGTATTAGTAAGTGAACTGGTTTAAATTATTGAATAAATCTGAGCAAATCTAATGATTAGAATTAGACATTTTGGATATCAGAAATCCAATAACTTGCTAACTTGTGCTATGCTGTCCTTTATAAACAGTCAAAACTATTCGCCAACTCTTTTAGACTTGTATTGCAACTACATAAGGTGGAAGGAAAAACTAGTATTTTTAGCACCAAGTGACCCACTTACAGTTGAAACTGACACGGGCAACATAGAAGGCGAAAAAATACAATCAACCAAATGGATAATCTTCAGTTCTTCTTGAAGACTGACTAACCAAAAACATCCACCAGTCTCTGCATTTGAGCTACATCATTTAGGGCTTTCTTCCAGTTGAAGTGACATGTAGGCTACTATAAAACAAGACAACAGACAAAAAAGGTGATACAGCCAGTCCCAGTAGGCTTAACTAGCTTCAATCACTTCCATCCTTTCTATCCCACTTACAGATCAGACCTAAGGTAATGAAAGAAGCTATGTAAGACTATAGGGACAAGGCACGAAATCATTCTGAATAGAGTTAACCTGGAATCAAATATCGCTCCAGTTTGAATCATTGTCATATCTGTCCACAATAAATAATAACAATCCACTGTATCCATCCATGTGTTCAGTTCAGTCTTCATCAGAGCAGGCCGGTGCCATGGAATAGACCAGGAACAGAAGGTCTGCCCTTACGGGCAACAGAGGGTGGCCTGGCTTCACAACTTCAAAGCCCATGTAGTGGAAAGTTCTGGTAAGAACGGCTGGAACACAGACAAAATGGAGTGTCATTGCAGTTTCCTGTATATTGATTATGTATGTCATTATTTTGTACAATGGGTAAAAGTGTTCAGTAAACCATCACGTCTGTTTCCTGCACTAAATGTTGATAACAAATGCACATACATCGATCCTCCCTGCTTTTGGAGAACCAAAGAAACACATGGCTGACTCCCAACTCCTCCTCTGCAAACTCTAGAAGACTGGTTAGACTGAAAAGAGAGAATAGGAAGGGATGAGTGAATCTTAGACTCATCTTCATTTTCATTCCAATCTACTTAAAATGCTGTATTTCCTTCTTCAACAGAACTGATACTCAATCATTTTACAGTTTAAAGTTATTTAAATGTAGATATGCCCTTTTACACTAAGTCCTAGACTTAGAGGATCATAATTACATTCTGACTATAAAAAGCATTTGCATGTCATCTAGGTCCTTACCCTTCTTTACTACCCTCTGGGAGAGTGCCCTCTGGGATTTCCAAGAAGAGGTTATCTGCAGTCACCACCGTCTTCCAGCATGCACTGTGGTGCTCGCTCAGCCAGTAGTTAAAGTGTAGGATGGGAAAGACTCCATGCACAGAAGTCACCTGAGTCACCGTCAACCTACCATCCTGAAGAAAGTCACAATTTATTACCCACAAATATTGTTCATTATTGGTAACATCCTTGTTATTATGTGTTATTTTATTTCTATTCAACTAGGCACGTCAAATTAGCTCATCAACCTTTGCACATTCTAAAATGATGGGATTGCCAATATGCTTAATCTTTTCTAAACAATGATGATGAATCCATTATTCTGAGCCAATTATCCTACTTGAGGTCTCTTGTTTAGTTACTCTTCTCTCTTACGCAGTCAGCCATGTTTTACATCACCATTACTGTGCTTCAAAGCTGTCTGGGGGTGCCAATCAAGTAATGGAATGCTAAACCTTGGATTTATATAATGTGGTTTAGTTTCTTTCTCGACCAGATTATCTTGAATGCCAGATATAGTGACCCATATTCCCCAATACACATGCAAAACACTATTTGACTCCATTTTAATTGATATACACAAGGACTTGCAATTGGTCTTATAAGCATGAATTCGTAATGGAATTTTATTTTAACATTTACCCAACCTATGGGTTTGCTTGACTACATTTTTTTAAATAAAATGTTACACCAAGCTATAAAAAAGACACAAGTAAAGAAATGTACATTGTGGAGGAGCTTTTGGAGAGGGGGATCCCTTCCAGTCCCTCGCCCACTCGGGATCTTCAGCTGTGGGTGAGGGACATCAGGAGCACCACAGAGGCCCCGGGGCCTCTTCTTTGGGGAAGCAAATGTTGGCCTTAAGCAAGAACGCCACAGGGCTGGAATGACAAAAAAGAGTAGACATAAAGCCTAGAATAGATTTCTTTTTTTTAAGCACACATGGGCTCTGAACACAGATTGTAAATTGCAACAATAAGTGTTCCCTGTTTTTCATCTGTTAACATTTTACTGGTAAGAGGTCCAGTCATTGTTTGATTTATCCAATAATTTATTTTAAATTCTTCTTTTCATGGTCTAAATTATTTTCCATCAGAAACATCAAAGCTTTAACAGGAAAGTGGATTTGGGTCAGGAATTAGGGTTTACTATAGGCTGAAAATGCATTATACCAACACCCAATGCAACAACACAGGTATAGTTGGTGTATTACACAGGCCTAGCCATTCATTATGCATTCAGGTGTAAATTCATTATTAGGAATGTCTGTGCAGCAGAATGTCAGCAACTTTCACCCACATACTGTAGCCAATAGCCATGGTTGGGGAAACATGCATCCTAAGATTATACAAAACTTCCACGGAACGGAGTAGACCCAAATACTTTAATTATTTCTCATAATAATGTTCATAATTTACATCGCGCAAAGTGAGTCGGGGATTTTTCCACTGTCAAGCAAGAGCGGGTTTGAAGTGTCTTATATAACGTCCTCTTGGGAGCATTCGCATGGAGCAGCGGTTGTGTAACAGAGAGAGATCGGGTGGCAGAGATTGTGCTGAGACATGAGTTCTCCTATGACCTTTCTCTGCGCAAGACTAGTCTTATTGTGTGGGGTAGATTTTCTTTACAAACGTCATATTTTGGACAGAGTGACTTTGAATGAATATAGTGGTTGGCTTTGCTTAAAAATCGCTTACATGTCTTTATTGACATTGAGTCTGAGAGGTGTGTTTATGTTCTATTATTATTGTATAACTTGCTTTCGTCCTATCTCCACTAACGCTATATCTTTGTAAATAATGTGAAGCCCTTCAAATGCAATTAATTGATTAGCTAAGTTAAAGTTCAATGCATTCGACAAGGCTTTTAAAATAAGACCACCTTTTTTAATAGTCAATTTTATATTCAATTTCTATGTTTCTACTTCCGACATAATGTAGCCTACAATAAACAACATAACATCAACCATGAGTTGAACATAGGCCTATATGTAACAAAAAAGCTATTCTTGTCGGGGACTTTTTGGATCCTTATTGGAGCTATTATAGATAATATAGGCTAGCTGTATAGCTACAGCTATAATATATAATATTATATTAGGATACCTCAACGTCCATTAGTCCAACCAATTTATCGTTTTAAAATGGTGTTGACAAGGAACTTTAGCAAATCAGACAGTTCTGGTAGCATTACTGGTGAATTCTACTATCAATAGGAAGTTTTGGTGATACCTGTTCAACACGTCTAAGACATCCATTTGTGGTCTGCAAAGTCTTACCTTTCCTCAGTAGCCAGCATTATTTTCAGAAAGTTAACAGCAATGTCCCTACAACCGAAACAATAGCCTAACTATTTAGCAAAAGTTCGACAGACAAATTCACCATCCGTGAGGTGCACACGATGTGCACACGATTACGTATCTTTCAGACAAGTGCAGGAGAAGAGAAAGGCAGCGTTAAGTCCAGAACATAACCTACAGCCACAACAGTATGTGCCTGCGGTCTATTTAAATCGTTCATGCTTACTTTGAGGCGCATGCGCTAATACGTCATTATCGCTGGACGTTGTTTTTCCGATCACCAAATTATACAGTAACAAATGTCCCCTAAAATCTATTATTAGCATGACAGCATTTGTATCATTTGTACCGTAGCGTAGCGTGGCGGTTATGTTTAGATACGATAATTTTTTTCTGCCATGCATGTGTAGGGCCTCAGGGCTGCCAACGCTCACGCATTGGCCTACTGTGTGTAGCACAGGTTTTAACTGAAGAGACCTCACCCGTGGAACGCTTTAAACTCTTCCAAAGACGGTTGAAGAAGTCCCTCATTCTATATTGGATCAAATAAGGGCCAAATATATTAACCATCTGTAGAACATTTCTGCATCAGTAAATTCAGTAAATTGCGTCTGTAAAAATGTTTTGGTAAAGAACACACACAAATTATTTTTACACAAAACCTTTTGCAAAAAAAATCTACAGATGCAAATTAATAAATCCAGATGCAAAACTTTTCTACGAATGCTAAATATATTTGGCCTTTATGTGGTCCCATAGGTATCGGTGATCACGGATGTCAGTGCTGAAAGGTTACTGCAGATTTTGGTTTAGGGGATGACCATGTAACAACTATGTCTTATCGTAAGGAAGGTTGTGGTGGTGTGAGTAGGCTACAGGCAGTGGATTTCTGTTGAACTTGTGGTTTATTCTCGATTCTTGTATTCCGTCTAAGGCATTATATGTTTATTTATTTTGTGAATCCTTTCCATTTATCTCCCACTTTTCTTTTTCCCCGTTACGTTGATATACCCTGACATTGACTCACTGACCAGTAGGTGGCAGTATGTACCTTCTCCTCAGCTGGCTGTGATCGGCTAATTAAATCAAAGTAATAATTTTCCTTAGGTATCCCAATTTGAACAGAAAATGCCTAGTTCTTCGTGATTATTGTCTTGTTTGGACGGTTGTTTAAATTACAGCCTGATGATTTTGGACGCAAAACAGTCATGCTGGGTGGTACTAGTGTGTCTAGTGTCACTAGATGGATTAGCACTAGCTAGCTGTTATAGACCGTGAAAACAGGGACTGACTATAACGATTGATTGCAAAACAACTTACTATACTACTGTATTTGAGTGCAAATTAACTAACCAACATCAATAAATGTACCATATGCTCATGGAAAGTAAGTAGAGTACACAATAAACTAACACAAGCGATTATATAAATCAATTTCAGCTCAACCAAACAACAAGAGAAAACGGGAGGATTTCGCGCATGCGCAAGAAAGGGGGAACAGGGGAACTGGATTCTCCTTCTTAATCTTTATGGAGGGATGTTGAGTTGACAGACAATAGAAAGTAATTAATGACTTACTAAGTGATCTGACAGGACACCTTTTTATCTTATCACCTCAAATGGAATGTCTGAGCATTCATTGGTGGGAGCTTCAGATGGTGCATATAAGACGAAAATGGCGAGGGAGGGGAGAAGTTACAACATTAATGTGTCATAGAAAAGGGGTCACGAACAGAATACAAATACTATAGTTAAAGTGCTTTGTTTAATTTAGAATAGGGAACTTTTGCATGTACTGTATGATTTTACAGGCCCCATTAAGTTGCCAGTCACCTATCTCTTAATTGGTGAACATAGACTAGAGTTTATCAATCACAAAGCCTTCTACTAATTATTCACTACTTTATGGAAATGTTTCGGGGGTGATTTTTAATCATTTTAAGCAAAACAATCTCTACCAACATTATGGTTTTAGAGTTTTGTATGTTTTGCCACTTGATGGTGCTGTGCATCAACTCTGATCATTTAATGGACTGTGAACTATTGTGTCCATCCTATGGTATTGTGGTATTGTATCTGATTTTTAACAAATACTTGATGTAATTCTGAACATTCTTTAAATTATTTTGATTTGAGCTCTTTATACATTATATTTTCCAATCTGCCAGTTTGTTGTACCACCATGTTGTCTATTTATGTTGATTCATTGTTATTGTTCTTCTCTTAGTGAAAGATTACGTTTTAACCCAGTGTATCCCTAATTCATCAAGAATGTGTAGAAGTTATTTATTTTACATTGGTATGGTGTGATTTTTTGTCTGACCAAGTTAAATTGATAGAATATTGAAACAGGTGGTGCCTTTTGGATAGGAAGCAACATGAGTTTTAGCAGAGTGCGGTCAGTATTAATGACTCAATTACAGTCCATCAGTTGAGCCTGTTGTCTCTATTGATACCAGCTGTTGCCATACAAGAAATGAAGAGACACATGTTTTAGTATGAACAGATGCACATTTCAAATTGCAAATGGAAGTTCTTTAACAATCCTAAAATAACATCATTGATATAATAATGTTATGAGATGTTAAAGATATATTCAAACTTTTATTTTCCTATTGATATAATTAATAAGTATTGAGTTTGTTCCAATCTTTCAGGTTTTTCTGTGATCCTTTTACCAAATGTTGTGAAAACTGTGGTTGAGTGTAATGGGGCAATTACATCATTTACACATAATTCATCTTCTTAGCACACATAGCTTATATTATAGGGTTTGAACAGTCTGTTGGAGTATCTGGACTAAAATGCCAGAACTAAACATTAGAATTATGGAGATAGAACTCAGTAAAGGTAACATCGATCAGTTCTTGTTTTGGTGAAGGAGTACCATATTAAATTCTCACTAGCACCATGATAAAGTGTTTAAACTATCTGTTGTCTTTATTGCTTTCAAATTCAATGGACACAATGTGTAAATCAACATTTATTCTCTTTCAGATGGGGCAAAAGCGATGAGGTCATGTGCAAGCTCTCATTGTGTTGACCTATGGTCCAAGCCCGATTATTATAGAGAGGATCTTGGCAGCTGATGCTGTGGAGTAACCCCCTTGGCCCCCAGTCCTGAACCGAGAGAGAGAGAGGGAGGCCCATTTGCTGTTCACTGTGATGAAGCAGAGAGAGCAAGAGATATATATATATATAGGAGGGAAGTGGGAGGCAGAGAGAGAGGCCCAATGCTGTTCATTGCATACAGGGCAAGACAGAGGGAGAGAGCGAGAGGAGAGCTGGGTAATCTGTTGCAGTGTAAACACTGGCCTAGAAAGGCCCTGGAATGTCTCTGCAGTGGGAGTTAGAGGACGAGGTCAGATGGAGGCCAAGGCAGGTGGTATACATCAGCACAAGAGTTGACGTCTCAGCACTAACTTATCCAAACAAGAGACAGGCGGTACACCAGGCCGCTCGTAGAGTAGGAGGAGGAAGATAAGGAGGAGTAGGAAGAGGAGGAGGTAGAGGAAAAAAGGAGGAGTGTACGGATGGAAAGACAAGGACGGTGGTACAGAGCAGTCTGTTTTCATCCGGGCTTCCCCGTGTTTCCCTCCTCTATCCCACATTTCACAAAAGAGACGTTAGCATATGAGGCTAAACATGAAAGGGGACTATTGCCTTACCAAAGCCCATGAGCTTGAAATCCACACTGATCTTGTGAACTCCGAAAAAATACAATCAACCAAATGGATAATCTTCAGTTCTTCTTGAAGACTGACTAACCAAAAACATCCACCAGTCTCTGCATTTGAGCTACATCATTTAGGGCTTTCTTCCAGTTGAAGTGACATGTAGGCTACTATAAAACAAGACAACAGACAAAAAAGGTGATACAGCCAGTCCCAGTAGGCTTAACTAGCTTCAATCACTTCCATCCTTTCTATCCCACTTACAGATCAGACCTAAGGTAATGAAAGAAGCTATGTAAGACTATAGGGACAAGGCACGAAATCATTCTGAATAGAGTTAACCTGGAATCAAATATCGCTCCAGTTTGAATCATTGTCATATCTGTCCACAATAAATAATAACAATCCACTGTATCCATCCATGTGTTCAGTTCAGTCTTCATCAGAGCAGGCCGGTGCCATGGAATAGACCAGGAACAGAAGGTCTGCCCTTACGGGCAACAGAGGGTGGCCTGGCTTCACAACTTCAAAGCCCATGTAGTGGAAAGTTCTGGTAAGAACGGCTGGAACACAGACAAAATGGAGTGTCATTGCAGTTTCCTGTATATTGATTATGTATGTCATTATTTTGTACAATGGGTAAAAGTGTTCAGTAAACCATCACGTCTGTTTCCTGCACTAAATGTTGATAACAAATGCACATACATCGATCCTCCCTGCTTTTGGAGAACCAAAGAAAACACATGGCTGACTCCCAACTCCTCCTCTGCAAACTCTAGAAGACTGGTTAGACTGAAAAGAGAGAATAGGAAGGGATGAGTGAATCTTAGACTCATCTTCATTTTCATTCCAATCTACTTAAAATGCTGTATTTCCTTCTTCAACAGAACTGATACTCAATCATTTTACAGTTTAAAGTTATTTAAATGTAGATATGCCCTTTTACACTAAGTCCTAGACTTAGAGGATCATAATTACATTCTGACTATAAAAAGCATTTGCATGTCATCTAGGTCCTTACCCTTCTTTACTACCCTCTGGGAGAGTGCCCTCTGGGATTTCCAAGAAGAGGTTATCTGCAGTCACCACCGTCTTCCAGCATGCACTGTGGTGCTCGCTCAGCCAGTAGTTAAAGTGTAGGATGGGAAAGACTCCATGCACAGAAGTCACCTGAGTCACCGTCAACCTACCATCCTGAAGAAAGTCACAATTTATTACCCACAAATATTGTTCATTATTGGTAACATCCTTGTTATTATGTGTTATTTTATTTCTATTCAACTAGGCACGTCAAATTAGCTCATCAACCTTTGCACATTCTAAAATGATGGGATTGCCAATATGCTTAATCTTTTCTAAACAATGATGATGAATCCATTATTCTGAGCCAATTATCCTACTTGAGGTCTCTTGTTTAGTTACTCTTCTCTCTTACGCAGTCAGCCATGTTTTACATCACCATTACTGTGCTTCAAAGCTGTCTGGGGGTGCCAATCAAGTAATGGAATGCTAAACCTTGGATTTATATAATGTGGTTTAGTTTCTTTCTCGACCAGATTATCTTGAATGCCAGATATAGTGACCCATATTCCCCAATACACATGCAAAACACTATTTGACTCCATTTTAATTGATATACACAAGGACTTGCAATTGGTCTTATAAGCATGAATTCGTAATGGAATTTTATTTTAACATTTACCCAACCTATGGGTTTGCTTGACTACATTTTTTTAAATAAAATGTTACACCAAGCTATAAAAAAGACACAAGTAAAGAAATGTACATTGTGGAGGAGCTTTTGGAGAGGGGGATCCCTTCCAGTCCCTCGCCCACTCGGGATCTTCAGCTGTGGGTGAGGGACATCAGGAGCACCACAGAGGCCCCGGGGCCTCTTCTTTGGGGAAGCAAATGTTGGCCTTAAGCAAGAACGCCACAGGGCTGGAATGACAAAAAAGAGTAGACATAAAGCCTAGAATAGATTTCTTTTTTTTAAGCACACATGGGCTCTGAACACAGATTGTAAATTGCAACAATAAGTGTTCCCTGTTTTTCATCTGTTAACATTTTACTGGTAAGAGGTCCAGTCATTGTTTGATTTATCCAATAATTTATTTTAAATTCTTCTTTTCATGGTCTAAATTATTTTCCATCAGAAACATCAAAGCTTTAACAGGAAAGTGGATTTGGGTCAGGAATTAGGGTTTACTATAGGCTGAAAATGCATTATACCAACACCCAATGCAACAACACAGGTATAGTTGGTGTATTACACAGGCCTAGCCATTCATTATGCATTCAGGTGTAAATTCATTATTAGGAATGTCTGTGCAGCAGAATGTCAGCAACTTTCACCCACATACTGTAGCCAATAGCCATGGTTGGGGAAACATGCATCCTAAGATTATACAAAACTTCCACGGAACGGAGTAGACCCAAATACTTTAATTATTTCTCATAATAATGTTCATATTTACATCGCGCAGAGTGAGTCGGGGATTTTTCCACTGTCAAGCAAGAGCGGGTTTGAAGTGTCTTATATAACGTCCTCTTGGGAGCATTCGCATGGAGCAGCGGTTGTGTAACAGAGAGAGATCGGGTGGCAGAGATTGTGCTGAGACATGAGTTCTCCTATGACCTTTCTCTGCGCAAGACTAGTCTTATTGTGTGGGGTAGATTTTCTTTACAAACGTCATATTTTGGACAGAGTGACTTTGAATGAATATAGTGGTTGGCTTGCTTAAAAATCGCTTACATGTCTTTATTGACATTGAGTCTGAGAGGTGTGTTTATGTTCTATTATTATTGTATAACTTGCTTTCGTCCTATCTCCACTAACGCTATATCTTTGTAAATAATGTGAAGCCCTTCAAATGCAATTAATTGATTAGCTAAGTTAAAGTTCAATGCATTCGACAAGGCTTTTAAAATAAGACCACCTTTTTTAATAGTCAATTTTATATTCAATTTCTATGTTTCTACTTCCGACATAATGTAGCCTACAATAAACAACATAACATCAACCATGAGTTGAACATAGGCCTATATGTAACAAAAAAGCTATTCTTGTCGGGGACTTTTTGGATCCTTATTGGAGCTATTATAGATATATAGGCTAGCTGTATAGCTACAGCTATAATATATAATATTATATTAGGATACCTCAACGTCCATTAGTCCAACCAATTTATCGTTTTAAAATGGTGTTGACAAGGAACTTTAGCAAATCAGACAGTTCTGGTAGCATTACTGGTGAATTCTACTATCAATAGGAAGTTTTGGTGATACCTGTTCAACACGTCTAAGACATCCATTTGTGGTCTGCAAAGTCTTACCTTTCCTCAGTAGCCAGCATTATTTTCAGAAAGTTAACAGCAATGTCCCTACAACCGAAACAATAGCCTAACTATTTAGCAAAAGTTCGACAGACAAATTCACCATCCGTGAGGTGCACACGATGTGCACACGATTACGTATCTTTCAGACAAGTGCAGGAGAAGAGAAAGGCAGCGTTAAGTCCAGAACATAACCTACAGCCACAACAGTATGTGCCTGCGGTCTATTTAAATCGTTCATGCTTACTTTGAGGCGCATGCGCTAATACGTCATTATCGCTGGACGTTGTTTTTCCGATCACCAAATTATACAGTAACAAATGTCCCCTAAAATCTATTATTAGCATGACAGCATTTGTATCATTTGTACCGTAGCGTAGCGTGGCGGTTATGTTTAGATACGATAATTTTTTTCTGCCATGCATGTGTAGGGCCTCAGGGCTGCCAACGCTCACGCATTGGCCTACTGTGTGTAGCACAGGTTTTAACTGAAGAGACCTCACCCGTGGAACGCTTTTAAACTCTTCCAAAGACGGTTGAAGAAGTCCCTCATTCTATATTGGATCAATAAGGGCCAAATATATTAACCATCTGTAGAACATTTCTGCATCAGTAAATTCAGTAAATTGCGTCTGTAAAAAATGTTTTGGTAAAGAACACACACAAATTATTTTTACACAAAACCTTTTGCAAAAAAAATCTACAGATGCAAATTAATAAATCCAGATGCAAAACTTTTCTACGAATGCTAAATATATTTGGCCTTTATGTGGTCCCATAGGTATCGGTGATCACGGATGTCAGTGCTGAAAGGTTACTGCAGATTTTGGTTTAGGGGATGACCATGTAACAACTATGTCTTATCGTAAGGAAGGTTGTGGTGGTGTGAGTAGGCTACAGGCAGTGGATTTCTGTTGAACTTGTGGTTTATTCTCGATTCTTGTATTCCGTCTAAGGCATTATATGTTTATTTATTTTGTGAATCCTTTCCATTTATCTCCCACTTTTCTTTTCCCCGTTACGTTGATATACCCTGACATTGACTCACTGACCAGTAGGTGGCAGTATGTACCTTCTCCTCAGCTGGCTGTGATCGGCTAATTAAATCAAAGTAATAATTTTCCTTAGGTATCCCAATTTGAACAGAAAATGCCTAGTTCTTCGTGATTATTGTCTTGTTTGGACGGTTGTTTAAATTACAGCCTGATGATTTTGGACGCAAAAACAGTCATGCTGGTTGGTACTAGTGTGTCTAGTGTCACTAGATGGATTAGCACTAGCTAGCTGTTATAGACCGTGAAAACAGGGACTGACTATAACGATTGATTGCAAAACAACTTACTATACTACTGTATTTGAGTGCAAATTAACTAACCAACATCAATAAATGTACCATATGCTCATGGAAAGTAAGTAGAGTACACAATAAACTAACACAAGCGATTATATAAATCATTTCAGCTCAACCAAACAACAAGAGAAAACGGGAGGATTTCGCGCATGCGCAAGAAAGGGGGAACAGGGAACTGGATTCTCCTTCTTATCTTTATGGAGGGATGTTGAGTTGACAGACAATAGAAAGTAATTAATGACTTACTAAGTGATCTGACAGGACACCTTTTTATCTTATCACCTCAAATGGAATGTCTGAGCATTCATTGGTGGGAGCTTCAGATGGTGCATATAAGACGAAAATGGCGAGGGAGGGGAGAAGTTACAACATTAATGTGTCATAGAAAAGGGGTCACGAACAGAATACAAATACTATAGTTAAAGTGCTTTGTTTAATTTAGAATAGGGAACTTTTGCATGTACTGTATGATTTTACAGGCCCCATTAAGTTGCCAGTCACCTATCTCTTAATTGGTGAACATAGACTAGAGTTTATCAATCACAAAGCCTTCTACTAATTATTCACTACTTTATGGAAATGTTTCGGGGGTGATTTTTAATCATTTTAAGCAAAACAATCTCTACCAACATTTGGTTTTAGAGTTTTGTATGTTTTGCCACTTGATGGTGCTGTGCATCAACTCTGATCATTTAATGGACTGTGAACTATTGTGTCCATCCTATGGTATTGTGGGTATTGTATCTGATTTTTAACAAATACTTGATGTAATTCTGAACATTCTTTAAATTATTTTGATTTGAGCTCTTTATACATTATATTTTCCAATCTGCCAGTTGTTGTACACCATGTTGTCTATTTATGTTGATTCATTGTTATTGTTCTTCTCTTAGTGAAGATTACGTTTTAACCCAGTGTATCCCTAATTCATCAAGAATGTGTAGAAGTTATTTATTTTACATTGTGTATGGTGTGATTTTTTGTCTGACCAAGTTAAATTGATAGAATATTGAAACAGGTGGTGCCTTTTGGATAGGAAAGCAACATGAGTTTTAGCAGAGTGCGGTCAGTATTAATGACTCAATTACAGTCCATCAGTTGAGCCTGTTGTCTCTATTGATACCAGTGTTGCCATACAAGAAATGAAGAGACACATGTTTTAGTATGAACAGATGCACATTTCAAATTGCAATGGAAGTTCTTTAACAATCCTAAAATAACATCATTGATATAATAATGTTATGAGATGTTAAAGATATATTCAAACTTTTATTTTCCTATTGATATAATTAATAGTATTGAGTTTGTTCCAATCTTTCAGGTTTTTCTGTGATCCTTTTACCAAATGTTGTGAAATAAAACTGTGGTTGCCGTGTAATGGGGCATTACATCATTTACACATAATTCATCTTCTTAGCACACATAGCCTTTATATATAGGGTTTGAACAGTCTGTTGGAGTATCTGGACTAAAATGCAGCCAATACAACATAGAATTATGGAGATAGACTCAGTAAAGGTAAACATCGATCAGTTTCTTGTTTTGGTGAAGGAGTACCATATTAAATTCCTCACTAGCACCATGATAAAGTGGTTTAACTATCTGTTGTCTTTATTGCTTTCAAATTCAATGGACACAATGTGTAAATCAACATTTTATTCTCTTTCAGCATGGGGCAAAAGCGATGAGGTCATGTGCAACGCTCTCATTGTGTTGACCTATGGTCCAAGCCCGATTATTATATGAGAGGATCTTGGCAGCTGATGCTGTGGAGTAAACCCCCTTGGCCCCCAGTCCTGAACCGAGAGAGAGAGAGGGTAGGCCCATTTGCTGTTCACTGTGATGAAGCAGAGAGAGCAAGAGATATATATCTATATAGGAGGGACAGTGGGAGGCAGAGAGAGAGGCCCAATGCTGTTCATTGCATACAGGGCAAGACAGAGGGAGAGAGCGAGAGGAGAGCTGGGTAATCTGTTGCAGTGTAACACTGGCCTAGAAAGGCCCTGAATGTCTCTGCAGTGGGAGTTAGAGGACGAGGTCAGATGGAGGCCAGGCAGGTGGTATACATCAGCACAAGAGTTGACGTCTCAGCACTAACTTATCCAAACAGAGACAGGCGGTACCACAGGCCGCTCGTAGAGTAGGAGGAGAGATAGGAGGAGTAGGAAGAGGAGGAGGTAGAGGAAAAAAGGAGGAGTGTACGGATGGAAAGACATAGTTGTGTTTGACACATGGATAGGACAGAGACAGATCCTAGTCTTTCAACTTTCCGGGCTTCCCGTGTGTTGGCCCTTCCTCTATCTTCTCCCACCATTCTCAAACTAAAAAGAGACCCCGTTAGATTTCATGACCCCCGGCTAAAACACTGACAAGCCCCGGGATTATGCCCTTACCCAAAGCCCATGAGCTTGAACTTGAACATC
>CAEFZP010004847.1:0-109691 GCA_903064625.1 Mallotus villosus
GCTGCTTCAGCATTCCAAGTATTGTTCTTTGAATCTTTATTCAACTTCTTCTGTTTCTTCATTGACACCTTTCAGCGCCTTCAAATCTTCAGCTATAAAAACCGTTCAGCTATCAAAAAATTCCGCAGTTTCAGGCCATGGGTGCTCTGATTTCAGCTTTGTACCTTATGCTTGAATTAATATAAATCAATATTCATAATATTTTTTACATGACAAAATCCTCAACTATATTTTTTTTTATTCATCTTTTTGATATCTATTCAACTTTTTTTAATATCACTGATTATGTTTCATGAGTTTTTCAAACTTTTCTGAGTTATACATGGGTTTCTATGTAGACAGCTAGAGTGAGGCATTGGAATGTTGAGTGACAGCAGAGTGAAAACACAAAAAATATGGCACTTTTGCCCTCACGGCCACAATATTAACTTTTCAAGCTTCATTTTGGATCAAAACGATGCTGTGCTTGTGCTGGTCGGACCCATATGGGTATGGAAACCCACAGTTATTTACTTTTTGCGTGAGAGCCCGGAGAGTGAGACAAAGTCTGTCTCAAGCGCCCATAGACTACTGCATATGTTGAACCAAATTCCGTCAGAGAATAGCAGAAATTAGACGTTTGTAAAACTGCCGGTAGAGCTATTGTCTGACCGAACCTACCGGCAGAGTCTTGGGTCTCAGAAAATAATCCTCATTTTTTGATGGATGTATAGTTTGCGTCTAGTTTTAACTTGTTTGAGATGTGGATTATAGCTAAATGTCTGTTCTCTGCCCCTCAGGCGTTAGCAATCATGCACCATCACCGTGGCACAACCACACAGACACGCGCCACTCGGTCTCTCATACGGTGATTGGTATTAGCAGAGCCTGTTTAGGAGAGCCTTGCCACTCGTCATTAAGCCCCATTGTACCGATGTGTTGCAGTTCCACCAGAGTTCCACTGGGAGTGATCGCGGTCGAGTGCAGAATGAATGGGAGTCTATGGAGCTAAACGGCTAAATTGTCTCTTTCACCTGATTGTCGTTGAGAAATCTCAGATTTTATTGTAGTTTTTGCATGTTCAACATGGATTATAGGTCGAAAATTGGATGAACGAGTACTTATGTCCTTTCGATTTCTTACAAGGTGAGTCGTTGTTGCCCATAACACGCTAGCATTCTGCTAATGAATGCTGATTGGTTAGTGATGACTGACTACGACCAGAGATCCCGCTTGATGGCATCCGAAGTGGAATCATAATGTCAGAGCATTAGCACATTAGAACAACATTAGCAAGCCAAAACTCTTTCTAGCATGTGTATTGACAGGGGGAGCCTATACCTGTCAGCTGTGTTGTCGATGCCTCGAGAGAGAAAAGAAAGTGACCGGAGCTTGCCGTAATACGGTATCTCTGGTCGTACAATGTGTATGACGTCTCTGACATTGTAAAAGTATTTTTAGAACAAAAAACGACTTAAAAAATCTAACACCCAGCAGTTATTATTTTTTTTGCCTCCCCTTTCGAATTCCAAATTCAAATTACTAGAAAAAAAATGATATCCTGAGAAAAGTGGATTTTTTTGGGTATAGCTCCATAGACCTCCATTCATTCTGCACTCGACCGTTAGCGCCATCACATGGAACTAGTGTGGAACTGCAACCAGTTCAGAACCCGGAAGTATCCCGAGAGTGGGAGTTCTCTTAGATATACATTCTCTGGTTTAGCCTAGTGCACACGCAAACACAAAAACAGAGGTTTTATTTTATTATAAGAACAACATTTACACATTCAAAAAGGCATATCACATTCGTATTCTTATCATACACAAACAAACCAAGCGAGATCAACACACTTTACATAAAGAAAATAGCATACAAAACTAAATAAAAAACAAAACATCAACACAAGTGATCAATCAGGAATCAGGGCACACAAATATTCACTAAAAGTTGGGCTCCTTTCATTTTACACAGTTTAATTGTTTTTTTATATAATACTAATTCGTTATAAAAAGCAACAAAAACGGGGAAGTTTTTAGAAATCGACATTTATGAATAAAATAGTTTGTGCCAATAAATTAAATTATTATTTCCCAAATTGAGTTTCTTTGTTTCCATTTTATACCAAATCTTATTTTTTCATACGTCAAAATAGGGATATCTTTCTCATTATAACTTATCCAGTACTGAAATCTATTCCAGAAAGTTTGGGTTGCATTACAAAGAAAAAAGAGATGTTCTACAGTTTCAATATCGGAATTACAGAAAGTACATACATTCAAATCAAGATTAAATCTTTGATTAAGAAGTCATTACATGGATAAATCTCATACAACATTTTAAAGTGAACTTCTTTCACTTTGGAGGAACTGGAAAGGACAGGTAATTAGTTCTTATCTTTTTTATATCATTTTTAGTAAATTTCTGGAATATATGTTTTCTCTTAAGTGGTGAAGGGAAGCAGATTGAGTTAAGGGCAGTTCTTATAAATTTATTGTTACATTTTTATCTGGAAATGTTTCTCCCTCTATGAATAATGAAGGCTCTTGTGGAATGATCACAGAGTAGGTTAGCATGCCTTTGGTTAAAAGGATCATAGCTTGTGGTATTGCCTTAATTACCACTTTGTATGCTTTCAGTACAAACCAAATTATATTTCACAATGAAAGAATTATATGTTAAGATATCACCATATTATCCAACAAATGACAAATTGACCAGATACCTTTCTCCATCCATTCCTTGTAAAAAAAGATTTTCTCCTAATTAGAATACATCTGTTATCCATATTGGGACAGTATGTGGAGTAAAATATGCTTGTATATGAGTTTCCAGTAAAGGAGAGCCTGACGATGAAAAGCTGATAACTTGACTGGTAATTTAGAAATATCAAAGTCGCATCTTAATAAGAAATCAATATTACCAAATTCCTGAAGATCTTGGATGGGAAATCAAACCAAAAACTATGACCTTCTCTAATAAAATGTTGTAACCATTTTAATTTGATGGTACCATTCATAGATCAAAGTCAATGACATTTAGACCACCATCTTCAGCAGATTTAACTATATCGCTTTTCTTATATAATGATATTATTTTTCCATATAAAATTGAAGTTATCTTGATTAATTTTCTTGATTAATTTGTCAGGTATTTCCAAAGAGAACGCAGGGTAAATTAGTCTGGATAAACTTTGCATTTTAGTAAGTAGAATGCGTCCAAAAATTGATAAATCTCTCTGAAGCCAACTGTTGAGAATAGATTTATTGTTTTTAATATTACTTTCTATATTCGATGTCTCTCTTACTTTTTTATCTTTTGTGACTATAATACCTAAATATTTGACTTCACTTTTAAATGGGATATTATACACAGTACTTAAAGGATGATCATGGATGCTTAACATTTCACATTTCTTCATATTTAATTTCAAGCCAGATGCTTTGGAAAATAAGGATATTTCTTTTAATGCTGCTGGAATTTGTGCGGTATTTTTCAAAAATAAAGTGGTGTCATCTGCCAGTTGACTTATAACCAATGAATTTCCCATTACATTTAATGGTTGGACATTTGACAATTTTTTACATGAATTGCCAATAACTCAACAACAAGGATAAACAATAAAGGCGAGGTTGGACCAACCTTGACGAATACCTCTTTTTATGTCAAAACGCCCTGTTGTTCCAAATGGTAGGGAAACTGAACTATTAATGCCCTTATATAGTAGGTTAACTATATTAATGAACTTTCTCCAAAACCAAAATACTCCAGTGTTTTATAATAAAAGAATGTTCAACTGAATCAAAAGCTTTGTAAAAGTCCAAAAAAAGAATCACTCCATCATCATCAATGAGATGTCTATAGTCCAATAAATCTAATACCAATCTTATATTATTATGTATGGATCTATCCCTGAGAAAACCAGATTGGGTGTCAGATATAATATGCGTCAAACCATCCTTTAATCTCTCGGCAATCACATGTGTAAACAATTTATAGTCAGTATTCAATAAGGTGATAGGGCGAAGATTGTCAATGTATCTCTTATCTTTACCTGGTTTGGGGATGAGAGTTATAAGTCCCTGTTTCATCGTAGGTGTAAGTGTCCCATTTCTCAAAATGTCATTTATGGCATCAAATAAAAAGCTTTTAATTTCCTCCCAAAAATGTTTATAAAAATTAGAAGTCAACCCGTCTTGACCTGGTGCCTTTCCTACTGCTATTCTCTTGACTGCTTCGTCTAATTCTGATATTCTGATCTCGGACTCACACATTACTTTAAAAGCTAAATCTATCTGGGGGACATGTGACTTTATACTTTCTAGAAAAATATCTGAGTCAAAGGTGGAAAACTCTGAAGAATAAAGTTTGGAGTAGAATTTATAAATTTCTTCAGATATCTTTCTTTGATCTGTACATTCAATATCATTGACCATTAATGTATTTATCACCTTTCTCTCCTGTCTCCTTTTCTCTAATCCACTAAAATAAGAAGTATTTTTTTCCCCTTCCTCTACCCATTAGCCCGAGATCTAACATAAGCACCTTGGGCCTTTTGATATATAAATTATCTAACTTGTTTTGTAGGCTTATGAAGTTACTTTTATCAGCATCAGATATTACAGTCTTGTTACAACAATCATTTATGTCCTGCACCAATTGAACTTCATATTGTTTTTGTTGTCTATTTTTTGCTTTACTATATTGTATCGAGAACTCTCTTACCTTAAATTTAAAATACTCCCATCTGCTGCTACAACTTTGTATACTCATGTCATTTTTTATTTCTCCTATTAAGTTTCTAACAACTCTAATAAACTCCTCATCTTTTAAAAGATCCGCATTAAATTTCCAATAATCTTTTTTATACTTAGTCCTATTCTCTGGGTTTAATGTGAGATGAATCACACAGTGATCTGTTAGAGGGGCACTACTAATAGACACATTTGAAACATATTTTGTAATTTCAGGAGTTGCCAACCACAAATCTATCCTAGATTTACAGTTACCATTTGGTTTGTTCCATGAAAATTGATTGACATCTGGATTTCTATCCCTCCAAATATCCGTTAAGCTGTTGGAGTTACAAAAATCAAATAAAATAGGGTTCCTTTGGTTAGTACTATATTTAGAAGGCCATCTATCTTGCCATTCATCAGGTGTCAAGTTTAGATCCCCACCGATCAAAATAAGCTCAGAATGATACATTTGTTTATATTCAATAATAACATCTGTCACTTCTGATAAGAGCAATTTGTTTTGATTACCGTTATTAAAACCATAGATATTTATCAAAATGACAAACTCCCCTTCAACATTTAACACAACAGCTAGCCAATGACCAACCTCGTCAGCTTTAAAGGTGATTACCTTCCCAGGGCATCTATTGAAACATATGGCTACACCGCCAGAACGATTAGAACCGTGACTGAATAGGATTTTTTCACCCCATTGGTTTGACCAGAAGGTAGCATCATCGTTGCAGGCATGAGTCTCTTGTAAAAAAGTGCAGTGGGCTTTTTGTCCCTTACAAAATAAAAATACTGCTTTCCTCTTCACATTGTCCCTTAGACCCCTTGTGTTCAAAGAAATAAAAGATAAACTTGTTTTTACCATAAATAAAGTAAATTACTGCTGTAAAAAAGTAAATAATAATTCAGCAGTGTATGCAAATATACTGTTAAAGTGCTCTCTAAATTAGCTTTAGAAGTAGAAAAAAGAAGAAGTGGGTAATCCTCTTACATTCAAAAAAATATATACCCCTACCTTTTAAATTATATATTCAAAAGCTTGTCCATGTCACGTCATATTATTTACTCTTTAGCATAGATGCGGCGACCATTTATGAAAGCAAATGGACCGCGGAAATATGCTTTCTCACCAGCCTTTCTTGCTTGCAGAATCTGCGGCCAAAGTTTTTCCCTTTCCAACTTGTCTTCTCTGGTCAGATCCTCGGTGAACCGGATTTTTGCAGCCTCGCAGACCTGCGACTTCTTAGTCATTCTCCAAATGCCGTCTCTATGCTGGCGCTTGGTAAACTGTACAATCACCTGGCGCGTCCTGTTCTCCTCCATCCTCCCCAGGCGGTGTACGGTGTCAACGTAGTCGTCCATGTTCTGGGACCATTCTGGAGCGATGTCTCCGAGCAGACGAATCACATCTTGCCTGATGTTTTCCTCCATCTTCTCTCGCATTCCCTTTATTCTCAGGTTCCATCGTCTTTTGTATCGGTCTTGTTCTCTGGACCGTTCCGTGAGCTCGTCAACTTCTTTTCGTAGGACGGATACCTTGGTTTCCAAAACAGCGACCTTTTCCTTGCACTCCTTTACCTCTTCAGCGTTGAACTCGATTGATCTTGTTATGTTAGCAATCATCACTGCATTTTGGGTCATCTTGGTATTAATCTCCGCCATTTTAATTTCTTGGGTGTCGAATCTAGAATGAAGTGCTAGAATTGCCTCCATCACATCAGTGGCAGATGGAATTTGTTTAGAGATTTTTCTGGTGTGAGCACCTTTGGATGGAGTCAGTGGTGGAGAGTCACTCATCACGTCGAGGCTTCGTTTCTCACCGCTAGCTGTTAGCTCCACATCCATGGCATAGTCGTGTTCTCTCTGAGAAGATGTAGCTTCTGCGCTATTTGCATCGTCATCATGCGATTTTCGGTTAATTTCTAGCTTCTTCGGTTGTTTGGACATGGTCAGACAGTCAATTAAGATTTTTAGCCGGGGTATATGATCAAAAAACTCACTTTGAGGAACATTCCCACATGTGCTCTAAATAGTCACAACCGCTCAGTCCGCCATCTTGCCGGAACCTGACACAAAAACAGAGGTTTCAGAAATCTCCACCTTGGCCGGAGTTCTTAGAAATGATCGTTTTCCGTGATAAAACCTCCGTTTTCCAAAGGCCAAACCGCATGAAAATATATGCGTTTTCTCTCCGTGTAAAGGGGGTCTAAGTATGAGACAAGCATACTTTGATTAGGTATTGTTTTCGTGAAGCAATTTCATCCCCTGAAATTTTAATATTTTCACCCCTTAAAACCAGTAGCGTTAAGCAAAAGAGAACCTGTAAAAGCATTTTGAGTGAGACACATTTCAGGCAGGGACGGACTGGGAGTACAAATAGGCCCTGGCCCACCAGAACCGGTCCCGTATTCGCCATCACAGCGAGCGCGCTGCTAATGCATGCCAATTCTGTGGCTGATGTGATGTTAGGTAGTTCCACGATGAATGCGAGCGCGCACAGGGCGCAAGCAAAATTATTTTGGCTGATTTGAGCGAAAAATGCTTTTTGGAGATTGATGTAAAACAAATAAACCGTATAGCCGTTTGTCCAATTGGCAAACATTACGTTTACGTTTCTTAGGCTGGTTTTCCATCTTTTTATTAGGTGCGTTCGAAATTTGATTCGATTTGAAAACGGCTCTGTGAAGTTGGAAATTCCAGCTTCTCGTGGTTTGCTGCGTTGATGTCAGTCATGTCAAGCATTGGCGAAACTGAAGGTGTCAGAATAATTACAAAACAAGCGTCAAAGTTGTCGTGTGTGAGTCTGGCCAATCATGAAATAGCTGTGTCGTAATTTGAAGCCGTGCAGTTGCTCTTGAGAAAATGCGCTCGGCTACACAGCCTGCAGTTCTCGAATCGATCTCACGGTACTTTGATGGCTACGTCACAGTGACCTAGCCTCGGCGACGTCTCAAGTCGGGCAAAAAGTCTAACCAGAATTCACTGTTTCAAGTCAGCCGCCTGCAGCGCTGCATGAAGCGAGGCCATGTCGAACGCACGTATTGTCTCTACCTGCTAGCTTTCCATTTGTCAGTTAGTGCCGCTTACACACAACGGTGACAGCCCGTAAGGGCTGCATACGTTCATTTGGAATAGACCAACCGTCCTGGGGGAAAGGGGGGCCGGCCAACCGTGTTGCTGGCCAACCGTGTCGCTCGATCTTCTGCCGAAATTTTTATTAGTAGGCTAGCAAAAAAAATAAGGCAAGCGGCCCTCCGGTCCAGAAGTGCTTCGGCCCATCGGGAATTCTCCCGATGCTCCCGATGGCCAGTCCGCTACTGATTACAGGTAGATGACACCAACCAATCATCATCTAGAAGGTGTGAACCCACTGAACGCTCTCTCCATTTTGTTGCTAGCCAGCCAACATATAAATCAGATTTTTTTTAAATGGAAGCGAATGACCAAGCACTCAAGCTACCAATTCCCTGCTTAACCACTATGTTGCATTCCCTACTGTGTAGAGCAGTGGTCCCCAAATGACCGAATACGGCCCACCCACGCATTTGGACCAGCCCTCTGAACAATGCCAGAGACATTCACACTGATTATTTTTGCATACATAAGTAAATGTTTTGATTTCAATAGCAATGAATATGAAAAAATATAATTACGATAGTAATAATGCTCTTTTAATTGTCTATATACCAATTGATATGTACGGATGTATGATGCATAACAAAATAATAAACAAATCTAGCATAATAAATACATTTCCAATCATAATAAAATCTCCACAATAATACTGGTAGTTACCGGCCCTTGTAATTTTCTGTTACAGACCGACCCGGCCCTACACTAAAGAATGGTAAAATGATCTGGCCCTCGCAGAAAAAGGTTTGGGGACCCCTGGTGTAGAGGCTGCAGCAATCCAACTAGCTTTGCTTGCTAAATCATGATTCGAGTCATTGTAAGCTTTAGTGTCTATGTTTACGCAGACACGTAAACATAGACAGCGCAGGCAGTGCAGTCGCACTGGGGCCCGTCGAGAGCGGGCCCTGCAGCTGGAAGTTGGAACGAGAGTAACGGGTTCACCTTCGCTTGAATTGTCTGCTTTGGAAATATGCAGAGATAAACGTGATATTCGCGTGATATTCACTTGGTATTTACAGGTCAGGGGCCTGTACTACGAAGCAAGATTTGGCGTTAGCGAGGTAACTTCAGGTTCAACCCCGGGTTTTCTGTACTACGAAGGTGGATCACTTGTTATCGGGGTAGATCGCCATGGTAACATATGCTGAACTGCTAACCTGGTCGGGAGCAGGTTATAGTTGGAGATCAGAGATCAACCGGTATAAAAGCCCCGCCCACTAACTCATTTTCGAGGATAATGGCGTTACCGTTCATAGAAGATGTGGAGCTTGGTGCGCGGATATTGAGAGGTGCGCTCAGAACAGCCAAAACATCAGAATCATAAAGGGTTTTAATCGCCATGAAAGTTTGCACAGACAAGCAATTTGCTTTGGCAGGAAGGTGCATACATTAAACATATAGGAATCCCAAAAAAATAATATGAGATCTAACTATACTAAAAGTACATAGACTAGCAATGCTTAGAATTTGCATATGCAATGCACAGCGTTGCGTTATTTCGCTACGGGTACTTTTATGTAGTGTCATGTTGATATGTTATTCCTATTCAATGGGGTACGTACTTGTCTCCCCTTAACCTCTTCTGCTGTCCTTGGGTTGCTTTGACCCATTTTCTAATTATTTCCATATCAAAATGTTGGGTTTCTTTCAACCAAAACATTTCAAACCAAAAATAACAATGTGGCTATACGTATGATGAAAATGTCACTACTTTCATTGAATTTGGATGTTTCATTCACTTTTATAGCAGAAAGAAATGTTGAAGACCCCCACAAAAGACTCAAAAGACACAACAAAAAAGCCACAAAAAGGTATAAAAAGACCAAAACGTAGAAAAAAGTTTAACAAATACATCCTCATGTGTTCTCCCTTTCCTAGGAACACAGCAATATAATGTCAGTGTAACTAAGTTTAGTGTCATTCATTCAGTCATGTACTATCTCTTCTCATATTCCAGTTTTTCTATCTCCAGCCTTGTTTTTTTAAATTAAAAGCTTCTTATACTCTATATCGAGCTCAAGGGTTCTTTTATACAGGGCCCTCACATTGTCTGCTCCAACCTGAAACAAATAAAGAACATTGTCCCTTTGTAAGGCACACTTGGAGAAAGTTGAAGGTGTCCATTTGACTACTGTGTTTTAAGGTTCATTGCTTATACCTTGTGTCTTTGTCTTGGCCTTGAAGTGGATGCCCTGTGCTCAGGGGGAGGAAGAAGTTCCTCTTCCTGCTGAGTTTAACACCATAGCAATTTAATCAATTGATTTATATTTGAAATGAGAACTTTAATAACTTGTGTCTCATGTTCAGACCACCACCATTAGTAAGTCATTACAGACACTTCAATCACAGCCACGCGTTCACACTCACCATCTATGTTGCAAGTGGTAAAATCAAATCAAAAGTGTACCCCCAAAATGCTCTCTGCGCAGGCATGCACAGTTTCCTGATCATATAGGACCTCCACTTGAGAAAGTAAATGGCATATTTGATCAATATTCAGCAACCACATATGGCATACGTACTGGCGCATGACTATTAGTTTCATGGTTACCTCTGTATGGCACAGTGGGACGACAGTGGGTGGTGGCAGCAACACCACTATATTTCCTGTCACTGCAGAGGACAGTAATACATTCCACTTAGTATTGCTAGTTTATGTACCCTTAGTATAGATAGTCCACATATTTAAATGTAAGGTTCCTATGTTTTTATTGTATGCACCTTCCTGCCAAAGCAAATTCCTTGTCTGTGCAAACTTTCATGGCGAATAAATCCCTTTATGATTCTACATTTCACATCTACAATATTCATAAAAAATTGTTGGATGAAAATGGTCACATAGATCACTTGAAAAATACATATGCCTGGGTTACCGAGCTGCTGCCACCAGGGTCTGAAGAAGTGCCACTTCCACTCCTTCCATCATGGGGCGACCCTGGTAGCTGGAGAGGGCCAGCTCCTCAGCAAGAGTGAAGTCCTGTGGAGGAGCAATTTCATTGTTCTATAGGCCCTTTGTAGCTATACCAATATCCTACAAAAAGTATTGCCTACTGCTACTTACCGTTTAGAATTATGTTTTGATATTTATTTTTTATTTGCTCCCACGATCGTTTGCCACTTCCAGGGTTGCAACTAAAATAATACAGCAACAAAAGTTTAACGTTATGGAATGCACACGTGTAATTATGGTCACATCTTGTGCCTGGGACAGTGATATCAATAAGTCATACGTAGTTTACGCATTGACAGCGTCTGCTATTTTCTACCAGTTTAGCAGCAGCGAATTCGTTGATTTTTGCCTGTATTATATGTCTGTATTCCTGATATGTTTGTGTAACAATATTTCACGCAGGAGGAGTAGACAAAGTTTGTAAAATTATTGTCCGGAATGTCCGCTCCTCTTCCGTGACATATGCGGCTCTTGTTTTGTCCGTGTTTGCAATTGGATATACGGTGCAAACACCGCCCCTTTATGTGAACGCGCACATCTCTAGATTAGAAAGATCTGGGTTGAGTTAGCGAGTTGATAACCGCCGTCGTGATACCGTTAATCGTGATTGCGATTGTCTCGCTTTGTGTAGCCGGGTAACTGAGGCATGTTGATCTTGATTCGTAGTACAGGCCCCTGATAGTGGAGAGATGTTACATTCCTAGTCAAGAGAGGTGGCAACACCCCAACATGGTGGCAGCAGCCCACACTACATATCCCAGAATCCCACACCAATTGGACAGGTGTAGGTGTGTAAGCCACCTAATTAAGTTAGGACTAGGGATGTCACGAGAACCGATACTTTCGATACCTTTCGATACTAAAATAACAAAACACAGACGATGCCCATTTTTTGAAGCACCGTAAGCACCGTGAGCGCCGATGCCAGATTTTAGCATTGGTGCTGCGCCTTTTCTGGAACTGATGGGGGCAGTATTCAGGAGTGTTCCAGCCGACGTTTTCATTCAGAAAACCAAGATGGCAACTGCAGCTGCAGCGATCGCCCCACCTCGACTCGTTGAAAAGAAAGGCACCAAAAGTCGTGTTTGGCAGTATTTTGCGTTTGAGGCAGATGACAGTGGGACTATAATTAATCCACAGAAGCCACTTTGTAAAAGATGTTACCGTAGTCTTCAAACCAAGGGAGGTAACACTTCAAATTTAGCCAAACACCTGAAAGATCGTCATCCCGATTTGTTCAAAGAATTCAAGGTGAGTTCTGATTCATATTAACAACATCCAAAGAATACACTTTTTCTGTTTTTTTAATCCGTCATACTGAAATACACGTTACATGATGTTTGAGATTTGAGTGTTACAATGGTTTATGTTATGTACGTAGTTTAGGTTAGCTAGCTAGCTATGCTGTCGTTTTCACGTTAGCATAGCCTACTTTGGTTAGAAGGAGAGCATGTAGGCCTATCATGTCAAAACTAGCTAAATTCACTGAATGTCCTAGTTTAATATAGTTACAAATGAATATGCAATTGGTTTGAAAAAAAGATTACCCGTTTTATTTTTACGACGCCATAGACTCATGTATAGCTAAAAGACGATTTGCGAGTGACATATTTTCGCCGCGACCAAAACGAACATTGATATATGTGCAGGGCAGGCATGTGCTTTATAGGTGCCTGTGCTCTTTCTTTAGTTAATTAACTATATTAACTGAAATGTCCATTTTCCTTTGCTAGTTTCAACCAGGGGATGACGTCCAGGAGACATCTCAGCCAACTCGAAGTCAGCAATCACAGCCAACCATAACCGAGGCTCTAGGGAAGCAAACAAATTATGAGAGAAATTCACATGAGGCCAGGAGATTGGATAGAAGTGTAGCAGAGTTCATATGTATCGACCAACTCCCTGTCTACATTGTTGAAAAAAACGGATTTCAGCAAATGCTCCATAAATTCAATCCCAGATATCAACTACCAAGTAGAAATTATTTCATGTACACAGAAATACCAAAAATCTACAGTGAAACAAGGGACCTGATCACACAATATCTCAAAGAAAAGCCATTCTATGCATGCACAACGGACCTGTGGACAAGCAGAGCTGCAGACACGTTCATGTCCATTACCATGCAATACATAACCCAGTCATGGGAGATGCACTCCTGGTGTTTAGGCTGTAGTGGCCTGAACTCAGACCACACAGGTGACAGTTTGAGGGAGGCATTCGACGAAGTAGTTACTGAGGAGTGGAAGTTGGACATTGCAAAACTAGCAGGCCTCACAACAGACAATGCATCCAACAACCAAAAGGCTTTTAAAGATGACTACACATGGATCCCTTGTTTTGGCCACAACTTGCACCTGGCCGTTAACAAAGCCATCAACATCGACAGGGTATCTGCAGTCCTGTCAAGGCTGCGCAGAACCATATCTGCCTTCACCAGGTCATCAAAGATGTCGCGACAACTCAAAACAAAACAAAAACAACTTGGACTCCCAGAACACAATCTGATACATGATGCACCCACCCGTTGGAATTCCTCATATGACATGGTGGAGAGATTTGTGGAGCAGCAGCAAGCTCTGTGTGCAGTCCTGGCAGAGGACAGAAAAAAATGGCACCTGATGCCAAAAGACACTGACATCACAATCTTAGAAACACTCAAAGAAGTCCTTGAGCCACTGAGTCCTTTTACAGATGCACTCAGTGGTGAGAAGCACACTACTCTCTCCTCTGTCTTACCACTCTTATGGAAGATGCTCTCTTGTCTCAGGGATAAGGAGGATGACACTCTACTCACTAGAGAGATGAAGAACTTAGTAAGGGAAAGCATCAACCAACGTTATGAGAATAGGGAGGTGCAGCTTCTGCTAAACACTGCCACCTACTTAGATCCAAGATTTAAGGCCAGTTTTGTTGCTCTGGAGGATGACGTGAAGCAAAGTCTCCGGGAGCAAGTGGGGAATACCGATGATGGAGCTGGTACATCTGAAACCCCCATGGCAACAGGAGCAGAGGCCTCGAGCCAAAGCAGGCCATCTAAAAAGTCAAAGACTGACTTGAAGCATCTGCTTTCAGCCATTCAAGGAGAGAAGAAGGGCAGTGATGACACATCATCTCAAGCAGGGCTCTCCAAACAAGAAAAGTTAAATGGTGAGTTCCTGGTATATAGTAAAATGCCAGAACTGAGCGCAGACGAAGATCCCCTCTTCTGGTGGAAAATGAATGGAGGCACAATACCTCAACTTGCAGAATTTGCAAGGAGATATCTCTGCATTGCAGCTTCAAGCTGTGCTTCGGAAAGGGTCTTCAGTGTCTCAGGAATCATTGTCAGTCCAAGACGTTCTCGACTTACCCAAGACAATGTCAACATGTTAGTTTTCCTCAGTAAAAACCTTGAACTAGCCAAGAAAAGGTGTGAAAAGGTGTGAAAAGTCCAAAACTCCTGTTCATCTTGTTAGCTTAATGACTTAATTGCACTTTATCATGTTCTGATATGCTCTATTGCATTGTTTTGTATGTTTTATGACATTTTGCTATTTTTCTAATATTTTAATAAAGAAGTTCATGTTTCATGTTCAAATACATGGAATCCTCTTTTTTTTACCGTGGTATCGAAATTGGCATCGAGAATCGTGTTATTTTACTGGTATTGGCATCGACTACTGAATTTTTGGTATCGTGACACCCCTAGTTAGGACTAGAAAAGGGGGGAGGGGAAAGAGCAGGGGGAGAAACCAGAGAGACAGAGAGTACATGGCTGGTTAGATTGGACCAGAGAGCAGCAGTTTGAATCACAAGCCCTGTTTGGTGAGTGAAGGACGGCGTTGAAGGGGAAAGTTGTTTTTGTTTAACTTTTGTGGATTTTTGTTGGACTGTGAAAGTTTGGAGGAGGAACCTGCCTGAGTTTATTTTTTGAAGTCTGCTCATGGAAAATAAAGTGCCATCTTCCTGTGGAACCTGTGTTTGCGTTGTCCTTCCCGCCCTGTTGCACTGCCTCACTCTTGCCTGCCCTAGTCGGCTCTTCTGATGACGCCACAATACCCTATTTTTATACCCTATTAATACGATTTTATCTGAATTCGAGAGAAATACAGAGCGCACTTTCCACATGCCACTCAACCCCATCAGAGGCTCAGAGCTAGAAGTAATGCAGCTCATGTCAAAGTGACGGCGCACTTCGGAGTCAGACTTTTCACCTGATGATAGCAAAGCAACTAACTATCTGTAATGTTTCCTATCTAGACCGAGTTTCCCGGTCCCTTCATACATCTACCAAGTTGAACAATGGATTTGGGTTTTTCAAAACCCATTGACACTTCCCTGTTGTATTACTATGTTTAGCCTGTGTTTTGCCAACCGTCTTTGGAGGAGGTGATTCCTCACTGGATTGCTCCTCCGAAGGTTTCTTCAATTTTTTCTCCTACAGTGAGTTTTTCTGGGAGTTTTTTCTTGTCTTCTTTGAGGGTTTAGGTTGGTTGAGGGGCAGTTCTATGGGTGTATGTCAAAGTCAAAGTCAAAGTCAGCTTTATTGTCAACACTTCACATGTACAAGACATGTAAGGGAGTCGAGAAAACGTTTCCCCTATCCCGCGGTGAGCATATAAAAAGTGCACAGTGTTATGCGCACGCCCAGTGGCAGGGTGAGAGAGGAGGTTTAGAGGCCTTTCTCTAGGGTAACTTTTAAGATAACACATTAGTGGCGCGGCGGCCTTGCACCTGGTGGTGATTGGGGAAGGGGAGTGATACTCTCCCGATTGGAGACCCGCTGATTAAGGGGAGGGGTTTATTGTTTTTAAACTCCCGGATGGCGGTAGCAAGGGGGAACCTCCGAAGTGGTCATAGCTACCTCCACCTTGCGAGCGACCGGTTGTTCCCGACTTCCTACCACCTACACTCTCTTGGTGTGCCACCGCGCCTTGCACTGTAAGGATATCCACCAAAACCTAAACGACGACCAACCGCGTGCGAGCTGTCCGCCAAACAAACGGCTGCGTGGGCTGTCCAGGAGACGGGGAGGGAGTAGCCTGTACTTGGCAAGCGGGTAAGAGACCTTTTCCTTACTTTTACCACCGGTCGGGGCCCGCCGCTGTTAGCGCTGTGTTTTAGCCTTATTTGGTTCACCTAGACGAACGACGACCGTAACACACAGGCACAAACAACAATATACGAGACAACACTAAAAAATAGACAAGATAGACAATGACATAAAATATAGGAGTTTCTCTATGAATATAGTAAATAATTGTGCAAAAAGGCAGTCAATACTGGCAGCAAAGTGTCATGTAGTATAGTGCATTTTTAAAGATAGATAAATATCAGCTAATTTAGTCTTTATGGTGTGTATTATAGTGCAAAGACAGTTAAGAGGGGAGAGAATTTAGCTTCCTGACAGCCTGGTGGATGAAGCTGTCTTTGAGTCTGGTGGTGCGGGCAGGTAAGCTCCGATACCTTCTTCCAGAGGGCAGGAGGTTGAACAGACTGTGAGCGGGATGGCTGGCCTCGCTCACAATCTTAATCGCTTTGCTGGTGAGGCGGGTGTTGTATGTGTGTTGCATGGAGGGGAGTGGGGCACCGATGATCTTTGCAGCTGTGTTAACCACGCGCTGCAGTGCTTTCCTGCTGTATTCAGCGCAGCTCCCGCCCCACACGGTGATGCAGCTGAACATGATGCTCTCAATGGTGCCTCGGTAGAATGTGCACATGATGGATGGGGGGGCTCGTGCTTGCTTCAGTTTGCGGAGGAAGTAGAGGCGCTAATGGGCTTTCTTCGCCAGTGATGCAGTGTTGGTGGTCCAGGAGAGGTCGTCGCTGATGTGCACCCCCAGGAATTTGGTGCCGCTCACTCGCTCCACTGCAGCACCATCGATGGTCAGTGGTGGGTGCTCAGTGTGGCGTCTCCGGAAGTCAACAACAATCTCCTTAGTTTTGCTGACATTCAGCAGGAGGTTGTTGTTGCTGCACCATGTGGTCAGAAGGTTGACCTCCTTCCTATAGTTGGTCTCATCGTTCTTAGTAATGAGACCCACCAGAGTGGTGTCATCCGCAAACTTCACCATGTGATTGGTGCTGTAGGTTGGTGTGCAGTCGTGAGTCAGCAGGGTGAAGAGCAGGGGCGAGAGCACACAGCCTTGGGGGGCCCCAGTGCTGAGTGTGATGCTGCTTGAGGTGTTATTTCCGACTCGTACTGTCTGTGGCCTCTCGCTGAGGAAGTCCAGCACCCAGTTGCAAAGCGAGGTGCTGAGCCCCAGCTGGTCCAGTTTACAGATAAGTTGTTGTGGGATGATGGTGTTGAATGCTGAACTAAAGTCTAAGAACAGCATTCTGACGTATGAGTCTGTTGTGTCCAGGTGGGTGAGGGCAGGGTGGAGAGCAGAGCAGATTGCATCCTCGGTGGACCGTTTGGCTCGGTAAGCAAACTGGTAGTGGTCCAGGGTGGCTGGGAGGGAGGACTTGATGTGTGACATAACTAGCCGTTCAAAACATTTCATCACGATGGGGGTCAGTGCAACGGGTCGGTAGTCATTGGAGCAGGTTTCTTTGGCACAGGTATGATGATGGTGGCCTTGAAATGTGACGGAACAACAGCTTGCCTCAAAGAAGTGTTAAAGACGTCCGTGAAAACATCCTTTAACTCCTCAGCGCAGTCCTTCAACACCCGGCCTGGAATGTTGTCTGGGCCCGTTGCTTTCCGTGGATTGATAGTGGCGAATATCCTCTTCACACTGGCAGCGGACAGGCACAGAGCCTGATCGTGGGGAGGAGGTGGAGTTTTATTTGGGCTTGTGTTGTTAGTTGCTTCAAACCTTGCAAAGAAGCTGTTGAGGTTGTTGAGCAGAGAGATGTTGTCATCGCAGATCTTTGGCGCGGGCTTGTAATCCGTGATGGTCCGAATGCCCTTCCACAGGCTCCGCGTGTCTCTGCTGTCTTTAAAGTGGCAGGTTAACTTTTTTGTATAGTCCTGTTTTGCTTTCCTGATGCCACGGGACAGGTTGGCTCTCGCTGTTCTTAGGCCAGTTTACTCCCCAGCTTTGAAGGCGTTGTCTCTGGCCCTCAGCAGCCGATGGACGTCCCCTGTCAGCCATGGCTTCTGGTTAGCCCGAGTGACAATGGTCTTTGTGTGGGTCACATCATCAATGCACTTACTGATGTAAGCGATAAGTGTCTGTGTACTCATCAATGTCAGTGTGGTTGTTGTATGTGGCTGCTTGTTTGAACATTTCCCAGTCTGTTGTTGCAAAGCAGTCCTGAAGAGCAAAGGTGGATGTGAGAAATGTGAAGCCCTCGGTGACATGCTTGCGTGTAAAAATGGCTATACAAATACATTTTGATTTGATTAAGAATGTACTCGCACATGAACACATTGTGCCAAAGGCTAGCCAGGGCTGGGTTTCCCGAAAGCGTCGTAAGCCTAAAGGCCGATATATGCTTCTCCGTTTTTCAAAAAACGGACACATGGGAACGTCCTCGTCTAAGTGGAACGCCCTCTGCAAGCTCTCCGTGATCCCTCGACAGCCCCGGACAGATTGACGTGCACCTCCTGAATTGTCTAACTGTCCGTCGTGATGTGATTGGTCCGTATTAAGAACCGCCTGCGTCAGGGGAGGGGGGAAAATGTGACAAACCCTGACTGCCACTTAATATGAAATCAACAGGAAGCAGGCTACTCAAATGAATGAATATACAGAGGCAGAAATTTAGCGTCAATGAGTGTGAAAGAGTGCGCTCAAGCGGTCGTTTGGGTCAGTGAGGAAGAATGCACGCAGCACCGCAGGACTTCCATGAACGAAGAATAGGCTTTATTGTACAAACAAATACACTCAGTGCGTGCTCCTGCCCACCAGCCTCCTCACTGAGATGTGCGGCACAACTTTATTCACCTGGCAATACTCGGTCAAACAATCAATCAATCACTTAACCGGTTTTCGCCCTTTAACCCCGTAGTGTCCTGACATATTTCACACAAGATTATGTCTTTATCCTGGACTACTATAAAATCACTTAATACATTATTCTTTTAAAATAGTGCGCACAATACACAAATCCAAATTTACGTGGCAGACGCCTTGCGTTCTGTCACATTACTCCCCCCTCAAGAGTGTCCGTCCTCGTACACTCGAGAAAGGTAGTCTGCCACAATGTTGTCTGAACCTGCCCGATACTTCACAGTGAACCTAAATGGCTGTAATGACAGATACCATCTAGTCACCCTGGAGTTAGTGTCCTTCATTTTGTCCAGCCACTGAAGGGCCCGATGGTCTGTCTCCAGAACAAAGTCCTTCCACCAGGTAATACTTCAGAGACTCCAAAGCCCACTTAATGGCAAGGCACTCCTTCTCCACAGTAGAGTACCTTGTCTCCCTTGGAAATAACTTCCTGCTTAGGAACACTACAGGCCTTTGCTCCTGGGGTGGCCCTTGCAGCAGGACCGCCTCCAGGCCTACTCCCGACGCGTCCGTCTGCACCAGGAAGGGCTGAGAGAAGTCCGGACTCTGTGGGATGGGACCCTTGGTCAAACAAGTCCGTAGATCCTCAAAGGCCTTGGAGCATCGGTCATTCCAAACCACTCTGGTCGGGGCGGACTTGCGTGTGAGGTCAATCAAGGTACCCGCCCTTGTGGAGAACTGCGGGACAAACCGCCTATACCACCCCCCCCACGCCCAGGAAGGACCGAACTTGGCGTTTGGTGGTTGGCACAGGGGTCTCCAGGATGGCGCTAACTTTCTCCACCTGAGGCTTGATGGCCCCTCCCCCGATGCAGTAGCCCAGATACTGCACCTCTTGCTGGGCCATCGCACACTTTTGAGGGTTGATGGTCAGTCCTGCGTCCTTCAGCCACCTCAGCAAATCCTTCACCTGGACGAGGTGCTCCTCCCATGACCGGCTAAATATGACAACGTCGTCGATGTCCTTCCTGCTTGACCGGGAAGTACTGTTCTTCCACCTCTTCCTCCTTCCCCACAGCCCTCACAAAACAATTCTGCTCCACTGGTCTCTCCTTCTCATGCCATTGTCTCAGCATGTTGATGTGAAAAATTGCTTTTTCTCCTCTTCTCCGGTGTTCTGATTTCATACGTGACCTCGCCTGCTCGCCGATGTACCAGGTATGGCCCCTGCCACTTTGCGAGCAGGCTGCTTTCAGATGTAGGTAGCAACACTAACACCCGCTGGCCTGGCTGCAGTGACCTGTCTCAGGCTGTGGCATCATACCACTTCCGCTGCCTGGCTTGAGCTGACTGCATATTCTCCTGCACCCGCTCAGTCAGACCTTGCATGTGGTCCCGCATCTTCAGCTTCCGCTCTGGCTCCTCCCCCTCCCAGGCCTCCTTCAGGACATCAAGTGGACCCCTCACCTTCCGACCATACAAGAGTTCAAATGGAGAGAAACCCGTGGAGGCCTGTGGGACTTCCCTGTAGGCGAATAGGAGGTAGGGCAGCCAGTCATCCCCAGAGTCTGACACAAACTTGCGGAGCATGCTTTTTAAGATATTGTTGAATCTCTCGACAAGCCCATCAGTCTGAGGGTGGTATGGGGTGGTCCTAATGCCCTTGATTCCTAGGTACTTATACACTTGCTTAAGAAGTTTAGACGTGAAATTAGTTCCCTGATCAGTAAGCACTTCCCTCGGAACCCCCACCCATGAGACCAGCTGAAGAAAAGCATTAGCTACCTGCCTTGCCTTGATGTTGCGTAGAGGGAACACCTCTGGGTACCTAGTTACATAATCTGAAATGACCAGAATGTACCTATTGCCTTTGCGACTGAGTTCTAATGGGCCCACTATATCCATTGCCACTCTGGTAAAGGGAACATCTATGATAGGCATGGTGACTAATGGCACTCTATCCACCTTCCTTCCCGGGGCCACTAACTGACATGCTGCACAGGATTTACAGAACTGAACTAGGGCTGGGCGATATGGGCAAAAATGAATATCTCGATATTTTTTTACTATATCTCGATACACGATATATATCTCGATATATTTTGAGTCTCGTCTAGAGCACATCATAAATGCTCGATTCAACCATGTCTGGCATAATGTTACGTCAGTAATAATTCTAGTATTCCTGAAACATAAGTCTGCATGTAGATTACATGAAACAACATATTATTTAAACTCATTAGTGCTTTCTATTGGAACAATTTAGAACTTGCACATTAGAAAGGAACATCACAGCAAGTTAGATTTACCAACACAGCATTTATTCAAATAATTTTCGAGCAAAAACAGAGCTCAAAGCCAAACAAATGTGCATTCAAAACACTGACAATAAATTATGATCATAATACAAAACGAAATCAAAGTGACCCTTTTTTCCATCATGTTTTTTATGACTGGTAAATAAAAGAGAACTCAAAGCCACCAAAAAGTCCTCTCAGCAACACCTGACAGAAGAAAAACTTATAAACTAAATTGCATATTTTTGCATTGTTTGTTACAACAGGTAAACAAAAAGAGAGCTTAAAGCCACCACAAAAATGCCTTGAGCAGCAACCCCTGACAAATAAATAGTAATAATAAGTAACTAAATTAAAGTGCATCTTGTTTGCATTTTTCATTACAACATTAAATCCAAAACATTGTCAAATAATATGTGAAGAAAAGAAGCTAAGGTCAGAATTGTCACTGTAAAACAAACACTTACAGGACAAGAACAGTCATGTCAGAGGTGTGTGGCAACATATGAAATGAGCTACAGGTTCTGTGCCAAAAACACAAGCCTATCCACAGTTTCAGGCTTGAGAGATGCCCGCTGGCATGTAACAATATTCCCACTGGTACTGAATACCCTTTCCGAAGGGGAACTGGTGGCAGGCACACATAGATACTTAATGGCCAGATTTTTCAGGTTTGGGAACATGTCTTCATGTTTCTTCCACCACTGCAGGGGATCAGACTCACTGTCTGCAGCGGCAGACTGCAGGTAGGTGGACATCTCTGTGTGTATCTGGCCTCTCTGTGATGGTATGGCAGAGGAAGAGCACGGCGTTGCTTTTTTGAAAAAACTTCCGAGAGTTTTCTTCTTTGGTGGCTCTTCTTCATGAGGCTGTGAAACAGTGGCCTCAGCTGCACCCTGGTCAGGCAGCATTTTCTCCATCTCAGCCATGGCTCTGAGCTTGATGTCCTCGATCTTTTCCTCTGCAATGTAGGTCGTTTTGAACCTGGGATCCATGAGAGAAGCCATGTCCAGCAACTTGTTTGTTTCAGGGTCAGCAAATTTCTCCTTCAGATAGTCCAGGATGGAGACTTTGATCGACTTTGTCAGTGGAGTGTCATCCTCCTGAACCGCCAAGATGCTGGACTCAAAGAGATGGAGCACAGGCTTTACGTAGGACACTGTGACATAGTCTTCACCTGATAAAGCATCGGTGAATTCGACTAGGGGTTTTAGAGCCCTATGAACAGATTCAAGGACTTCCAGGTCTTGCCAATGAAGAACAAGATGCCTTGTTTTTTTGTCAGAGCCCAAGACTTTGGAAACGGCACGCTCCTGCTCCAGCACCCTCTCAATCATTTTTTGTCTGGATCCCCACCTGGTAGGAGACTCGCTGATCAGCTGGTGTTCAGGAATGTTCAGCTCTTGCTGAGCTTTGGCCAGGTCTCTCCTTCTTTTCCAGCTAAAAGAGAAGCTGCTCACCACCTTTTTGCATACGCTGACAGCACGGTCTATCCGGGGGTCTTTCATACTTCTCTCTGAGATTAAAAACAAACAACATTTTTTATGTTATAATATTTGTAAAGCAATCCATAATTCAGCAACACCAAATACATTTTTTCAAACATAATTTATAATTATATTTTCATCTTTTGTACATTTTCTACAGAAATATTTAGATTTTCAAATAGTTATTCTTTCAATATACACATGAATATGCATAAATCACATTCATTTTTGTATTCATTTTTTAATCCATAAAACTATTTGAAGCTCTCTTAAAGTTGTAATTAACAGTAGCCTAGTTAAATCAAATCAAATCAGTTTTATTTGTATAGCCCAGAATCACAAATTTTCATTTTCCTCAGTGGGCTTCACATTGCATACAATAGAACAAAGTCAAACAGTATAACATCATATAAATAAAAATAGTGTGGATGCATGAGTCAATTTTAACATGGCTGATTATAAAAAATCTAAAATAAATTATGACTTTACTACCACTAGGTTGAGACCAGTACTCACCAATTGCCAGGTGCAGCCGGTGGCCAAAACACTGCAGTCTTGTCCAACCTATCAGCTTACAAGCTTTAACGATGTTGGCCCCGTTATCCGTGGTGATGCAGACTTGACGGGCTTGTTGTAAATTCCATGCGGCCAGAACTTCCTCCAAGCCGTGTGCCAATATCTCGCCGGTATGATCTTCGGGGAAAAAGCTCGTTTGAAGGCACGCGCTCTTCAACTCCCAGTTGGCAATGTAGTGTACTGTGAAACTTAAATAAGGATCACACGTCCTGCTGGACCACAGATCGGTGGTCGACGAGTAAAAAGTCACGTCTGTGAGCGTGTGGGCCAGCTTCTCTCTCTCTGATATGTATAGCTCTGGTAGAGCTTTTTCGGCAAAAAACTTGCGACTAGGCAACTGATATTTAGGGTCAAGCGTCTTAACGAGGTTTTTGAAACCAGGCTTCTCAACGACACTTATTGGGGCCATATCTTTGGCTATGTAGTGTGTGACTGCGGCAGTTATTTCTTTCCATTTCTGACTTTTTTTTCATACGGGACTGCTTTCGAAAATGACGAAGCCAAAGTCATTTGCTTCTGGGCTGGTTGTTTGTGTGTTTGATTTGATGTGGATGGAGATTGGGCCATGCGCTGTTTTTGGCATTCTTCGTTTTGCAGCGGGTGGCTTTTCAAATGGTGAAATAAATTTGTGGTGCTGCTTGCTTTCGTGGCAATGGTTTTGCGGCATTGTTTACATATTATCGTTTTTTGTTCCACATCTTCCTTTCGGTAGCCAAACCACTGCCAGATGACGGATCCAGAGCTATTCTTTTTCGAAACCAAATCCTCCGTTTCCATCCTTTTTTCTCTCTCTCGCTGTTCTCACTCACCGGTCGGACACACCCACACCTACAGCAGCGCGCCTTCCAGACTACGTCACACACGCGCGTCCATGAGAATCTCGTGGACTCGCAATGGGCGGGGGGAGTGAGTGTGTTTAATGCATATGAGTCTGTGAGGCAGAGAGCCACAGGAAAGAGCGAGAAGGGAACACTAACGAGTATGCCGCCGGCGGCAAAAATAAACATCTAACGTGCCAATTTGTATTCGATGTTCGCGACAGGGGCATTTTATACATCCCCTGGAGCACATCTCGCGATATATCGAATATATTCGATATATCGCCCAGCCCTAAACTGAACTAGTTCTGCATACATATTAGGCCAATAAAAACGGTCAACATCCCTGTCCCATGTCTTATTCTGGCCTAAATGCCCTCCCCACGCACTAGCATGTGCTAGCTCCATAACTTTGGTTCTGAGAGGCCCTGGTACAACCAGCTGCTCCCTCTCATCCCCATGGTGGTACAAGATTTCTCCTTTTATCTTAAACTTAGGGCCTGTCGCCTCTCAGATTCAGATTCAGATTCAGATTCAGAAGACTTTATTTGCCATAACATGTGAACATGTATGGAATTTGATTTGGTACAGTGGAGTTTACAATAGGACAGGTGCAAGACAGGACAAGACAGTGCATACCAACATATATAGTGCAAAAATGAGTAAATAATAGTGATATAATCTATCAATCAATGACAGCAGACCATTAGGTTACTGAGGGGGGAGGGGGGCAGTGCATTAATTAGACGGATGGCCGTGGGGAAGAAGCTGTGCAAATGTCTGGCTTTAAGAGTCCTTATTGACCGCAACCTCCTGCCTGAAGGGAGCGGGGCGAAGAGACCGTGGCCTGGGTGTGCAGGGTCAGCCATGATCTTCCTGGCCCTCCCCAGAGCCCTGCTGTTAAACAGAGCCCCAAGGGGGGGCAAGGGGCAGCCAATCACCTTCTCCGCCGAGCGTATCACCCGCTGCAGCTTGGCCTTGTCCTTGGCCGCTGCAGCGGGGAACCAGGTGATGATGGCAGAGGTGATGATGGACTCGATGATGGCCGTGTAGAAGTTCACCAGCATGGATTTAGGCAGCTTGAATTTCCTGAGCTGCCTCAGGAAAAACAACCGCTTCTGTGCTTTTTTAGTGAGGGCATCGGTGTTGGGCCCCCACTTTAGGTCCCGAGAGAGCGTCACCCCGAGGAATCTACATGACTCCACTATGGCGACTGGGGTGCCTACCAGTATGATTGGAGGGGGAGGGGGCGGGTTCCTCCTGAAGTTCACTATTAATTCCACTGTTTTAAGAGCGTTTAGCTTTAGATTGTTGTGATCGCACCAAGAAACCACCGAGTCGATCTGGCTCCTGTAGGCAGCTTCATCCCCCCTGGAGATAAGCCCTACCAGTGTGGTGTCATCTGCGAATTTGAGGAGCTTGACCGACTGGTGGCTGGAGGTGCAACAGTTGGTGTAGAGGGAAAACAGAAGGGGAGACAGGACGCAGCCCTGCGGGGAACCGGTGCTGATCGACCTCGGCTCGGAGATGTACTTCCCGAGCTTCACCCGCTGGGTCCTGTTAGATAGGAAATTTGTAATCCAGCTGCAGGTGGAGTCAGGCACTTGCAGCGCAGAGAGCCCACTCTCCAGTATCGGTGGCAAGATGGTGTTGAACGCTGAGCTGAAGTCCAGGAACAGAATTCTGGCGTAGGTCCCTGCAGTGTCCAGATGTTCCAGGACGTAGTGCAGAGCCATGTTGACCGCGTCTTCCACGGACCTGTTGGCCCTATACGCAAACTGCAGGGGGTCTAGGAGAGGGACCGTGATGGACTTCAGGTGGGCAAGGACGAGGCGTTCAAAGACCTTCATGACCACAGAGGTCAGGGCGACGGGTCTGTAGTCGTTCAGGTCTGTGATCTTTGGTCTTTTTAGGGACAGGAATGATGATGGAGGCCTTGAAGCAGGCTGGTACCTGGCAGTGCTCCAGGGAGGAGTTGAAGATATCACTGAACACCGGGGACAGTTGGTCAGCACAAAACTTCAGGATGGAGGGTGAGACGTTGTCCGGACCGGCTGCTTTCCGGGGGTTCTGCCTTTTGAACAGGCGATTCACCTCCCTCACTGAGACAGAGAGGTGTGGGCGGGCAGAAGGGGTAGGGTACGGGGGTGGAGAGGGGGGGTGAGGGGGGAAGGATGGAGAAAGGGAGGTAGGGGGGGAAGACTGTTGCTCGAAACGGCAGTAAAACTTATTCAGCTTGTTTGCAAGGGGAATGTTATCCGTGGTCTGAGGGGGTTTTGGTTTGTAGTTTGTGATTTGTTTTAGACCCTTCCAGACAGAGGAGGCGTTGCCATCTGAGAATTGATTTTTCAATTTCTCAGAGAAGAGATGTTTTGCCCTCCTGACAGCTGCCTCAAACTTATACCTGGCGTCTTTAAACCTGCTCTTATCTCCCCTCCGCCAGGCATCCTCCTTCTCCAACCTCAGTCTTTTGAGTTGGGCAGTGAACCAGGGTTTGTCATTATTATAACTGACCCTGGTTCGAGTAGGGACACACGCTTCCTCGCAGTAGCTGACGAATGACGTCACAGTGTCAGTGTACGCATCCAAGTTGTTACCAGCCTCAGCCCCCGCCCACTCCACGTAGCCCATATCGCAGCCAGCTCGCTCTAGCCATGCGCAGGTTCTCTCCTTAGCCTCGCTATTCCAAATCCTGTACGACTTAACTACAGGTTTAGACGTTTTTAGTCTCTGCTTATAGGATGGAATCAGGTGGACCATGTCGTGGTCAGATTTGCCCAGCGCAGCTCGGGAAACCGCGTGGTATGCGTTCCTGATGGTACAGTAGCAGTGGTCAAGCGTCCTTTCCCCCCGAGTGTGGCATTTGACCTGCTGCCGATATTTAGGGAGAGCCCGGCTCAAATTGGCTTTGTTAAAGTCCCCTAACACTATCACAGCACTATCCGGAAATATACGTTCTGCATCCATGATATGCTCGGCTAGTGCACTCTGTGCCTCTTCGACAGCAGCGTCGGGTGGAATGTAAACACAAGCAATAATAAAGGAGCTGAACTCACGGGGTGAGTAAAACGGGCGACAGTTAATGATAATGAATTCTAGATTTTTCGAGCAGTATTTATTAATTACTGTCACGTCAGTGCACCAGGACTCGTTAACGAAAAAAACATACCCCTCCACAGCAGACTTTTCCGGACGAAAGTGTGTCCCTGTCGGCTCGGTACAGTTGAAAACCCTCCAGCTGTACTGCTGCGTCAGGGACATCCTCGGAAAGCCAGGTCTCCGTGATGGCGTAAACTGCTGCAGAATGGTAGTCCTTGTTCTTCGCAACTAAGCATCGGAGTTCGTCCATTTTATTGCTTAGAGAGTTCACATTTGACAGAAATATTCCTGGGAGTGGAGTACGAGAGCCGCGTGTACGCAGTCTGGCGAGAGCGCCAGCTCTCTTCCCCCGCTGGCGTCTAACCCACCTCACAGCCTGGGTGAAGACCGCGGTTCCTCTGACCAGAATATCCAGTACATCCGTAGATCGGGTGAGAAAAGTAGGAAAAATGTCCAAGGGAGTGTCCCTAAGACATAAGAGTGCTTCTCTTACATAAGAGATACCACAGAACGCAGATCCAGACACGAAAACAAACAAAACAATGCTCCACAACACCACAGCAGCCATGGGCGGCGCCATCTTGGATCACTCACGCTCGCTCGCTTTGCATGCCCATCTTCAACCAACCCTGTGTAAAATGGTTTCAGGGACATATCTGCTCCTTGAGCTTTAGCTATGTCTGCAGGGATTGCATTATTCAACTCGCTGTCAAACTCAGGGTTCGGATCTGATGCTACCAGTTTAGTACCCCTAAACTTCTCTCTTCTCTTCTGGCTCCTTGTCTTGCATCTATTTGAGTCAGGAAAAGGTAACATGTCCCAAGAACTATCCCTGTCTTGTATTTTCATCTGAATGCTACGTTGCAACTCTGCTCCTGATCTACCAGTGTTGCTAACCCTGGAATATCCCTCCCCAAGACTACTGGGTATGGTAGCTTCTCTGCCACTGCCACTGTGATCAAATAAGAAACATTATCCACCTCCAGGTAAACCTCTGCAGTCGGGTAGGGTACCTCATCCCCATGTACACACCGGATAAACACCTCCCCATTTAACAGTGTGTTACGTCTGGCCAGCAAGTCTGCCCTTACAATAGTCTGGCTACTTCCCGTATCCACCAGAGCCTGAGCCTGTCTCCCATCCACCCGTACATCTATTAAGGACTCCCATTGATCTAGAGGGGCTCCACCCTTACTGGTCTTTGGGATAAACGCAACCTGTGCATCCTTTGGCTTTCTGCGGGGAAACTTGAGTTTCATATGCCCTGCCTGACCACAATAATTTTGTTCCTCTGACCACCATCCAGACCACCCTCAGACTTACCTGGCCATGCAGCCTGGCTCTCCTTCCCCCCAGCCATCTGGTAAGGTCCAAAGTCTCTGCAGCAATGAAAGACTCGGCCAGCACCACTGCCTCTTTTGCCGACTTGGGGTTGTGTTCTTTAATCCAGAGCTTTTTGTCGCTGTTCACCATCCTCAGGAACTGCTCTAAGACCAGCATGTCGCCGATCTCCTCCATTGTATGGGCCTGTGGACACACCCATTTCTCAAATAGCTCCCGCAGTCTGGTGAAAAGTTCTTTACAAATCGCTACCGGTAGGTCTCTGGATTGATCTCAAACTTCTCCAGGATCACCTCTTTGATTTTTCCATATTCCATTGAGTACGAAAAGTCCATTGCGATATATGCCGCTCTCCCTTTGCCGGTGAGTAGCGGCACCAGATTAAGTGCCCACTCTGTCTCCGGGCACAGACTTGCTGTTGCAATGCGCTCAAGGAAATGCTCTATATCTTCATCCTGAGTGTACTGTTGCATTTTAGGGCCCCTCCAACCCGTGATTTGTACTGGCCTTCCCGGCCACTCTGGAGTCGCTGCCGATGAGCCTGGAGCTGCCCTTGCCCCTTGGCTCGTCCTGACCACTCCTCTCTCCTGCCGCACTTCCTCTTGGAGCATATTGAAGTGGTGCACCATGCCTTTCCACAACTGCTCTTGGCGAGCTTGTTCCTGCTTGGCCCGTTCCTACTGTTTCTCCTGGGCAGTCATTAAAGCCTTGCACATTTTCTGGAGTCCCTGAAGTGATGGTTGACTGGGCATCATCCTCATCTCCAGCGCTTTGCTGCTTCTTCCTCGGCATCTTTCAGTCTGACCTGAGCACCCTAGTAGTTTTCGCTGCCACCAAATGTGAAAGAGTGCACTCGAGCGCTCGTTTGGGTCAGTGAGGAAGAATGCACGCAGCACCGCAGGACTTCCATGAACGAAGAAAAGGCTTTATTATACAAACAAATATACTCATAGTGCGTGCTCCTGCCCACCAGCCTGCTCACTGAGCTGTGCGGCACACCTTTATTCACCTGGCAATACTCGGTCAAACAATCAATTAACCAGTTTTCCCCCTTCAACCCCGTAGTGTCCTGACATATTTCACACAACATTATGTCTTTATCCTGGACTACTATAAAATCACTTAATACATTATTAGTTTAGAACAGTGCGCACAATACACAAATCCAGATGTACGTGGCAGACGCCTTGCGTTCTGTCACAATGAGATTGGATGTTACGAAACAATAGTTCACACACACACCCATTCATACACTGCCATCAAAGGAGTTCCCCACCACGTTATACCGGCTACTGATAGACCAATCACCCAATAAAGTTCAACACGATCTAGATTCAAACACTACAAATCACTCCACGTAAGTAGGCTAACAGAATCCAGAACAACGTGATACAAGGCTTAAAACACACTCCACACAATAGTGTTTGGGGATCTCAAAACACACAAGATGTCAGAGGCAGTTGCAGTCGGTTACACTGGACCAGGGCCGTAACTACCATTGAGGACACCAAGGTCGTGTCCTCTGTATTTTTTTTCTTATTTCAGTTTTTTTTGCTCAAAATGTGGTATATAAACTTTACAGAGCTACCAACTCTCACGGTTTCGCCCTGTCAGATTTTGGGCCGAAGCGCGTTCGTTCCTTCGGGAGAATTCACGGTGGGCTGCTCTGCCCGCTCATAAATTGGTCCAGCAGATCGCCTGCTTTCTCTTTCACACACTGAATAAAATGATATGTGTTAAGTTACTGTGTGACTGACTGATAAGTAAGCTAAGCTAGGTTTTTATCTAAATAAGCGCATGATCACACCGTGCATTAAAAAGCGCAGTTTTCAGTTGTCGCCCTCTCTTTCTCAAACACAAGTGCGTGTAAGGTTGTTGCCACGGAGACAACCCTAAACAATCATTTTTTGTTGTGGAGTTAGCAAGATTAAGCTGATGCGAAAATAATAAAATGGATGGGGAAAAGATGCCAGGAGGAACTGAAAAAGGCAGGTAAAAAAGAAAGATCTGTCACTTCATAAATCCTGCAAGGGTGGGAAAAATATGTTTTCTCAAAAGCCCTGAATCTTTTAGGTCCAAATCAATTTTGGGTTATAATTTCCTGAGAATATTACAATATGAGTCCAACGAAATGTTTATATTAGCCTACAGAAAGCTCAAAAAACAAAAATGAATGCAAAAATTGCGCTAGCTAGCGCGCTCGCATTCATGTGAAGTTCGGATTTCACCTCGCCTCAAAACCTAGTTCCTAGGTTCGGGTTAAGCCCCGACTTTTCGACGTATGGCTGGAGAGAAGTTCTGACTCATGACCTCAGTATTTTTTGGGCCCTGCGTACGGCCCTGCACTGGACCTAATATATCCAGAGGGTGGTAGCACCCAGGTGGCAGCAGTTAACAAAAAATGACACACATTTGTACAAACAAAAGGAATCAAAAAACCCAAAGAAATAACAAAGCGTTGGCGGCTCTCTCACAACCTATAAATCCAAACAAATTAACTTAATCCTTTGACCGCCATTGCTTACGTTTTTACAATATTTTAAATATATTTCAGCTAAACAGTACATGTAAATCAACATTTGAATTCAAATGTGACGAGAAATGGGCAGTGTAGTTGCTGAAAATGTGCTTATTTTATTGATGAAACGGCTAATTTGTACATTTGCTCCGACTTTTCGATAACCTAGCTAGCATCGCAGTGCAGCGCCACCTACTCTTCTGGCGGTGAATTGTTTTCAGCACCCACAGCCTTCAGAGAACCATAAACTAAGTCTATCCGTCCGTATCTGTGCGTATCCGTCCGCCCGCCCATCCGTAAACGGAGTCGGAGAAGCATATTTCAACCTTAAATTGATCGTAGAATCCATCGGACGAATCTTAGTTTAACTTAAAAGTCTGCAAAATCCAAGAAAGGGGGCTGGTGCTACTTTAGCAGACCAAATTAAATATATAGCCAAGTAGTGACCACGTTAGCGTAAGGGGTCCCATTATCGTCCACCTAGCTCTCGGCGCTCGTTAAAATTTTTACCAAAATGTCGATATAAAACAAATAAAAAAAGTTATGTCACAGCATTGTACTTTGATATATAGATAAACACTTATAGTATAACATTCCGGTTTTAAAATCCAATAAGGATATGCCTAGAAATTGTATTTTCCTGATTTCCTGATCTTTTTCTTACGTTGTTTTTCTGAAGCCCGTAAGAAACATATCAGAAGAAACATAAGAAAATGTTCGAGAATGAGGCCCAATGTTCCCTTTATAAATCACAGATTACCCACAAGTGTGCGTACGTGAATCAGCATTTTACCCCGCCCTGAAACACGCCCGTTTTTAACCATTAATGGTCAATGCAAAGCACCTCATGAATGCTAATCCAGTATATTAATGGCCCTGGCATGCTATTGTTCTTACATTTACGTTACGTTGAATCATGGCGTCAGGAGGGAAAATAAATAAAAGGCGCAACTTTTCAGACACTGACATTGAAATACTTGTAGGCGAGGTGGACGAGTGAAAAAACACATTAGGCCTATTTGGTGGCCACAGCAGCGGGATCACCAATAATTGAAAAAGCAATGCGAGGTAACAATTTGAAAACAAAAGCGTATCCGTAAACACACGTTTCTTCATGCCGGTTTTGTTAAAGTTTGGACTGATAACGAGGACGTAGCAATTGCACGGGAGCTTAACGGCTGTATTTCCAGTTTTAGACATATTATATATGCACGGTATTAAAATATATATTTAGGCTACACTGTGTTTTGCAGTTATGTAAAGGTAGGATATGTGATGTTATCCTGTGTCCATGCAGTCGGTGAATCTCCCCCTCCTTCACTCCTGTGGACAATCTGATGGTGAAACAGCACTGAATTTTGATTTAAAATTTGAGTTGGATTGTACAAGGTGTTTATGGAACAATTATCACTCGATACAAGCGCAAATAACACTGCTGGGTGTAATCTTTATGATAATGATGAAATGGAGTGAAACAAACGTGTGTGAGGATAACAAAATATATAACTATTACCAGTAATCGTTCTTCCCACATTTACTGTCTGACTACAGTACTGTCATCTGCGTCGTCAATTCCCACTGTCTCGAAAATGTGCGTAGGCCTACGGGAGGGTCAGAGTTTGCGTGGAGGAACGCACATTCTGCCGTCAAGTTGTTTTTTTATAAATCACAACCTTTACGTGGGAAGTGGCGTCAGAAGCGGATCTTCCATTAGGCAAACCTAGGCAAGTGCCTAGGGCCCCAACCAAATCTGTCTTTATTAGGGGCCCCCAAATCTGACCCCCCCAGCCATTACTTATGTAAAGTTAAAAAAAAACATTTCTAGTAGAAAAAAATAACAAAAATATCAACATAACGCCAAACTAATGCCTAAATAATAATTTTCTAGCACACATGCCCCCCTCCATTGTGCATTGGACTAGTCCAGAATATGATGACGTAGTAACGCGCGCAGCGCGAAATAACGTACTTCAAACCAAAGCATAGGGATGCGACTCGGTGAAAATGAAGCGGCGGAATTATGAAAGTGGTTGTGCTAAACGAAGACAAAAAGCTGAGAAGAGAAGAATTGCAGATACACTGCCGAAATTAACATCATTTTTTACACCTGCTGCTGCCACAGCAGCCGCGGCTGCTGAACTTGCGACAGGCTCTGCTGTTGGGGGAAATGATGAAGTGGAGGTGGAGGAGGAAGGAGGAGAGGTGGGTGCCGAAGGAGAAGAGGTGGCTATGGAAGCCGAAGGAGAGGAAGATGAAGACGAAGATGATTTGGCGGTGAGTAGTGGTGCTATGCCATTTACCACTAGCAGCAGTGGAAACAGTTTCCTAATCGGCGACGACCCTGCACATTGGCCAGAAAAGTTGAAAGACTCCGAGCGTTGCTCAATTGTACAGAAAGGACCAGTGCAATTACGAGGAGATTTCCCCCAGAACACACAGGGCAGACGCTTTACAAGCACGCACTACTTTTTAAATATGAAAAATGGCGAAAAAATCCAGAGGTCCTGGCTTGTGTACAGTAAAACGAAAGACCGCGCTGTTTGTTTCTGTTGTCGGCTGTTTGGCGATAAGCAGCGGTTCTGCACTGACGGCACGAACGACTGGAAAAATGTATCAGCCTTCCTAAAAGAACACGAGAAGTCTGCTGATCACCTCGCAAATATGGCTGTTTGGCGAACGCTTCAGCAACGGCTCCAAACAGGTAAAGCCATAGATCATGTAAATCAAGAGCTGTTTGTGAACGAAGTAAACAAATGGAGAGAGATCTTGAAACGTCTGATTGCCATTATTACACACTTGGCCGAGCGCAACTTAGCTTTTCGAGGCCATTCAGAGAAGCTGTATGAGTATGGCAATGGGAATTTCTTAGGCCAAGTTCAGCTGATGGCTCAGTTTGACCCTGTGATGAGGGATCATGTGAAGAGGGTAGCTGAGAAACCACATTCTGAGAGTTATTTCAGCAAAATGATCCAAAATGAAATAATCTGCTTGGTGGGAAGCTGTGTGACAAACACAATTGTACAGAGGGTGAAAAAGTCCAAGTACTTCAGCGTCATCATGGACTGCACCCCGGATGTCAGCCATGATGAGCAGCTGTCCGTGGTGCTGAGGATAGTTGACTGCAATCCTGGCGAAGGAGTGTCCATCCACGAGCACTTTGTTGGCTTTCTGGTGGCAGAGGACACAACAGGGAAAGGCCTACTCAACTTGTTTTTGGGACACCTGCAGACACTAGATTTAGACCTTGCTGATTGTCGTGGGCAATCCTACGACAACGGCAGTAATATGCAGGGGAAGAAACAGGGGGTCCAGAGCAGAGTCCTGGAGCTGAACAGCAAAGCACTCTGTGTCCCATGTGCCAGCCACACGTTGAATCTGGTGGTTGGTGATGCTGCCAAGTCCTCTGTGACAGCTTTGAGTTTTTTTGGACTGTTACAGCGACTGTATGCTATATTCAGTGCTTCTGTTCACCGCTGGACAATCCTTCAAAAACATGTGACATATTTTACCATTAAACCACTCAGTACAACAAGATGGGAGGCTAGGGTGGAGTCCGTGAAAGCCGTCCGATACCAGTTGCCTGAAATTTTGGATGCCCTGACCGCTCTGAGGGAGTATGCTGAGGAGAAGCAAGACTCTGAATGCGCCTCCAATGCCAACGGCATTCACAAAGAGATGAAGAAATGGCCTTTTCTGGTGAGTACAGTCGTCTGGTACAATGTCCTATTTCACATAAACAAAGTCAGCAAGCTATTGCAGAGCCCCAAAGTGTCAGTGGAAGTCATGAGGAGAGAGGTCCTTGCAGTGATGGCATTTCTGAAAGATTATCGAGAGGACGGATTCAATTCTGCTAAAACAGATGCCAGGGAGATAGCAGAGAAGATTGATTTGGAGATGGCCTGGCCAGAGGTGCGCCAGAGAAAGAAAAAAAGGCAGTTTGAGTATGAGGGGAGAGAGGAGACAGTGTGCACTGCAGAAGAGAATTTCAGGAGTGAGTTTTTCCTACATATGGTGGACACAACCCTGGTCACAGTCAGGGAGAGATTTTCAAACATGGAGGGTGTTTTTGAGCTATACGGCTTTCTCTACTCCACTGACCAGATGCAAAATGTCATGCAGGGAAAGGAATTAGATGAATGTTGCCACAGGCTTGAGAAGAAAATGAATGATATTGATGCAGAGGACCTCAAGCAGGAAATAATTCATGCCGTCAAAGCATTCCCCCCACACGTCTCTTCGCCTTTCCAGATGCTGGATTATGTGTACAGGGAAAACATCCTTGACACATACCCAAATTTGAGTATAGCTCTGAGACTACTGCTCAGTCTCCCTGTGACTGTGGCATCAGGGGAAAGAAGTTTCTCATCACTAAAACGACTCAAGACTTACCTGAGGTCCACTATGTCTCAAGACCGCCTGTCTGCCCTGGCTGTCATCTCTATTGAACATGAAATAACAAAAACACTGGACATGGACTCAGTTATCACAAAATTTGCAGAGGCCAAAGCTCGCAGGGTCAGACTATAGAATGAAAAACAAGGTCTCTCAGCTACACAGCTGATGTCAGATGATTCAACCTGAAATGATGAGGATGAGAATGTTTAAAAGAAAGTTCAGAAAGTTCAAAGGGTTCAAAGTTCAGAAAGATCAAAAACAATGGAAATCTGTCAATGACCAGGACATGAAGCAGAGACAAGTAAAGCACAAAGGAGAGAATGAAACCTAATAAAGGGCAGGAAAGGCACATGAGGATATGAGTGAGACAGGCGCAAAGCAGAGGAGCTTGAAGGCAAAACAGGGACACAGATGAAGAGTAACAGGGATACAGACAGAGAAAAAGAAGATAGGGAGAAAGAGAAGGTTATTATTAAAAAAAACATTGATGCTTGACTTGGATATTTATTTATAATGCTACATGATTGACCTGGGGCCTGTACTACGAAGCAAGATTTGGCGTTAGCGAGGTAACTTCAGGTTCAACCCAGGGTTTTCTGTACTACGAAGGTGGATCACTTGTTATCGGGGTAGATCGCCATGGTAACATATGCTGAACGGCTAACCTGGTCGGGAGCAGGTTATAGTTGGAGATCAGAGATCAACCGGTATAAAAGCCCCGCCCACTAACTCATTTTCGAGGATAATGGCGTTACCGTTCATAGAAGATGTGGAGCTTGGTGCGCGGATATTGAGAGGTGCGCTCAGAACAGCCAGAACATCAGTTTCAGAAAGGGTTTTAATCGCCATGAAAGTTTGCACAGACAAGAAATTTGCTTTGGCAGGAAGGTGCGTCGTTAAACATATAGGAATCCTAAAAAAATAATATGAGATCTAACTATAGGAAAAGTACATAGACTAGCAATGCTTAGAATGTGCATAGGCTACGCAATGCATAGCGTTGCGTTATTTCGCTACGGGTACTTTTATGTAGTGTCATGTTGATATGTTATTCCTATTCAATGGGGTGTCTCCCCTTAACCCCTTCTGCTGTCCTTGGGTTGCTTTGACCCACTTTCTAATTATTTCCATATCAAAATGTTGGGTTTCTTTCAACCAAAACATTTAAAATCAAAAAGAACAATGTGTATACGTAGCCTACAATGATCATTTCACTACCCACAAAAGACTCAAAAGACACAGCAAAAAAGCCACAAAAAGGTATAAAAACATCAAAACTTTAAAGTTTAACAAATACATCCTCATGTGTTCTCCCTTTCCTAGGAACACAGAAATATAATGTCAGTGTAACTAAGTTTAGTGTCATTCAGTCATGTACTATCTCTTCTCATATTCAAGTTTTCTATCTCCTCCTAATTAAAAGCCTCTTATAGGCCTACTCTATATCAAGCTCGAGGGTTCTTTTATACAGGGCCCTCACATTGTCTGCTCCAACCTGAAACAAATAAAGAACATTGTCCCTTTGTAAGGCACACTTGGAGAAAGTTGAAGGTGTCCATTTGACTACTGTGTTTCAAGGTTCATTGCTTATACCTTGTGTCTTTGTCTTGGCCTTGAGGTGGAGGCCCTATGCTCAGGGGGAGGAACAAGTTCCTCTTCCTGCTGAGTTTAACACCATAGCAATTTAATCAATTGATTTATATTTGAAATGAGCACTTTAAGGACTTATGTCTCATGTTATGTTCAGACCACCACCATTAGTAAGTCATTACAGACACTTCAATCACAGCCACACGTTCACACACTCTCACCATCTATGTTGCAAGTGGTAAAACAAAATCAAAAGTGTACCCCCAAAATGCTCTCTGAGCAGGCAGGCACAGTTTCCTGATCATCTAGGACCTCCACTTGAGAAAGTAAATAGCATATTTGATCAATATTCAACAACCACATATGGCATACGTACCGGCGTATGACTATTAGTTTCATGGTTACCTCTATATGGCACAGTGGGACGACAGTGGATGGTGGCAGCAACACCACTATATTTCCTGTCACTGCAGAGGACAGTAATACATTCCACTTAGTATTGCTAGTTTACTTACCCTTAGTATAGATAGTCCACATATTTACATTTAAGGTTCCTATGTGTTTATTGTATGCACCTTCCTGCCAAAGCAAATTCCTTGTCTGTGCAAACTTTCATGAATAAATCCCTTTCTGATTCTACATTTCACTTCTACAATATTTATAAATAATTGTTGAATGCACATGGTCACATATATCACTTGAAACATACATATGCCTGGGTTTCCGAGCTGCTGCCACCAGTGTCTGAAGAAATGCCCCCTTCCACTCCTTCCATCATGGGGCGACTCTGATAGCTTGAGAGGGCCAGCTCCTCAGCAAGAGTGAAGTCCTGTGGAGGAGGGCCCCCCCCAGTTGTCTTTGACTAATTTTTCTTCCTGTTGGCTGCAAGCAATTTCATTGCTCTATGGGCCCTTTGTAGCTCTACCAATATCCTACAAAAGGTAGGCTACTGGCAATTAAGCCAGTAAGTATTGCCTACTGCTACTTAACGTTTTGAATTCTGTTTTAATTTAAATTTTGTATTTGCTCCCACGATCGTTTGCCACTTTCAGGGTTGCAACTAAAATAATACAGCAACAAAAGTTTAACGTTATGGAATGCACACGTGTAATTATGGTCACATCTTGTGCCTGGGACAGTGATATCAATAAGTCATACGTAGTTTACGCATTGACAGCGTCTGCTATTTTCTACCAGTTTAGCAGCAGCGAATTCGTTGATTTTTGCCTGTATTATATGTCTGTATTCCTGATATGTTTGTGTAACAATATTTCACGCAGGAGGAGTAGACAAAGTTTGTAAGATTATTGTCCGGAATGTCCGCTCCTCTTCCGTGACATATGCGTCTCTTGTTTTGTCCGTGTTTGCGATTGGATATACGGTGCAAACACCGCCCCTTTATGTGAACGCGCACATCTCTAGATTAGAAAGATCTGGGTTGAGTTAGAGAGTTGATAACCGCCGTCGTGATACCGTTAATCGTGATTGCGATTGTCTCGCTTTGTGTAGCCGGGTAATTGAGAGTAATCCAGAGCATGTTGATCTTGATTCGTAGTACAGGCCCCTGGTGTTGATTTTTGTCGTAGTGAGAAAACAACAGGGGAAAAGACAGATGAACAACATCACCTTCTATCAGTGAGCCCTGGCTGAACAAGGTATTTGAGTTGACAAAGTACATTCTTGTTGCATAAAGATCATTGCCAAATGAAACATGGTGTAGTGAGTATGTTCTAATGCTGTGTTTGTCTGTTTTTCAGGTTGGGTTCTATACTGCTGCTCACCACTATTCTCTGATATGAAGACGACAACAGTAGGACTTTGTGTTTACAAATGCTTTCTGTCTCACACACACACACACACACACACACACACACACACACACACATACAGAGCTTTGCCACTCACATACACACACACACACACACACACACACACACACACACACACACACACACACACACCACACACACACACACACACACACACACACACACACACACACACACACACACACACACAAAAATGGACATTTGAAGATGGAGAGCTTAACCACTTGCACACCTAAACACTCTCTCTGTCTCTGTCTCTCTCTCTCTGGTCGCAGGTCATGGCCGATCACAGCTGCTCACCATCATTGACACCAGCATCCCCACACATGTAATAAACATGTAATTTTGGAAAAGGCTGGAGAAATCTGAAACTGATTTTACTGTGGAGAGTTGAGTGGCAGTGCACTATGGGTTTATTGCGATTCTAAGAGTATTGGGATGGTTATATGTTTTGTGTACGTGTTTCAAAAATGAGGGCCCCATGTCTATATTTTGCCTAGGGCCCCAAAATGGCTAGATCCGCCACTGAGTGGCGTACACACATTTTCAGCCCCGTTTTGTACGCAAGCTTTATAAATGAGACCCCAGGGGGGTATTCCAGGTAGCGGGTTTAACAAACTCTGAGATTAACCCTGAACTCTGAGTTGAGTTACTCTAACATGGGAAACTCCGAACTTTCCGTTCCAGCACAGCTGATATGAATTAGTTAACTCAACTCGGAGTACGTCAACTCAGAGTCAAGCGCGGGCATGAATTCTAAGAAAAGACAACATCTATGGAGCTCCGATACGAAGAGTCACCATGGAAACCGCCGACAAACGAAGGGCTTCATTTTTTACGCCAATGAAACTCGAAATTTTAATCCGTGCCCATGGCGAATTCGAGCAAATATTCCGTAAAAGAAGCAACACGGCAGTAGCGGCGAAAGAAAGAACTCAGGCGTGGGAAGCAATTACTGACCGAGTCAATGCGTAAGTTTGAATTTACTTTATAATTTGAACATTTAATGTCCGTTAATAGCTATTACAGGTGAAAAGGTGGTGGAATTGTTATTTAATCAAATACCATGTTCATAGGTGCAGTCCCACAGGCGTGAAGCGCACTTGGCAGCAGTTTAAAATGAAATATAAAAACGTCATACAAACTGGTAGGCATATTTAGTCTTTTGGCATATAAAGTCGTGATTGTAGCCTCCATCACTTCTAATAGGCCTACATAGCCTACAAAGTGAATATCCGTCAGTGCCTATCCTGTAGTGGCGGAAACCTGATATCCTGCTTAATAGAACAACATTTACTTCAATTTAGGAAATAGAAAGAAGGCCAAGCAACGAAAAACGGGTGGAGGGCCACCACCACCACCTCTCACCCATGCTGAAGAGCTGGCCTTGAGCCAAAATATTGGGCGTCCAGTGGCTCAAGGAATAGCTGGTGGCAGCTCATCAGAGCCAACCACCCAACAGGACACAAGTGCCTATATAAGATGTAAGTAAGTGCTGTATAATGTATGTATGTGTATGTATGTGTATGTATGTGTGTGTGTGTGTGTGTTTTCATTTTCGACTCTTCGTCCAGGCACTGATGGGGTTATCCATACAGTTGAGCCTGCTCCTCCTGCAAGCTTTTGCTCTACAGTACCCCTTGGACTTGTAAGTAGGCAACTCAATACTCCATTATGCATAGTAGTGATGACTGTGACTATACTGAAATAATACCTTTCATCACAGGATGATGATGATGACGATGAGGAGGACACACTGACTGCAGAGAGGCCTCCATATATGGTAGCTACTGATAGTTCTCTCTCCATGTTCTTTATTTACAGTCTTGGGTGGAATTGTCAGTTTAAAATTCACACTGAAGTGATGAGAGTGATGAATGGAAAAACTAAATGCACAGTTTGATCCTGTTTAACAGAGCATGGATGAGCAGTGCCAGGAGAGGGGTCCATCAACCTCGCAAGCGCATCTACTGACAGTAAGATGTTCAGTAAATGGCAGGTGAATTCTGTGTGTAGAACTGGGATTTAATGTCATCCTTATGTATTCCCAGTTACCTGTGAAGGAACTATACAAACTCCATCTCATCAAACAAATGGAAAAAAACGACCAAGAGATGGTGTATGTGGGGCGGAAAATCAGGAAGACAGATCTGGAAATTGAATTGCTAGAACACCAGCTACAGGTAGGTGCATGTTCACAGGTGAGTCAGTGTTAATTGTCAGAACCATATATTAATACTCATTGTTGCATTTCCATTTGTAGGCAATAAAGAAGACAACATGAAATGGTATTGATGAGTATTTATTTCAGGGTTGGTTGAAGTGTGTGCGGCACAGCATGTCCCTGACTGCTCTTCCATCTTGGCCATCTGCAGGGTGGAGGGGATGGTCATCTACCGGGTCGATTTGTAGGGCAGGGTGTTGCTCTCCTCTAATAGTGGCAATATTATGGAGAACAACACATGCCACAATAATGTCACATGCCCTGTCTGGGGTTACCCTCAATCTACGAAGGCACTGGAACCGGGCTTTAAGAATGCCTATGGTCATTTCTACCATGGCTCTAGTCCTGCAGTGGGCCACATTGTACCACTACTGAGGGCCCGGATCAGGGTCATGGTAAGGGGTCATCAGGGTGGGCTGGCATGGGTACCCTCGGTCACCAAGCAGGTGGCCATGAAACTCTCCTGTAATTATATAGAGAGTACATTGTGAGTGTGGTAGAAGAGGGAGACAAGGGAATTATATTTCTTCAAAGCTTAACTTACCATTTGCAACTCTGTTGCTCAGGGTAGACTCACGGTAAATCCTTGAGTCGTGTACCGAGCCAGGCCATTTGGCCTCCACATTGGATATAAAATATCCTGCATCACATATGATCTTGCCAGCACAGAGAAGATATATTAGCTGCAATATTGAAATGTTGTGATGTAGTCATTATTATTGTAAGACTATATCTACCTGCACATTGATGCTGTGGAAAGACTTCCTGTTCACATAGTCGACTTCGTCAACTGATGGAGCTATAATCGGGATGTGGGTTCCATCAACGCACCCAATCACATTCGGAAACCCTGCAATATTGAAAGGATTCACTGATCCTAGTCTGAGATTGCAGCATTGTCATTCACATGATTTCAAATTTCTTAATTGATTTAAACTGACCTGCAATCCTGTGAAAGTCCTCTTTGATGTTCCTTAGAGGTTTGTGCCCAGGAAAGACCACAAACATCTGTAGTAGGCCTTTCAGTGCCAGGGCCACTTTTCTTATGGCTCGACAAACAGTCGCTTTGCCGATATGTTCCGCATCGCCAATATTTCACAGGAAACTCCCGTTGGCGAAGAAACGGAGAGCAACGCAAAGAATTTGGTCTGTTTTCAGCGCACGCCCACGGTGTGTAACATTTGCGATGTATGGATGGAGAATGTCGGTAAGATAGATGATTGAATGTGATGAAAAACGGTAACGTTCGCGTAGGTAATCATCTGGGAATGAAAGAATGTCCAATCGTGGTCTAAAAATCCTCTCCTGGCGTAAGGCTATGCGAATTAAATTCTGCTCGAAATCGATCGGCTGACCCAAGAAAGGACACCCCATGTTAGCAAACTGTTTCACGATACGAAAGTGGGTGGGGATTTGTAGACAAACTTCGAGTTTTTCATGACTAACCTGCTAGCGACCAGGTTAGTTTCACGGCGTAAGTTACCATGGTAACTTACCAAAAGGTTTCGTTACCTCTCTTCCTGGAACGGAAACCTCGGAGTTTGCCTGTTTTCAGGGTTAAACAACTCAGAGTTTTCACAAAACCGGCTACCTGGGGGCTGTTGCACTAAAGTAGAATAAAGATATCCAGGATAACTGAAAAGGCGCCGCTTGACTTAGTGTGATCAGCTCATCGCGGCTTAATCGGTTGCACGTTTGCCGAGCCAGGATGAGAAGGTAAAGCTATGTCAATTCAGGTGTACATAGTTGGGATAAGTGCAGCTTCACGGATTTCTTAAATAGACCAAGGTATCGATCACAAATTCACTGATGCAGCACATGCGTAAAGCATTCTTCACCCGCTGAGCAACAATTAATAATATGTACGATCAGCAAGACTAATATGTTATAGCCTACAAATACGTAAAATACATGACCAAGACTATGAAATGTGAGGACATATAATAAAAATGTGTGCAAAAAAAATAGCAGCTCAGCCCAGTTTGTGTGGGATTGCGCAATCCGAGAGGAGGCACAGCTGTATTCGCTTCTTTCCCCGTATTTGAACAGGAAAATACTTAAATTCAGCGATAGTGGCTATAAAACCCCTCGGAATCATCCAATAATTATATTTATATCACAGATCAGTGGACACATATTATTATTTTATGTTATTCGTTTTATTACATATGATGACACTGCCTCCCCTGACCGCACGTCACTGCAAGTAGCCTACTCGTCCGAAAAAGCTAACAGGTCAGATTTGTCCCGAAACACCCTTTCATGTCTAAAAGCACGTCTTAGTATCAGTGCTTCTTCGTCCAACATGTCGTTTAGAAATGGGAATGCCATGGTGCAAGAAGAAACACAGATACTTTATATATTGCCCTCATCACTGACTTTATTCAACCATGTCTAACCATCTAAACAACTGCAATAGTAGGGTTTAAAATCTAACTCGTGACAGCAATAGTGACAAGTAATGCATGTTAATAAAAATAAATCAGAACACATTCCGTAGACAACGAAATAACTGCTAAATACGTTTATTTCGGACCAGAGCGTCCGCTGATTTAACACATGAGACTCCAGAATTAAGTTAAGCCTGACTGTTAAGAATAAATCTCCATGGTTACTTGGCTGGGCTTAATTCAAGCTGCTTTCGTGCAACCAAGTCAAAGCTAAAGTCATCCAGGATAACTTGAATATCCCGGCTTAATCGCTTATCCTGGTTTCGTGCAACAGCCCCCTGGAATACCCCCCAGTTCTTTATTCTGTTTACAAGTAGTGATGTGTTGTTCTTGAACGATTCGTTCATTTTGAACGAATCATTAGTATGACTCGGGAGTAACGAGTAGTCTCAGAGTGATTCCTTCATTTTCTCGAGGCCCAGATAAAAAAAAAGTTAAAATAACAAAACCTGTAATTATCACTTGTGAACAAATATCATTCACGTCTTACTGAACCTAGCCACGCAAAAGTAAATGACATAAATAAATACTTTCTGTTTCCTCTTCTGAGCCTACGCAGGTAGGTCACGTAAAGAATGATCCGAACTTCCCACCACTATTTACAAGTCTTCCTCTAAAACCTAATCAACGCACTCTCTTTAGCTGTGACCAACACTGCACCTATTGGTACGCATAGGCTATTCAACTATCATTACATCCCCTTTCCAAGTCCTGTTATTTAACACAACTAAATCAACTTTATACAGGGCTCTCAAGTTTTGAAGACAGGCAAGAGTCCCCCCCCCTTATTCTAAGTGTCTGTTGCCTTTTTGGACTCCTTTATCATATGTGGTAATGGCTCCCATTTGAAACAGTTTAGCTCCAAGCCCAGCCATTTTCAGGGTCATGATTGAGGGAAATGTCCCGTCCAGAGACAAGCTGTCTCGTGTTTAGGTTTTGTTCAAACCGACCATCAAAAATATCCTCTCGGCATCACCATTAGAATGTGAAAGCACTAAAACCAAGGCTGCGATCTTTCATAGCCTCCCAAAGTGGTTTAAGCCAGTCACCTTTGAAAAAAGGAACCAGGGGCTGTCAGGGCGAGAGGTACTGTCACGGCGAGAGGTGGGGTAGGACCCAAATGCAGGAGAGTCGGCAAACATGGCGTCAACTAGTGATGTTACGCTCGATACCGTGCTCACGAAGCGGTATCGACCTTTCGAAACAATTGGTACTGACACCAACGTGTAGAGCTTGGCTTCAAATGGGCAAAAACCACGTGATCACCTGTCAGTGTTGAAGTGCACACGAGCAGCTGAGACAAACAGCGTTTTATTCAAACGCTTAAAAGACATCTGAAACCACTTATGTTCGTAGGTTATAGAGAGGAGACATAGCCTATTTACGCTATAGAATACATTCATTGACAGAGCCAGAGATACAGATAGATTGACAGAGATAGATACAGATGTGAGATGTGTGAGAGTAGGTGTAGCTACATAAGCACATAACGTCACTGTGTCCAATCCCGACCGGGTTTTAGCTAAAATGCCACTTCAAATATTTATTAAAATGATCGTATCACGTTTTCAGCTGATTTAATTATGTCAAGTTATGCCTTAACTTATTACCTTTCGAAGCTAAATATTGTTTTAATATTAGAGTTAGCTTTGCCTTTACTAGAGCCGGCAAAAGGACGCTGGCGCCGGTAAGTTAGCCGTGCGCTACCCTTGTCCAAACCCGACCACACTTAAATTGTCGTAGTCAACACTCGTCGCTGCTGTTTTTCCAGGGATATTAACTTGATCCAGGGTCACCAAACTGACCATCAATGCTGTCAACATATCCGGGAACGTAGTTATGTCCTTCAAAATAAGATATCTTATTAGGAAGTCATGAAATATGAAGCAAAAGTCAATCATATATTTAGAGACGTTAAACATTGAATGGGGTCAAAGATAACAGGACGGTTAGCAAAAGACAACTTGTGCAAATCTTAAAAAATGTGAACATTTATTTAAATACTAAACAGACTAAACGAAAATACAACATTAATCTGGAAACATAGGCTAAGATTTGCAATGATCCTCGTTATCCAGCTCCTCGTTAACCCACACACATTGTGTGATAGCCTACCATGTGTGGCACCATGTGTATCTGCCCCCCTCCCTTCCTCCCCTTGACTACAGATCGTCAGAAATGATGGTGTATTTCCATTGGCTAGACAAAGTAGTGCTATGCTAGCGTTGAAATAAACTCATATGCTAACCCATAGTAGCAGTACGATGACAATACTGAAACATTTTTCAGAGTACAGATCGTCGCCCATGCGTCGCCCGAGTGGTCTTTTGGCTTTCTCTCATCAAAATAACTTTCCTATAGTATTTAGACATGTAAACGTCCATGTATGTTCATGAAATTTGACGTGTAGATTGTTTGATATGCATAAATTAATACTACGTACACTTTGTTGGTGATCGTGGAAGAAAATTCGGGGGAAAAGACCGGATACTGCCTGGTCGGGTTTGGACAATAGTAGCTTTCGGCGGTCGGAATTGGACACAGTGACGCTACATCTTTCTCTAGTTTTACCAGCCTTCAAATGTCGCCATCCCTTTCCCGGTTGCAAAAGTATGTTCCAAAACCTTAACTGGTAGCCCACATTATCATATAATAATGTATTCATTTAGCATACACTTCCACTAAAACGGTATGCGATCTCGCTGTGTCGGACTGGGGGGCAGCGCTCTTGCCGCGAGGCCATACTCAGCTTTTGTCACATAACCTTTATTTATCAAGTTGTCAATGACGATTGTGAGACTGACGTCTCGAGGATTTGATGTCACTTGATTCCTTCCATCGCTCGCTACAGTCGCCATACCATAAACTGACCAGCAGATGCCCCTATGGAGAAAAGGTTCGAACGCTTCGAAAAAGCAATACACAATTGTGTCAAATAGCTTGTTGCTTCGGAAAGCTTTGTTTCCCCCATCACTAGCGTCAACACAAAGGGTTTATTACTCAAAACAGGAACAGACAGGGTACTCACACCGACAGGGGTAATGACAAGACAAAGACCGGACACGAACTGTTCAAATTTTCCAGTGTTTTATACCCATTTGACCATAAAACCCACACGCCAGCAAAACGCTACTCTGTCGTTATTCACAAATTAGTCACACGCTCAACACGCTCGTCTAACGTTGACTAATCGCTTGTCGCGCGCTAGGTACACGTCGTCGCATGCCCGTGACACGTCACCACACGCTAATAGTTTTCAGACTTGTCTTACTTCGTCGCTGTTACATGCGCCTCATGTGTCAGTCCCTCGCTAGTCATGTCAGTCCCTTGCTAGTCATGCGTAAGTCACACGCCTGATGTGTCCACCTCGCCCTAGAACGCTCGAAATTGAACGGTTATAACGTTTAGAAAACATTGACCAGGGGGCTGTTGCACAAAAGTAGAATAAAGATTTCCAGGATAAGTGAAAAGGCACCGCTTGACTTATTGTGATCAGCTCATCGCGGCTTAATCGGTTGCACGTTTGCCGAGCCAGGATGAGAAGGTAAAGCTATGTCAATTCAGGTGTACATAGTTGGGATAAGTGCAGCTTCACGGATTTCTTAAATAGACCAAGGTATCGATCACAAATACACTGATGCAGCACATGCGTGCAGCATTCTTCACCCGCTGAGCAACAATTAATACTAGAGAGCATACAATTTCTGGGGAAATTGTGAGGGTGTGCCTGCATATTTTCAAGCATTTAGCCTACTCATAGTCTATTGCATAATAATTCATTAAGAACACCCTTGGAAAGAAGCTACTGTAACAACGTTATCACTGGAAATATTTCTGATGTAATCGCGATTCAAACAGTAGCTCTATGTCTGCTAACTCAGTGGTTCCCAACCCTGGTCCTCGGGACCCCATGTCCTGCATGTTTTAGATGTTTCCCTGCTCCAACACACCTGATTCAAATGAATGGGTCGTTATCCAGCTCTGCAGAAGCCTGCTGATGAACATTCATTTGAATCAGGTGTGTTGGAGCAGGGAAACATCTAAAACATGCAGGACAGGGGGTCCCGAGGACCAGGGTTGGGAACCACTGTGCTAACTTATGACATGCCCCCAAAAACTTAAATAAGCTTGACATTTATTTAGTGGAAAATCGCTCATGCATAAAAAGCTCAATAGCGATCATTGTCAGTAACAACACAAAATACGATATAGCCCTTTGTGGAGAAGCTGCCCCGGTAAATTGTATACTACAGTGTTCGTCTTGGTGGCGATTGTTGGTTGAACGTTCCGTTGTACGGTTTAGGCTGAAATTAAATATTGCTTTCATGAACAGATTGACAAGTTTAGGCTGTGTCAATGAAGTTCGGGTTAGTAGTCAGACAGTTTCACCTATTGAAAAACTTTTGATTTAAGGGAGTGCCGAACATGTTCTGTCGCCGTTTGACTTCCTACTGTAAACAGCTGTGGATGTTTTTGTTAGCTACACAGTGTCTCGCGTAGGCTACAGCGTTGCAGTACTGGTTTGAAATCACAGGTAATGATTATTTCACCAACAAATCGTTTACTTGTAATCTAATGTCATAATAAATCGTACAACAAAAATGTATTTGTGAGTAATGTTTATTTTAACGATTGAAAACAGATGCATCATAGACCGCTGTAGTATGTGTTGCCCGGGCAACATAGGCTAATGTCATGATGCTAATGCTTCAGTGAAATAGTAGACTACCGTTTCCGAAAGTAGATGTAGTTCCTCAATAATATCAGCTTATATTGTTAATTACACTTCACAATTGTGTTTCATATCACAAAGTTAAATGAGTAAATAGTTATTACCCTGGCCTCTTTGCTTGTGGCGTTTCTGCAGCTGCCTTGCAGTAGCGTTAAAGCTATAGTTAGCCTAGCTCTAGCTATCTCCCAGAAGTTAACAAGCTGCTAAACTAATGTTCTGCTAGAGATAGTCACGCGTGTTTCGTGACGTTAGTAGCGTCAGTGACTGTGGCTAGCAAGTTAGCCAGGTAAATAAAAAGACAAGCAACTCAATGGCTACCAACTTTTGACATGACGTTTTCTATGTAATCCAAATATTGACCGAGGAATAGGGGGGCAAAAATAATAATAATAATGAAGAAATATATATGTCAGATAACAAAGGTTGGCTCTGGCGAAGCCTAGAGCACACCAAAATATGTACGATCAGCAAGACTAATATGTTATAGCCTACAAATACGTAAAATACATGACCAAGACTATGAAATGTGAGGACATATAATAAAAATGTGTGCAATAAAATTAGCAGCTCAGCCCAGTTTGTGTGGGATTGCGCAATCCGAGAGGAGGCACAGCTATATTCGCTTCTTTCCCCGTATTTGAACAGGAACATACTTAAATTCAGCGATAGTGGCTATAAAACCCCTTGGAATCATCCAATAATTATATTTATATCACAGATCATTGGACACATATTATTATTTTATGTTAGAGCCATAAACAATAGGTGTATTATTTCTGTAATATTATTTTATTACCTTGCTATCGTAATAATTATCTATGTAAATAAGAGACTTTTATTTTTGACACGTTGTTGACCACGTGAAGAGAGCATGTTAGTTTTAGAAGGAACAGAGAGGCACGGAGGTACACAGTTTTTTGACCGTGCTGCTTAACTGTGACAACTACAAGAAACACTTATTTTATGTAAAGACAAGTTTAGTTTCAGATAAAGAAAGTTAAAACCCTTTGAGTTTGCACGCGTTAAATACTTTCCCCGAGTGCTTCAAGGAATGGCACAGATAGTGGATCTGCTGCCATAACATAGCGTCACTGTGTCCAATTCCGACCGCCGAAAGCTCCTATTGTCCAAACCCGACCAGGCAGTATCAGGTCTTTTTTCCAGAATTATCTTCCGCGATCACCAGCAAAGTGTACGTAGTATTATTTTATGCATATCAAACAATCTCTGTGTCAAATTTCATGAACATACATGGACGTTTACATGTCTAAATACTATAGGAAAGTTACTTTGATGAGAGAAAGCCGAAAGACCACTCGGGCGACGATGAAAAATGTTTCAGTATTGTCATCGTACTGCTACTATGGGTTAGGATATGGGTTTATTTCAACGCTAGCATAGCACTACTTTGTCTAGCCAACGGAAATGCACCATCATTTCTGACGATCTGTAGTAGAGGGGAGGAAGGGAGGGGGGCAGATAAACACATGGTAGGCTATCACACCATGTGTGTGGGTTAACGAGGAGCTGGATAACGAGGATCATTGTAAATCTTAGCCTATGTTTCCAGATTAATGTTGTATTTTCGTTAGTCTGTTTAGTATTTAAATAAATGTTCAAATTTTTTAAGATTTGCACAAGTTGTCTTTTGCTAACCGTCCTGTTATCTTTGACCCCATTCAATGTTTAACGTCTCTAAATATATGATTGACTTTTGCTTCATATTTCATGACTTCCTAATAAGATATCTTATTTTGAAGGACATAAATACGTTCCCGGATATGTTGACAGCATTGATGGTCAGTTTGGTGACCCTGGATCAAGTTATTATCCCAGGAAAAACAGTAGCGACGAGTGTTGACTACGACGATTTAAGTGTGGTCGGGTTTGGACAAGGGTAGCGCACGGCTAACTTACCGGCGCCAGCGTCCTTTTGCCGGCTCTAGTAAAGGCAAAGCTAACTCTAAAATTAAAAGAATATTTAGCTCGAAAGGTAATAAGTTAAGGCATAACTTGACATAATTAAATCAGCTGAAAACGTGATACGATCATTTTAATAAATATTTGAAGTGGCATTTTAGCTAAAACCCGGTCGGGATTGGACACAGTGACGTTAAGTCAAAAAACTACTCCAAACGGAAAGGAAGGACATTCAACTAAAAAACTAATAAGATAAATGTGGACGTTGGTGAGAAAAGACGAGCAATTCTCTATATGGATGGAACATCGTAAGTACAGCTTTCATGCTAACGCATGTACTACGATGCTAGCGGAGCGTTAAGAAGGAGCTTCGCCGATTGGAAATTGTGCTTAGTTTTGCCTATACGTGTGGAAGTTTCCGTCAAACGTAAATTCCGAAGACAGTAGAGAAGACCTCTAAAGTACATTTTGAGTGACTGAAGATTGTTTATTAGTTTGTTTCGAATTACTGCTTAGCCATTCTGATAGCTTCCAATATGGCTAGTGAAAGGTTGCCTGACGCACCAATTCATAATGACCAAAGAAGGGAGCGCAAACTCACACCAAAGGCTATGGAAGAGAAGCTTCTAAGACTTATTAGCCAAAGGAAATCGAAAATGACTAATTTAATAACTAAAATGAAAGAAATACACAACATGAAGGAAAAAGGAGATCATGTTGATGATGTTGAACAGGAATTACTGTATAGCTTTTTCAAGCTGTATGAAGAGTTAACCCAGCTGAATAATGAAGTCAGGCAGTTATTACCAGCTGATGAAGTGAGTAAAGATCAGATAGACTGGTAAGAGCCAAAGGCAGCTTCAATCAAAGGATTTGTGTTTGGAACAGAATCGTGGATGAAAGCTCAAAGAGATAGGCTTGTTGTGGAGGAAGAGATTGGTCCTCAAGACAGTGTGTCCGAGGTAGCTGAACAAAGCCGAAGGGACAAGAGTAAAGTGAGTTTCATAAGTGGGCGATCCAGGGAGTCTTGTACTAGTTCTGTAGTACGCATGAGAGAGGAGGCTAAAAGAGCTGCTCTTCTTGCACAAGGAGCATTGCTGAACAAGAAGAAAGAAATACAGCTGAAAGAAGCAAACGTAAGAGCTGAAATGGAGCAGTTAGAATTAGACACTGCTATAGCGGCTTCTGATGCCAAGTTGAAAGTGTACACAGAGCATGAGAGTCCTCGTGATGGAATGAATGACTATTTGAAGACTAGGTTGCCAAACACAGATACACATAGTCATGCAGAAAGAGTACTCGGACATGAATACATTGAATCTCGTACAGATGTCAGTAGAGCTCGTTCTGTACGTGAATATGCTGGATCTCGTATAGATGTCAACGGAGCCCATCTTTTACATGGTGTGGCATCACCAGGGGACAGGTGGTGGAGGGACGGTATATTCCCAACCAAGAGAGGTGGCAACACCCCAACCTGGTGGCCGCGGCCCACACAACATCCCCCAGGAGCCCACACCAAGGGGACAGGTGTAGGTGTGTCAGCCACCTAATTAAGAGAGCAGAGGAAGAGAAAGCCAGGAGAAGAGAGAGCACATGGGAGAGAAAGCGGAACCAGAGAGCAGCAGATTAAATCCCAAGCCCGTTGGGTGAGAAAAGGACGGCCTTAAAGGAGAAGGTTTTTATGTTGAACTTTTGTGGACTTTGTGTTTTTGGGATCTGCTGAAGCAAATAAAGTGCCATCCTCTTGAGAAACCAGTGTTGGAGTTGTCCTTCCCGCCCTGTTGCACTGCCTCACTATTGCCTGCCCTGGTCGGCTAGTCTCATGACGCCACAGATGGTGGAGGATGCGGGCAGTGAGGCGGAGTGCGGATGAACAGGGGTGAGGTATGAGGGGCCGTGTAGGCCATAATTCAAACTCGCCTCTCATACACACTATCGAAGACCTTTTGCCTTTCACAAACAAGACTGAAATACACACACATTCACTAATGAACACCTCTCACGTATACTGGTGAAAATGGAACCTCACACAATGACAAGTGAGAATCTCTCATACTCATGAGTGAGAACCTCTCTTATACCATAGTGAACACCTCTCACACTCACAACTGAAAATGTAACCTCTCACACACACAACTGAAAATGTAACCTCTCACACGCACAACTGAAAATGTAACCTCTCACATGCACAACTGAAAATTTAACCTCTCACACACACAACTGAAAATGTAACCTCTCACACGCACAACTGAAAATGTAACCTCTCACACACACAACTGAAAATGTAACCTCTCACACCCCACTGAGAGTGAAACCTGTCACATATAGAAGTGAAAATGAGACCTCTCACATTTAGACCCTTTCATGGAGCAGAAATACAATTACTTTAACAGGAAGTACATCTGCCCCCTAGTGAATTCAGGAAGTAATCCAAAACAAGTGCAAAAACGATATGGTAGTTCATGACTTCAAAAAACATGCTTTTTCCAAAAATACTTATCCTTTTTCAAGTGCATCTTTTTCTATTTACTGTAAACGGTAACAATGAAGACATTGAGAACCTTTTTGAGAAGTACTTTAAACTACATTAATTGCATTCGAAGAGGAAGACTGGGAGATGATTTTGAACAGGAGAGACTTTATCGTGAGCTTGATCACCATACAAGGACATTATTAGAACTTCTTACAGAATCCCGAGCTGGTATTGACCCAATCCATGGGCAAAATTTAGTTATGTTGGAGACTTTATATGGATGTTTGTACTCCATTGTAACGGGATATGAGGCAACACAGAGGAGACATAGTGTTATTGCTAACAATGGAATGATGCCACCAACAATTTTGAATACTTTGCCTGGTCGTCCACGTTACAATATTACAAATGAGCAAATTTCACACTGCTTATCAATGGGAATGAACTGGAGGGCAATTGCAAATTGCTTTGGGATCAGCCGCCGCACCCTGCACAGGCACAGGCAATACCTTGGAGTCCAGGGTTTACAGTACAACATCATGACAATGATGGTGTGACGAAAATTGTTTGTTTTTAAATCTGACAAAAACACAAGAAATGGTTTTCGACCCGAGGCAAGTGAAGACACACGAACCAGTCATCATTAAAACACAAAACATCAATCAAGTCACAACATACAAATACCTTGGCGTCCATATTGACAATATACTCTGCTGGAAGTCACACATTGATAAACTGTGCACTAAATTGCAACAAAGATTGTACTTTTTAAGACGCCTGAGACTGTATGGGGTTAGTAGTGGGATCATGCTAATCTTCTATAGAGCTATATTGGAGAGCCTAATCAGATATGGAATCACAGCCTGGTATGGCAACCTAACAGTGCAACTGAAAAACAGACTTAGGAGCATGCACAAAACAGCCATGAAGATCATAGGAATAAAACAATATGAGTCCATAGAGGAATTGTATAACCAGTCAGTTATTACTCAAGCAATAAAAATCTCCTCAGACTCCACTCATCCACTATCCTCTGAGTATGAGCTTCTCCCATCAGGAAGAAGGTTTCGTATGTCAAAATGGAAAACGAACCGTTTTAAATTATCGTTTGTACCAGCGTCTATTAAGCTTCTGAACAATCATAAAAACTAGTGCAATAGCCCATAGGGCAATGGACACAAGCACTCAGCACTTTACTGTACAGCATTTTAAATGCATTAATGTCCATAGGCCTGGTTAACTAGTGCAATAGAGCAGTGTGCAATAAACTCAGGCACTTTTTCTCGCCCTTTCCTCGCACTTTAAATTGTCTGTTTTTATGTCCTAGAATTACCGTGTGATGTTCTTGTTGTTTAGCTTTGTCCAATGTATAGGCCAAGGTTTTACTGTGTTTTTACTGTGTCATATTGTTGTTGTCTACTGGTTAAGCAAAATGTAGCACAATGCCCAAGACAAATTTCCTTAACAGGACAATAAAGTTTACCCTGACCCCTGACCCTGATGACCAATCAAGAGTTGAACCAAATTGTGACTGATGTACTGCAGAGCACACCAAATGCTGGAGAGGCCTATGTAACTGGTAGTCTCAGATCAAGGGGATTAAGGATCCAGAGGAGGCGTATTAGACAGAGTCTACATGAGGTTGACCCTATTGGGAGGTCTGTTCGCAGGAGGCATGCTATCCGCAGAAGAATTTACAGTGTTCAGACATCTAATGAGTTATGGTAAGTTTATTCAAATTTAATTTGGTTACCTGTAGATAGCTTTTTAGCATGATGTATATATAATTGCATTTCTACTTACATAACTTTCTATTTTATGAGTATTGTTAACATTAGTCTTATAGGCTCTAATCACACATGCACATAATTACACACATACAAGTCAGTCATTGTGTCTCTTTGACCTTTCAGAAGTTCTAAAAATTACATTGGTTTTACAACCCTACTATGTCCTACAATAATAATGTATTTGTTTTTATCTATTTTATAGGCACTTTGACGGCAACCACAAGCTTGTAAGATGGAGAATGGTTTTCCATGGTTAAGTAGATGGATATAGTCGATCTATAATTTATCTTGCCTGTCTTGATAATAACAGAGCATCAAGTGTATTGTCTTTGTTCATGAGAGGGGTACATGATTTTGGATTACCATCCAGAGTAAGGTGTGATCATGGTATGGAGAATGTAATGGTGGCTCGTTTCATGCTTGAAGTAAGGGGGCTTAATAGACGTAGTGTCATTGCAGGAGTATCTGTTCACAATCAACGCATTGAAAGGCTATGGGCAGAAGTTAATAGAGTTGTAAGTAGACATTTCATCAGTCTTTTCAATTATATGGAGTCTGTCGGTATACTGGATTCACTAGACGAGCATCATTTGTTTTGTCTGCATTATATCTTCATGCCTAGAATTAGAACAGCAACCACAGAGTTTATTAATCAGTGGAACCACCATGGCCTCTCCACACAAGGGGGTCAAACTCCACTACAGCTCTGGCACACAGGCATAATTAACAATATAGGACAGGGAAACACAGCCGTGGATCCAGTTTTTGATGACAACTTCTATGGGACAGATGAAGGTCCTTTACCTGAAGTTCAAACAAATAACAATGTTATTGTCCCAGATATTGTCACTGTAAATGAGACAATGGCTCAAGCAATACAGTTAAATTTTGATCCACTACAGAATGATGGAAACTTTGGAATCAATTTATTTTGTTCTCTTTTGTATTTTTTCCAGCAACACCATACATAATCTGCTTTCATTTTTGGACAATATAAATGTGGGTGTTTTCATTAGATATACTCAAATTACTTACAGTGTATACTCATACTGAGTATGAGAAACATATTTCATATATATATAACATATATATAGAAAATTGTAGTTCTCAATGTACTGGTTTACTCACTGTAATTTAAATAACCTATGTGATGCTTTGTACATACAGGTGACTTAAAACTGTGCTTATTAGTTTGTGTTATGCTGCTGTTTCTTTTTTTCAACCAATCATAAACATTTTCAATTGTAATGACCTGCAAGCAACACAGTGTTTTTCTTTTTTTGGTTCTAACATGGACATAGTGATGGATATTACAACTGGAATAAACACGTTCCAATATTTCAACTGTCTGGACCTTATATTTCACAGATCTAAAGGCTCTCTTCAAATATCCAAAAAGAAAGACAACTGGGCTGCAAACTACAAAATGTTATGTATAGAATCAGTGCAATCAGACATTATTACTCTTACGAGTAAGGCTAAAAAAATGTTTTTTACTTAAGCTAAAATATATTTTTAAAACCCAATCACAAGCTATTTTAATGTGCACTTCTCCATAAACCAATGGACAAAGTTATATGAGCAACTATTACAACAACAAAATGTTACTTTCACATAACTACTATGAACACAAAGACTAATACTAGCCTCTTAGGCTCTGCCAAACCCCTGTGTGTTGGCCAAGGCAAAGTCCATCTTGTCTTTAAATACTGCGTAAGAGTTGTGCAGAGGCAGCTTCAGGCAGTTGATGCATGTGTTGGCGATAGGGAGGCTTGATACAGCCGTATCTCCATACTCCTCCTCGTGTAGGAAACCAATAGATGGTGTGGGGTTGAAGCCTATGGGCGGCACTGCAGTCGCTCCAGTGGCAAAACTAAGAATTCTTTCAAGTTTGGAAGACCCCTCTTCATCTTTGGGGAAAAGGAAGACATGTTGTCATTTTATGGCTGCAATGACCATATAGTTTAAGACATCCAAAATCACCACCAAGAGATCCACATCATTATACAGTATATTTCAGTGATTGGTGAATGAACACATTACAGAAGAGGAAAATTAAATGTTCATGTTTTGTAAAACAAGAGCTCTTACCCTCTGCATCTTGCAAGTAATCTCTCCAGAAAGATATTACAATTTCCTCTGATCTTCTCCTGTTGCTTCCTTGATCCGAAAGACGGATGCTGAACAGATCCTCCATTGCTTCGGCAGTGGGTCTGGATTCGCGATAGCTTAACAGGGGACGGAAACCTTCTGGGTGTTTCTGGAGCTTCTCCAACACACCAAGAGTTTTAAGCCCCTCTTGAAACCTTTTTCAATCAAAAGCAACATTAAATTTGTAGTTTAGTGATGAGCACTCTCATTTCATGTAAAAAGGGCTCTGAGAACTGGCCAAATACAAAATCTAATAGGTCCTACATAGGCAACAACAGCTACACTTTGCAAAGAGAAATGACAGTTCATCAGTCTTAAATTCAAAACTTTAAGGTCAGTCAGTTAAAAAAACGAAATATATACACATACACACACACACACAGTAACAAAACATAGGATTACCTTTGGAATGGGGCTTGAACCCGGTGCACAACTTGAAACATGAGGATATCATGAACAAGCTGTTCCTTGTCCTCAATGTTTCTCAATGGTCGAAGACATCCGGCATTGGCCAAATAATCTTGCATCTGCCGAGTTGCGGCAAGGAGGTCATCGTATGTGGAACTTTCTGACACCTGAAATGAAAAGTTGTATAGATAGTTGTATAAACAAAGCATGATGCATACATCCTATGGTTGGGGCGATAGGGGCAACATTTTCTAATCATTAACAGTCAAGGCGAATCCCCGTAATTATCTCAATTTTGATGCAAAGTTCCAGTGAAAAGAGACAGACTGCACAGATGCGTACTGTTTCACTTCAAAGTGCTAAATGTAAATTTGACAAGAAGGCTAACAAGCGCAAATTGGATGCGACTATACTGTAATAGGCCATACATGCATGTCATTTTTGTGAACCGACCAACAGCGTGAGCAAGTCGAGTCGCCCAAAAATGTAATATTTATGCACCAGGGATATTTAATCTCCATGAATCAATCCGGGATGGATTGCAAAAAACAAGTTGGCAAAATAAAAATAAAACAGTGACACTCATGGATAATTAAGGAGCGGAAGAACTTGAAAAGCCTCCCGCATTCTATTGCAGAAATCGCCTTATTATTGATAATATTCAAATAAATGGAAAGCAAAGTTACATTTAGTGTGTCTTTTTGTTCTGCTGAGCCGAAAAATGTTCAGATGCGTAACTGGACAACGCTCTGATCTAAACTGTGAGTTTTGTGATCCGTTGCACTACTATTTGTGAGTCAATATCCAGCGGAACATGCTATTTTAGCACCGAGAGCAACAGCCACCTGACAGAAGCATGTACACCACTTTTTTACAGTAACAGTATAACAGTATGAATCCAGTATATAGCCTAGGTCTATATATATATATATATATATATGTATGTGTGTATATAAAGGTACTCTAGAACAGGTCCTATGCTCCAACACACCTGATTCAAATGGATGTGTTGACATCAAGCTCTGCAGAAGCCTGATAACCATTCATTTGAATGAGATGTATTGTAAAAAGGGAACATCTAAAACAGTTTGAGGACCAGGGTTGAGAAACATGATCTAAATCAGCACACAAGGTCAAAGGTTTGTCTGTTTTCAACAATTCATATTTGCCAAAAGACTACTTTTGTTGTTATTCTTGTTCTACAATGATACAACTGACCATTTTCACTTGATTGTAGATGTCTGTGTCTGCAATGTCCTGTAGCACTGGCTTGGCTGTATGACTGCCTCCAACCAAGCAGTCAAACAGTGTTTTGGAGAGAAATGTTGGTGGAGAACCTCCATGGACCAGACTGACTGCCATTGCTCTTCCAGCAAGGAAATAGTGGTCCTCTCTGATTGCTGTAAAATAAGTATGTTGTTGAAAAGATGTGAATAGTTAAGACTGATCGAACTGTTAAGTAACCCCATATAGAATGAATGTGTGACTGCTGGACTTAAATTTATCTGAGTGTCACCAGTGAAAATATATGATCAATTATGTTTGAATTATTATCATAACTGAAATTATACACATTTAAAGACATTATACAACAAATTATATAGCTTTATACTACAAGAAATTACCTGGAATGTGAAGTGCCAAATTCTGACTGGAATGGGACCCCTCAAACATAGGGCTCATCGCCAAGGTTTCCATCAGCAGGCGTAGGAATTCTCTCTTTGGTCCTCCAAAATCGACTGCTTCTTCATTCCGCCCAAGATCGTCTGAAAACTTGATGTTCATGGTGGCATTGGGGTTGTACGTTGCCCGCTTGAAGCCTCGGAAGGCACCATCCAAGACTGCTGAGCGATTTATATTGAATTTAAAACGATTATTTGGTGAGATGTTCTCAGCCAACTCCAAGAGGATCTCCTTAACAGAGACATTTTGACTCAGAGTGGCTTGGGCTCTGAAAAACATAAACATTTTCAAGATTAGTAATTGAATATCTATTCATACCTGCATTTCAATAATGCAGGTGAACCCCTACACCCATGAAAACTTGAATGTCTATTTATTTTTTTGCAATACAATACCCATTCACTATATACAGTATTTCAATGAACATGGAATAAACTTGCAGTCTGCCTAATTAGTATGTTTTAGAGTTTGGTCAGGTCTCTATCTAATAATAACTTACTGTTCAGTTTCAAGGCTAGCCGTTAAGGCAAGGTTGAAGTCCTCATCATCTGACGATAAATCCGACAGATCTCTCATCAAGGATACATATGTGGCATAGTCAGAAGTGTGGCCAAAGCTGGAGCCCGTGACACTTGGATGTTGGCTGACAGACTGACTGGTGGACGCAGTAGCACTTGAGAATGGGATAGAAGTGGTAGTTGTAACACTGGAAGAAGTAGATCCAACGCCAACAGCGACTGTTTGGTTGATAGACGGTCTGAATGGTGTAGAGATTCTGGAGTTTGGAGGGTTAGTAGTGAGATGACTGGTGTTCTGGAGATCGTTTGTAGGAGGCGGGCTAGTGGCTGTGTCATCTAGCACAAAGCCATCCCTGCTATTCTTTTCGCTGTCATCTTCTCTATTGTGCATGCTGGGCTGGTTGGCTCTTGACCTTGATCTAGTGCTGGGACCTTGGACTGCACTGGACTGATCTTCTGTATCACTGTTATAAGGCTTATCAAGAAGGAAAAAAACTTTGGCTTACAAAATGCCAGGTGGAATAAATGTAAAGATGTTTACGACAACAATGAGTGTAGCTGTATTAAAATAAATGGAAAATTAGTTTACAAAATCCAGAAAACAAAAGTCAACTTACGAGAAGAGCATCTGATGGTTTGACATACAAGGCCTTTGACCTGAAAACCTTGTGGATCATGTGACCATCCAGAAGTTGACCATCTCTGAGTGTAGGTGTCACAAGTTTATTTCCACATGCCATTAGGAACTGCAAGCTATGACAGAGAATAAACATGAAAGGATGAAAATGACACCATTTGAATGATAGGCTATTTACTTCAGATAGCTATTAGTAAGCCCTAGTAAAATAAATCAATGAAATTCACCATTTAAAATCTGACATAATATATTGCAGCAGATTAGGAGTAATTATCAACTGTGGGATAAATACCCCTTTAAACACTATTCTCAATTGTGCTTAATTAAACTTACTTCACATCATGAGGAATTTTGGGTCCAAACCCCTCACGTATTTGTTGAACAACATTGGACTGATTCCAGGATTTCTTGAATTCAAATGCACTAAGGATATGCCCATTCTCATGCAAGAAATGTTTGGACCTCTGTTTACACACAAACTGCCATGTGGGGTCAGGGAGTAATATGACATCCTTGTTGAAACTGTCATGGTACTCCACAGCAGTGGGCCTGTAAAATAAGAAGACGTCGTTACGTGGGGCGAACTATCAAGTCGAACAAGATTGTTGCAGCAAACCCAAGTACACCATGAATCAATCTACATAATAAAGCACTGTAATTTTATTGATCTGTTATTTTTAGGCCTAAATTCGAATTGTAGCGCGATAAATATAGCTTTGGTTTTGGACAATTTGATCGTCTATAGCTAAAGTGTAACATGCAGAAGGAAGTTCAGTCTTAACGAGTATAGGCATACGCATGTCGCACTGCTCTCACCCATTTGCTAATTTTACACATTTAGCGTTAACAGTTTCAATCGCCTGGGCAATAATAGCCTGCGTCAATAATTCAGATACTGGCTGTTTTGGATAGTAGCTAGCCTAATTGTTTTTCACAACTTGTCGTGAGCAAAAGGAAACACGGACTACTGTAAAAAAATGTAGAGAAGATTGTTCGTAGTCCATCTACCATATCATATGGCTTTGATATTTATACCTGACTAAAAATTACAGTTGATAATCTAGTGAACATTTCATTGTAACATTTGGTTATCCTTACCTCCTCCTCCGGTTTCCAGCAGCCCATGAGTTAAAATTTTGGCGTAGGCCAAATCTGGGAGTGGGACGGTCCGATGGTCTTGACCTCTCTGTCTGTCGAAAAATAGTTGACATCTCCCCTTCTACCGACTCCTCCAACATTGAATTTAATAGGGCTGCTGCCTGATTCAGTTGGTCTGATTGACTTCTAGTTGCCATATTTTCTATTCCTTGGTCTTCTTGCTATAAAAATTGTCAGCTCGTCGCGCCTTAATTAACATCCGTTACACTGAAATAACTTCCGTTACACTGAAATGACTTCCGTTACACTGAAATGACTTCCGTTACAGCAAGAATCCTCACACACACAGGAGTGAAATCCACTCACATTCACTACTGAGTTGACCACCTCTCACACAGACCAGTGAAAATGAAATGTGCAGAATTGTAGTGAATGCAGTATGTTTTTTTCAAACTTGATAGAAGTTTTTATATAGTATAATGTGTTTTATTATAAAATAATGTATTATAATATATGTAGGCCCATTATATGTATACATATCTATATTATAATATAATTTCAGTAATATAATAACAGTTGATTGCCTAATAGAACACAGTTGAATAGCTGAAATAAAATATATATATATATGTATCCACAAAAAATCATTGACATTTAATTCAAATGCACATCAACGTTAGTGATAAAAATGCCAAGGTTGGCAATATAACTTATTTTAAGGGATTATAAGACAAAATGATCAGTAGTTAAATTGTTATAACTGTTCGCATCTACTGTATTTTGTACAGTAAACTTATGTGCACACAAAGTATGAAGCATATACATATATCTTGCTTAGTAAATTGTCCTATAATTAGTTGTGTGTGAGAGGTTACATTTTCAGTTGTGAGTGTGAGAGGTTACATTTTCAGTTGTGCTTGTGAGAGGTTACATTTTCAGTTGTGCTTGTGAGAGGTTACATTTTCAGTTGTGTGTGTGAGAGGTTACATTTTCAGTTGTGAGTGTGAGAGGTGTTCACTATGGTATAAGAGAGGTTCTCACTCATGAGTATGAGAGATTCTCACTTGTCATTGTGTGAGGTTCCATTTTCACCAGTATACGTGAGAGGTGTTCATTAGTGAATGTGTGTGTATTTCAGTCTTGTTTGTGAAAGGCAAAAGGTCTTCGATAGTGTGTATGAGAGGCGAGTTTGAATTATGGCCTACACGGCCCCTCATAGTGAGGACATAGAAGACTTGACCAAACGTTTTTCGAGACTTCAGACAAGCAACCCCCAAACGGAAATGGAGCAGCTGCTACAGATACTAGTGGAAAACCTGAGGGCTCAACAAGAAACCAATGCAGCCTTGGTACAACAGCACACCACGGCAAATCGCTTAAAGGAGCTGGAGATACAACAATTGGCCGGGGCAAAGCCAAAGGCTGGGGATTTTATCCCAAAACTGGGAGCAACTGATGATGTCGAAGCTTACTTGTATGCCTTTGAGTCTACAGCCACTCGGGAGGGGTGGCCGAAGAGGCAGTGGGTTGGACTTTTGGCCCCTTTTCTCTCCGGGGAGTCACTCAAGGCCTTCCAGGATTTAGAGGCCAGTGTGGCTCAAGACTATGACCAGCTAAAGGAAGAGATCCTGAGTCGACATGGCCTTACCAAATTCAGCCTGGCGCAACGTTTCCATAACTGGACCTTCCAGAATGGGATAACCCCTCGTGCCCAAATGCATGACTTGATTCGAACTACTAAGAAGTGGCTGGAACCAGACAGGAGAGGTCCGGCCGCCATTATAGAGACACTAGTGATGGATCGTTACCTGAGAGCCCTGCCTTATGAGGCCAAACGGATAGTGAGTTCCCAACGGTTAACAACCCCTATGGGGCTAGTGGAAGCCGTAGAGCAGTTCCAGGCTGCCTCAGAATTGCTCCGCCCAACCCCTAAAGAGCGGGTAGCTGCAGTTCCCGATCCGCCCAGCGGGGCGCGACAAAAACGAGCCAAACCAGTCAGCTCTCAGCCTAGCCCCCTGAACAGAGGTGGTTATTCAACGCAGCCATGGGGGTCCTGGAACCCAGAGCCTCGCCAGTGCTTTCGATGTGGCGAGTTCGGCCATATTTCCTGGCAGTGTGGAAAGCCGGACGAGCCAATGCCCTCCGCCGAGGCCACCAGCAGCAGCCATGTACACTTTGCGGCCCTCCTGGGAGAAAGTAAAGACCGCAGACCGACATGCCCAGTAACAGTAAATAAACAGAACCTAGAAGCATTGCTGGACTCTGGAAGTGCCAGGACCCTGATCCATGAGTCGGTGTTGGAGGCCTCTCCCCCGGCTCGGGGAGAACCAATTCCCCTCGTTTGTGTCCATGGAGACACCCACGAGTGTCCAAGTACCGTGGTAAAGCTAACCACCACTAAAGGAACGTTTACGGTGGAGGTGGGGGTTATCAAGAACCTGCCCGTTTCAGTCCTAATCGGACGAGACTGCCCAGCCTTCTCACTGCTATGGGAGGAATCCCAAAGGAAACTCAGTCGGGAACCCCGAAAACGTAAGGAGAAAATCAAATGTAAAGGGAATACAACCTGGGTTAATCTGGCTAAACCCCGCTCTGCTGCCCCTGTTTTAGCTGAAGCCTTTGCAGTGGAATCAAGTGACGCAGAATCGGCAAGGGATGACTCGGGTAACTCAGAGCCAGAATCGGGGCCCATGGAAGAGGACGGCGGGGCCTCTAGAATCCTGCCACAGCTCCAAGGTCAGTACGGAACAGCCCAGCTACAGGATCCTACCCTGAGCAATGCCTTAAGAAATGTTCAGGTACTAGAAGGAACTTTAGTGGGAACCAGATTAACTCCTTCCTACCCTCACTTTGCTATAAAAAATGGCCTCTTGTACCAGGCCCTAAAAAGTAATGAGAAAGTTATTGAGCAGCTCCTAGTGCCACAACCTCATCGACCCACAGTCCTTCATTTAGCCCATACTCACGTGCTCGGGGCCCACTTGGGGGTGGAGAAGACTAAGGAAAGAGTATTACAGAGGTTCTTTTGGCCGGGCGTTCACAAAGAGGTAGAAAACTACTGTCGCAGCTGTCCAGATTGCCAGGTGAAGGCGCCAAAGCAGACTTACAGGAATCCCCTGGTACCGTTACCCATCATAGCAACACCCTTTGAAAGGGTGGGGATGGATATTGTGGGACCCCTACCCAAGAGTGCTCGTGGACACCAATACATCTTGGTCATAGTGGACTACGCTACCCGATATCCGGAAGCCGTGCCCTTGAGAAAGGCGAATGCGAAACAGATAGCCAAGGAGCTATTCCTTTTCTGCAGTCGGGTAGGGATTCCAAAGGAGATTCTCACTGACCAAGGGACCCCCTTTATGTCTAGAGTAACCAGGGAGATGTGTACTCTTTTGCAAGTAAAACAGGTGCGGACCTCGGTGTACCACCCCCAGACGGACGGGTTGGTGGAGCGATTTAATAAGACTCTCAAAGCCATGTTGAGAAAGGCCATCGACAAAGACGGAAGAAACTGGGACCAGCTTCTCCCCTACCTCCTTTTTGCTGTAAGGGAAGTTCCGCAGTCTTCTACCGGCTTCTCACCCTTTGACTTGTTGTACTCACACAAACCCAGGGGTCTTCTAGACATCGCCAAGGAGACTTGGGAGGAGCAACCCTGTCCTCATCGCACCATGATTGAACATGTAGGGGCGATGCGGGAACGGATGGCCGCGGTGATCCCCCTGGTGAAGGAACACATGGAGAAAGCTCAGAGGGACCAGAGGGCGGCCTATGACCGAACCGCTCAACCCCAGAGAATTCAACCCAGGAGACAGAGTCCTGGTTCTGGTTCCCACGGTGGAATGTAAGTTTTTGGCAACATGGCAGGGCCCATTTGAAGTAATCGAAAAAGTGGGGGAAGTCAACTACAAAGTACGACAACCGGGAAAGAGAAAAGCGGAGCAAATCTACCATGTGAACCTCCTAAAGAAATGGCATGCTCGGGAGGCGTTGTTGTGTCTTGGCCCCCAGGAGTCAAAGGAACGGGCCAGGGAGGAAGTGCAGTGGGGTCCAGACCTCTCCCCTCACCAACTGCAACAAGCAAAAGAGCTAGTGGATGGCAATCAGGATGTCTTTTCAGCCCTCCCGGGTTGCACCCACCTGGTGGAACACGAAATACACACCCCTCCAGGAAAAACGGTCCACCTAAAGCCGTATCGGGTGCCGGAGGCCCGCAAGAAACTGATTGAGGAGGAGGTAAGAAAGATGTGGGAGCTGAATGTGATTGAGAAGTCTAAGAGTGCCTGGTCTAGTCCCATCGTCCTAACAGGCAAGCCTGACAACACCGTACGATTCTGTAACGATTTTAGAAAAGTGAATGAAGTGTCGGACTTTGATGCTTACCCCATGCGTCGAGTCGACGAACTGATCGAAAGCCTGGGCCAGGCCCGGTTCATAACCACCCTTGATCTCACCAAGGGATATTGGCAGGTTCCCTTGTCTGCCGATTCGAAGGAGAAGACTGCCTTTGCCACCCCTGGAGGCCTTTGGCAGTACCGCATGATGCCATTTGGTTTGTTTGGAGCTCCGGCCACCTTCCAGCGGTTGATGGATCAGGTGCTAGAACCCCATCAGTACTTTGCCTCGGCCTATCTAGACGACGTGGTGATTCAGAGTCCAGACTGGGAAAGCCACCTACCTCGGGTGCAAAAGGTCCTGGAGTCCCTAAGACAGGCTGGCTTGACAGCAAATCCCAAGAAATGCAAGCTGGCATTCTGTGAGACCAATTACTTGGGATACACCATCGGGCGGGGCCTCGTCAAGCCTCAGGAAGCTAAACTTGGGGCCATACAGAACTGGCCCCAACCATTGACCAAGAAACAGGTGAGGTCATTTTTGGGCCTGGCGAGTTATTACAGGCGATTTATCCCTGCCTTTGCTACCGTAGCTGCCCCGCTCACAGAACTGACTACGAAGAAACACAGCCGGATTGTGAAGTGGAACCCAGGCTGCAGAGGAAGCGTTCGGCAGTCTAAAGAGGGCCTTGTGCTCACAACCAGTCCTTACGGCCCCCGACTTCAATAAGGAGTTTGTGGTCCAGGCAGACGCCTCTGAGGTGGGTCTGGGTGCGGTGCTGGCTCAGATCCATGAAGGTGAGGAACACCCCATTCTGTACCTGAGTCGGAAGTTGCTACCAAGGGAGAAGAACTATGCCACGGTAGAGAAGGAGTGCCTAGCCATTAAATGGGCCCTGGAAACCCTGAAATACTACCTGCTAGGAAGGAGGTTCACTCTGGTGACCGATCATTCGCCATTGCAGTGGATGGCTAAGAACAAGGAAACCAACAGCAGGGTAACTAGATGGTTCCTAAGCCTCCAGCCTTTTAACTTCTCTGTTGTTCACAGACCCGGGAGGCGCCATGGAAACGCAGATGCCCTGTCCCGCCGTGATGCCTTCTGGGCCTCGTTTACCCTGCCGAGGACGTCAGGCCTGGGTGGAGGGATGTGTGGCATCACCAGGGGACAGGTGGTGGAGGGACGGTATATTCCCAACCAAGAGAGGTGGCAACACCCCAACCTGGTGGCCGCGGCCCACACCACATCCCCCAGAAGCCCACACCAAGGGGACAGGTGTAGGTGTGTCAGCCACCTAATTAAGGGGGGAGGGGAAAGAGCAGAGGAAGAGAAAGCCAGGAGAAGAGAGAGCACATGGGAGAGAAAGCGTAACCAGAGAGCAGCAGATTAAATCCCAAGCCCGTTGGGTGAGAAAAGGACGGCCTTAAAGGAGAAGGTTTTTTTGTTGAACTTTTTGTGGACTTTGTGTTTTTGGGATCTGCTGAAGCAAATAAAGTGCCATCCTCTTGAGAAACCAGTGTTGGAGTTGTCCTTCCCGCCCTGTTGCACTGCCTCACTATTGCCTGCCCTGGGTCGGCTAGTCTCATGACGCCACAATGGATATGCTGGATCTCCTGCGGATGTACACAGAATCAACCCCATGTATAAACCTCCTGAACAAACAGGTGATGGGGAGGAGTAAGATGAAGATTATTATATCCCGGACACTATTGCACGAGGTATGCCTACTGGAACTGCTGTTGGAAACACAAGAAGTGCATCTCGTCCGCATGTTCCCCGTAGGGTGTCTGCAGATAGGGATCTACCTGAAGTTCCAGAGGAACCAAGGCCCTCAAGTGACAAGATTTATGAGGTGATGCACCATCAAAACAGAATAACTGAGATGCTGGTTCAGCAGCAAAATCTGTCTTTACTACCCAAAAGAGACATTCCTGTGTTTTCCGGTGATCCGCTCACATTCCGCTCATTTCTCAGAGCCTTTGACAATGCTATTGACAGCAAAACACATAATGATAGAGACAAACTCTTCTTTCTGGAGCAGTATACTAGTGGAGAGCCACAAGAACTGGTGAGGAGCTGCGAACACATGCGGCCAGTAAAGGGCTACAGAGAAGCCAGGCTACTGCTTCAAGAGCAATATGGTGATGAGTTGAAGATAGCGATGGCATTAATAGACAAAGCTTTGAAATGGCCACAGATAAAGACAGATGATGCGAAGGGCTTGCATGCGTATGCTCTTTTCTTGATTGGTTGTCGAAATACCATGCAGGACTTTGAGTACATGGATGAAATGGATAATCCAACGAACATGAGAGCCATACTTGCCAAGCTACCCTACAAGATGAGGGATAGATGGAGACAGAAGGCTTTCGACATCCAGGAACATAGAAGAACAAGAGCTAGGTTTGCAGACCTAGTCACTTACATAGAGAGACAAGCCAAGGTTGCCATAGATCCTTTATTTGGCACAGCACAGGAAGACAGTGCACCTGTTAAACAAAAGGAGAAAGACGCTACAGGAAAGAACACAAGAGGAAGCACAGCCAAGGGTAGCAGTTTTGCTACAAGCATCGCTACTGAAAGGCAGAAGCCTTTGCATTCAAACCAAAGTGCCAAGACAGATCAAATTAAAGTTCCGGATGCATGTGTGTACTGTGAGAAGAAGCATGTATTGGAAAACTGTGAAAAGCTCAAGAGACAGACACACAAAGACAAGATTGAATTTTTGAAACATAAGGGATATTGCTTCGGTTGCCTTACACAAGGTCACTTAAGTAATCAAATCAAATCAAATAAGTCTCTCAAAGCCAACTGGTAAAAAATTTAGGAGTCACAATGGACCCGGACCTTTTGTTTGAGTACCATATTAAGCAAATTACTAGAACTGCATTTTTCCATCTACGTAACATTGCCAAAGTACAAAAATTTCTCTCAAAAGATGATGCTGAAAAACTAATACATGCATTTGTTACATCCCGATTGGACTATTGCAATGTGTTGTTCTCTGGCCTCCCAAATACCTACATAAAAAATTTACAACGGGTACAAAATGCTGCTGCTAGACTATTGACTAGAACCAGAAAGTTTGATCACATAACTCCTATTCTCGTGTCTTTACACTGGCTTCCTATCCAAGCCAGAGCTGATTTCAAGGTTCTATTACTAACCTACAAATCTCTGCATGGATTAGCACCGCTGTACCTCTCTGGTCTCCTTGCACCCTATCGCCCCACAAGGTCACTTAGATCTCAAGATGCCGGCTATCTGGTGGTTCCCAAAATAAATAAAAAAAACTGTTGGAGGCAGGGCGTTCTCATATAGAGCACCTCTTCTCTGGAACAAATTACCTATCTCAATTAAGGAGGCTGATACTGTTGCGACATTCAAAATCAGGTTAAAAACGTTCTTGTTTAGTCAAATCTATGGCTGCTAAAGGTAAGTGTGTGTATGTACTTTCAATGTAAACTTATGGTGTGGTGTCGACGGGGGACGGGGCATTCTCACCCTTATTCTATAAATAACTTATTTTAGAGTTCTCTCCCCTGGAACAGATTTTATGTTCCAACCGAGGGGGGCTGGCGGTGTCTTAGTGTCTAAGGCTGCACCAAATACCTTTGTTGACCGGTGGGGATCTCATTCTAATATCCTTGTACTGTTAGCTGCTCCTGGCATTCTCTAATCCCTGCTTTCCTCTCTCTGTCCCCCCTCCACACATCCCCTGTGGTGTGGGGGGTTTTGAGCTGTCAGCACCTGCCTGGTCATCGGTCCGCCAACGCTGGACCTATTCACCAACCGGAAACTAGTCTCCGTGACGGGCAACAGCGAGTTTCCCGATCCCTTCCTACATCTACCAAGCTGGACAATGGATTTTGGTGTTTCTAAACCCATTGGCACTTCCCTGTGTATTACTATGTTTAGCCTGTGTTCTGCTCCTCTCTTTCACCAACCGTTTCTGGAGGAGGGGATCCCTCACTGAATTGCTCCTCCCGAGGTTTCTTCCATTTTTTCTCTTGCATTGAGTTTTTCTGGGAGTTTTTCCTTGTCTTCCTTGAGGGTTTAGGTTGGTTGAGGGGCAGTTTTTATGGGCGTATGTGAAGCCCTCTGTGACATGCTTGCGTGTAAAAAGGGCTATACAAATACATTTTGATTTGATTTGATTTGATACACAGGGGCCGGAAACGGAGAGTGTGTTTTAGCCATTGTTCCTGTAAGACTCAAGTCCAAGAAAGGCACACGGACAGTGGAGACATACGCCTTCATTGACCAAGGTAGTTCCGCAACCTTTTGTACGGAGAAGGTCATGAGAATGCTGAACCTAAGGGGCAGGAAGACGGAGATTTTGCTCCGAACAATGGGTCAAGAGAAGCTTGTCCATAGTCATATCTTGTCTGACCTGGAAGTCAGTGGCCTAGAAGAGGAAATGTACATTGACTTACCTTCAGTGTTCCCACAGCCTGAAATTCCTGTGAAGAAGGAGAACATCCCTCAGCAGACAGACCTGCAGAGATGGACTTACCTTGAGGAGGTACGCCTTCCAAGTATCAAGGCTGAGATAGGCTTGCTGATAGGTGCTAATGCTCACAAGGCAACAGAGCCTTGGCAGGTTATCAATAGTCAAGATGATGGTCCATACGCTGTCAGGACAGCGATTGGATGGATTGTAAATGGTCCCATCAAGAATGAAGATGAACCTCAACAAAGTGAAGGATTGCAGAGTGTCACTGCAAACAGGATATCCGTGGCAGGCATCAAAGAGATGTTAACACAGCACTTCAATTCTGACTTCTCGGAGCGCAGCTGTGAAGACAAAACAGAGATGTCTCTTGATGATAGAAAGTTCATGCAAGATGTGGAACAATCTGTCAAGCTGATTGATGGACATTACTGTATTGGTTTGCCCTTTAAGGACAGGTCCATGAAAATTCCCATGACGCTTCAAGACCTTTGTGGCAAATCGGGTTTCATACATCCGAGAAGCTACTTCACCATTTCAATGGAAATACGTGAATACTCAGCTCAATCCAGCCGATATAGCATCGCGAGGTGTGAAGCTTACTAGCCTCATAAAGAATGAAGAGTGGATTCATGGTCCACATTTCCTGTGTAAAGACATATCTGATATCTGACTTATTCGTTTTATTACATGTCATGATGACACTGCCTCCCCTGACCGCACGTCACTGCAAGTAGCCTACTCGTCCGAAAAAGCTAACAGGTCAGATTTGTCCCGAAACACCCTTTCATGTCTAAAAGCACGTCTTAGTATCAGTGCTTCTTCGTCCAACATGTCGTTTAGAAATGGGAATGCCATGGTGCAAGAAGAAACACAGATACTTTATATATTGCCCTCATCACTGACTTTATTCAACCATGTCTAACCATCTAAACAACTGCAAATAGTAGGGTTTAAAATCTAACTCGTGACAGCAATAGTGACAAGTAATGCATGTTAATAAAAATAAATCAGACACATTCCGTAGACAACGAAATAACTGCTAAATACGTTTATTTCGGATCAGAGCGTCCGCTGATTTAACACATGAGACTCCAGAATTAAGTTTAGCCTGACTGTTAGCCTGCTCTGGAGCAGGCTAGCTGCAAAGAATAAATCTCCATGGTTACTTGGCTGGGCTTAATTCAAGCCGCTTTTGTGCAACCAAGTCAAAGCTAAAGTCATCCAGGATAACTTGAATATCCCGGCTTAATCGCTTATCCTGGTTTCGTGCAACAGCCCCCAGGACGTTATGGTGTGACGGGGCCTTAAAGCAAAGCTGGAGTTTCACTAGTTGTCATCCTCATTCTCCTGCTCATCCTTGCGCTCCTGTCTGTCTGGCCACAGATTTTCATTTACATCACATCTGATGTTCTCCCTTGCGATGCAACGGGGGAAGAATCGTTGTGCATGCCGCAACCATCCCCTACATTGATCTGCTGTGACATTACCACAAGCAGCATCCATTGCCTGGAGCAGGGACCTCTGGTTTTGAGCCCGATGCTCATAGACTCCCCACCTCCATGCAGAAAAAAAACTCCTTGATAGGATTTAGGAATGGGGAGTACCATCAGCATTCTTGGAGGGGCAGTGAACCACGCCCTGATGAGCAGGACCATGGTGGAAGCTTACATTGTCCCACACAATGACAAATGTAAGCAAGTGAGGCCCTACCAAACCCCTCTCATGTAGACGGATAAGATCAGAGTGCAGGCGGTCCAAGAACACCAGGAACTTCTGGGTATTGTATGGGCCAAGACTGGGAATGTGGGCGACTACACCATTTTCTGAAATGGCAGCACACATGGTTATGTTGCCCCCGCGCTGGCCTGGGACATCCACCGTTGCCCGGCGATATCACGGCCACGCCGTCTTCCCATGGCCAGGTTGAAGCCAGCTTCATCCACAAAAATTAGGATGTGAGGGGTCTCTTTTGCCTCCAGCTCCATTATTCTCTACAAAACAGTAAACAAAATATACAAAATTGTATATTTTGTATATTTGTATACAACAGATTTGTATACAACATAAGCAGTAGAATCATACAACAAATTACATGGACATGTTCTGTGTTCTCTGCAAGTTCAATACTGTAAACTTGGCACAGACATTAAACAATCCTCAGAGAAATAATGTGAAATCAACGGAGCAAGGGCTTACTACTCTGATATGAATGTAATGTTAGCGAATGAGGGTTGAGAAGCCGTCCCTCCCCCTTGCTAATATTTAGTCCCCGCTGTTTGTCCAAAGCCAAATCTATTCTTGGGTTTAAAAAAACCGATATGGCTTTGAATGTGAGTAGTCGATCGCGTTATCTTCTGTCCCGTCATTCGAAATTAACCTTTTAGCTCCGGAATTGGTCTCCCATTATCTATGGGACGTCACGTTTCGATTGAAATTCCAGTTTTCCAGGCTCTCGCACGCGCCCTTCATTGAGGCAGAGGCACTGTTTGCCTCTCCTCTATGGAGGACTAAAAGTGCCACAATGAATTAAATAAATACACCATTCAATAAATAAATACACCATTCAATAATTACTTAAATGTGTCATGAATTAATTAAAATCAGGATTAAATACAGAAATGTGTTATTAAATGTGTCATGAATTAATTAAAATACCAATTCATTTTATGTGAAATACATATCAAAAGCAATACATTTACATTTACAAAACGCTAAACAGCGCCCCCCAGTCGATTGCATAATACATTTACATTTCACAACAATTCGATTGCATAATACATTTACATTTCACAACAACAACGTGTTGCAGTGCTTCATGAATTGTGATATCTGTCAAACTCACCCATCAAAGTCAGTGGGTACTCTGGTCCAGCAGAGCTTACAGGCAAACATTTTTCAGGCCAATTTAAATCGAGAGAGAAAAGATGTGTGACGTTTACTTTACCATGTATAATTGAACTGTAGCGAGACCGTTAGAACAACACAAACATTAAATGACGTTACCACTAGGGGTCTCCCTTTCCCCAAATAAACAACGGAACGTCACACCGCTTGTTATAATATATTATAACACTATTAGCCTTTTACAAGTAGAACAACGTCTGAGACTGGTCTACAATACACCCGCTGAGTACCCTGTCTGCCCACCCTCACGTCCACTTTGCGAACTTTAGAGTATTTGCTGGGAATGGCATTCACCACCACTCCGACAGGCCATTCATTGCGCTTGACCGGTGCATCCTTGAACAGGTTTGGCTTGTCCACGTGCCACTACCTCCTTGGTTGGAGTGACACCAGGTATTCTGGACGCCAGTATTTCCAGAATGCGTCGGCCAATGCCTGTACTTGCTTCCACTGCTTGTTGTCTTTAAGGTCATACTCTCCCATGGGTGGCAGCACTGGGTCGACTTTCTGTGTTAGCAGCATGGCAGGTGTAAGGACTGTGGGCATGTCTGGATCGGATGACACCGGAACAAGGGGTCTAGCATTCATAATGGCTATCACTTCAGGCACGTGAGAGTGTGACAAGAACTTCATGAGACAGGTGAGCAGTGTTTGTCTGTAAGCAGTGCATTCAGTATTCTATGGGCAATACCTATCATACGCTCCCACGCTCCACTCATATGGGAAGAGTTGGGAGCATTAAAAGTCCAGATGCTCCTTTGCTCTTGAAGGTAAGTATTCAGTTCATGGTCATCAGATTTGATCCGAAGTTCCTTGCATGCCCCTATGAAGTTTGTTCCCCAGTAAGAACGAAACAGGCGGACAGGACCACGAACAGCTGTGAATCTCCTCAGTGCATTAACAAAGCTTGAGGAGGACAGAGACTCAAGCACTTCGATATGCACAGTTCTTGTTACCATGCAAGTGAAGATAACTGCCCAGCGTTTATTCTCTGCAATGCCGCCGCAAGTTTGTCTTGAGCTTATGGTCCATGGGCCGAACACATCAACACCTACATTTGTGAACGAAGGACCTGGGTTGTATAATGCTTGACACTAGTCTCTTGCCTCCTATCAGTCCAGCAGAGCAAACAGCACCTTCTGTCAGATGTCTTCCCTGATGGGCAACCCTTGCATGGTAATGCCTCACCAATAAGGTTCCTACATGGTGCTTTCTGGTGATTGGGTGTTTCTCTTCCCAGGGTATGTCGGCCAAAGGAATTTGGTCCTCCAACTCTCAGCAGGCCGTCCTTGTCCACAATTGTATTCAGTTTCCTCAGAGGGCTTGACTTGGCATTTTATCTCCGCAGCAAACGCATCGTGTTGAGCATTTCTGATGACTGTTAGTTTTGCTTGTGTCGGCTCAGCCCTATTGCTGCTTGAGCCATTTGTGCAGGACCTGGCCTTGTGTATGAAGGCTTGGACCTGTGGGCGTATGTCCGTGTCTGCTGCAGGGTCAATGAGCTCAAACTTCTCTGGCTGTGAGGTGTCTTTGTCTAAGAAGGCTGGACCTGTGAACCAGTTGGTGTCTGCAGGGTTGTGTTCTGTGTTGACAAAGTGCCATTGTTCCAGGCTTGTTGACTTTCTGATGTGAGTGACTCTGTTGGCGACATATACATAGAATCTTCTACTTGTGCTGTTGATGTAGCCTAATACAATCCGGCTGTCTGTGTAGAATGTGACTTTATGGATGTCTACGTCGAGTTCTTCTGTAAATAAGTCTGCCATTTCAACAGCCAAGACGGACAGCACAAAGCTCAAGCCGTGGAACAGTGTGCGGGGATGAGGAGCCAGCTTTGCCTTGCCCATGAGGAATCCAATTTGAGTGCGTCCTTTTTTATCTATTGCGTTGAGATAGGCCACTGCCGAGATGGCCAAAGTCGAGGCGTCGGAGAATACGCAGAGTTCTGTGTTTTGTGGAGCACAAAGAAACAGGCACATATGGTCTCTCAATCTGAAGCTGCTGAAGCTCACAGAGTGAGTCCGTCCACATTCTCCACTGTTCCTCTTTCAGCGCTGGCGGAGGAGCGTCCCATTCAGCTTGTTCAGCAGATATCTCCCTGACTAAGGCCTTTCCTTGAATTGTGACGGGTGCCACAAGACCTAAGGGGTCGTAAAGTCCATTGACTTTAGACAGGATTCCCCTTCTAGTAAATGGCTTCTTCTCGCTGGATACACGGCTATTTTTTGTAGCTTGATGCTTGACTCTGCTAACATTTATTTTGTGTTTTTCAGTATGGCGATGCAGTACTCAGTAATGTGTTCGTTTGGGTTGTTGTCTTTAAACCACAAAAATTGTAGAAAATCACAATGCTCTTCCTGGACAATGAAGCAATAGAACATCTTTTGCACATTTGCAGTTACTGCTACAGGTTCTCTGCGGAAGCGCATGAGAACCCCTAGTAGGAGGTTGTCAGGCCCACTGAGAACGTCATTAAGGGAGGTGCCTTCGTGCTTCGCATTGGAATCAAACACTACACGTATTTGGTCCTTTTTCTGTTGGTGATAAACACAGAAAATTGGTAGGTACCAGCATTCTTGTTGTGGCCTCAGCGCTGGGGCAGGTTCTGCTTGATCAGCGTCAAACATTGCTTGCATGAAGTTGAAGAAGTGTTCTTTCATGCCATGTTTCTTCTCCAGCATGCGGCGGAGGGCAGAAGCAGCCTGTTTGGCTTGAATGGCAGCGGTGCTACCCAGCAGTTTGCTTCGTCTATGTAGACCTCCTTATGCATGAGGTCAAGGAGCAACTCATCTTCGATGGACAGGCCAGGCTGATCGTTGCGCTGTGTTCTTTGAAACACATCTATGCCCAGGTTGTCTGCTTCATTGACTGCATGAGACACACATGGAGAGGTGTGGGGTGGTACAGCGCTGTCAATCTTCTCTCTGACCATTAAGTTGCTGTTGCATTGGTTGAGGATGGAATGGCGTTTGCTTATCAGCACATTGCTTCTGAAGACGCTGGCAGTAGTGGTTTTATGTACTCTTCCCTGACACACATCTCCGATTATCACCCATCCAAGGTCGAGTCGTTGGGCAAACGGTGCGTTGTGTGGCCCATTACATTGTTCCCACACTTTGTGCAGCCGGATTATGTCTCGCCCAAGGAGAAGAAGGATGGACGCGTTGGGATCTAGGGCTGGGATTTTGTCTGTCAAGTGCTTGAGGTGAGGATGATGTTTGGCTACCTCTGGTGATAGTATTTCAGACCTGTCGTCTGGCAGCATGTCACACTCAATCATAGTAGGCAAGGGAATGTGGATGTTGCTGTCCACTGACTCCACTATGAAGTTGCTGGCGAATCACCCAGCTGTATCCACCACTCCTGAGCATGTTTTCAGAGTGTTCATTCCCACAGATTTCTGTGCATTTGGACGCCACAGACGGAATGGCCTCCTGCGGCTGCCAGTCCCCGCTGTGATCCACAGTACTCACATAGACATCAGTTTTCCATGTGGCGGGCCCTAGATGTAGCGCTGACGGGTGTTTGTTGCTGTTGTACTCCTGGCACAGCAGAGGCCTGTTTACAGTCCTTAGCGACATGAGTGGATGAAGCACAGCACTTGAAACAGACAGTGTTCAGATACACTTTGTTTCTGAAGACACAACATTTTCTCAATGGATGAGGCTTGTTATGTGGTGGGTACTGTTTGTCGGGGTCCTCATGTTTCCTGACTGCTGTTGTATTATCGCTGTCGCCGCTACTTGTTGAGATTTCAGTCCTTTTCACAGCAACTGATGTTCTCACGTGGTGACTGGCTGGCTGGAAAACACTCTTTTCTGTCTTTGGTGTACCCCATGCTCCTGTTATACTGGCGAAGCTAGGATCGTTGCGTGTTTTTGCCTGTTCACGGACAAAGTTGAAGAAGACTGCAAAGGGAGTTTAAGGCACTCTATGTTGGGCCTTGTAACATGATCCTATAGTAATCCACCTCTCTTGTAGGTTTGGAGGGAGTTTCTGGACTATTGGGCTTACTCCGCAGGAGGTGTTGAGATACGATAGACCTGGTAATTATCCATCTGCTCTGGCTGCTTCAAGTTCCATGAGAAGGTCTCCAAGTTCTCTTAGCTTGTGATTTTCTTTGGCTGAGATCTTAGGAAAATCTTTAACTTTTTCCAGAAGAGCATTTTCAATCACCTCAGGTGGGCCATAAACCTCTCCCAGTCTTTGCCATAACATCCCGAGGCCGGTGGGTGCTTTGTGCACTGCTCTGATCCTTTTAGCTTGCTCAAATGACGAAGGCCCAAGCCATTTGCACAGCAAATCAAGTTCCTCTCTGGCGGCGAGTTTCAGGTAATCAGTAGAGCTGATAAAGGCTGCCTTCCAGGACCAGTAGTTCTCCGGCTTGTCATCAAACTTCAGTAGGTCCGAACTCACCAGCTCTCGTCGGATCAGGTCTATTGCAGCCACTGTACCGGATGGGCTTGTGTACATAGGGAATGACTGTGCATGGTTAGGCTGGAGAGGCTTGAAATCATCACTGGTTTGTTTCACATAGTGGGGGAGCTCTCCGTAGCTGTATGATTTTCTCTGTGCAGTGCTGTGTACCTAATTTGGGATTCGAGTCGAGCCAGCCATAAACCCGTGGTCGCTGATTTCACTTGGTGACGCGTTGCCCCGATTCTCACATCTGTTCACTTCACCGCTGTCCATGAAAGGCTGGCACACTGGTGAATGTGAGGTTGTCTGTGATCTTGCATCTGATTGTGAGACTGTAACCGAATTTACTGTGTTGGCCGCTTTCGCACTCTGATAAGGATGGTGACCTGGATCTATAATAGGAATCTGCATTGCAGCATTTTCACTATGAATTTCGAGTCAGAGACACTGTGTTTTTATTTTATTTGCTGAAGTGGATTTGACAGTTTATAGTCTTCTCCAGCAGCTGCTTCAAGACTTTCAGCTTCGGTGTTAGCAGCCACCGCCGCGCTTGCTAGTCTCAGTTCATGAAGCCTGGCGTTTAGGATGGCTTGTTTTTTTATTAGCTCTGCCTCTTCTCTAGTGAATGCTAGCTCCGCACGCACAGCTTCTGCTTTAGCCCTCGCTTTAAATGCCATAGAATTAGCTACAGATTGTCTGCTGGTTCTTGAGAAGTTGGATGTTTGTGATCTTGTTTCCTCTTCTTCCATTCTATGTGCCATGGTAATAATAATAATAATATTCATAATGCACTTTATATTAACTAAAATATCAAAGTGCTACAGGTTAAAAGCAAGAAGGGGCGAATAACATTTAATAAAAACAATCATGTCGACCAAAAAACCTAAAAAACAAATATAAATATAAAATATAAATATATTAAAAAGTCAATCAACAAAAGGCTCTGTTATAAAGGTGGGTTTTTAGGCCATGTTTAAAAGCATCCACAGTCTGTGGTGTCCTCAGGTGATCAGGGAGAGCATTCCACAGACTGGGAGCGGCGGAGCAGAAAGCCAGAGCTCCCATGGTACGCAGCTTAGTTCATGGTGGTTTGAGTAAATGTTTTTCAGCAGATCGGAGGGTCCGTGTGGAGGTTTGTGGGGTGAAAGTACTTTGAGGGGGGGGGGAATTACTGTGGAGACACTGTGTGAGGAGGGAACCCTTGTATTCTATTCTGAATGAGACAGGAAGCCAGTGGAGTGACCTGAGGATGGGAGTGATGTGGTCATGCTTGCGCACCCTCATCAGGATCAGGCAGCACTGTTCTGGATGTATTGCAGTTTCTGGAGACTTTTGCCAGGAATCCCGATGAGGAGTGCATTGCAATAGTCCAGCCTGGAGGAGATGAAGGCATGGACAAGCTTTTCTGTGTCTACCAAAGTGAGCGTGGGACGGAGTTTGGCAATGTTTCTGAGGTGAAAAAGGAGGTTTTAGACAGATGCTTGATGTGGGCCTCGAAAGTGAGATAGGAGTGGCTGATGGTGGAAGTGGAATATCCTGGCCCAAAAAAGTGATGCCGGTGACGACGGATGACCAGACCTGATTAGGGGTGCCGACTAAAATGGCTTCAGTCTTGGAGCTGTTTAATTGCAGGAAGTTTTGCTTCATCCATGCCTTAATCTCCTCCAGGTAGGTGGTCAGGGTGGATGATAGCAAGGCTGCAGAGGAGGTTTTGTTTATCCTGAGGTACAGTTGAGTGTCCTCGGCGTAGCAATGGAATGAAATTCCATGACGGCCGATGACATGGCCAAGGGGGAGCATGTACAGAGTGAACAGGATGGGGCCAAGCACTGGCAACTGGTGGTTGCTTTGGGTAGTTTTCTATTTACAGATCGACGAACGCTGGTCATTGGAAGAGCTGCCTTTTTACTGCTCTGCCCCCGCTTCTGTGTGTGTGAGGCACAGCCTAGACTGCTACATTAGCTCGGCAGATAGCTAACAGTTTCCCCAAGATAAAGAATGAAGCATGAATGATCCTTTCCAAACTCTTTACTGAGAAAGCACTGTAAAACTACAAAGAACAAAGAATACATCTTAGTATTTCACTCGATTACAATTACATTGTCTGTTAAAGACGTATTTAGCAAATGTGTTAGCCTATGCAATCAAATACACATTAGAACGATGAAAAGGATCAACAAAGGATTTATTTACTAGTGTCAAGATACTTACAGGCAAATTATTTTCTGGCCAACTTAAATCACCATAATTGAACTGTAGCGAGACCGTTAGAGCAACTTAAACATTACATTATGTACCACTCTCCAATTATGTCTCCCTTTCTCCAAATAAACAACAGAACATCACACTAGCATCAATAATTCCATAGTTGACTGAGCACATACCTGTTTTCCCTGCGGAATGTTTGGATGATAGAGGACACTGTAGAGCGTGAACAATTTAATCTGTGTTGCTAAAATTTAAGATAAGATTTAAGAAGTAACATATTTATCCTGTATAAGAATGATTCTGTGTGACAGTATTCCTTGTGTGCAAAGAGAGGCCTAACCCCAAATCTGAACTCTGGGTAACACTAGGCTTACGTAAACAAGGGGCTTGACCACTATCTTTCTGGAGAGGCCATAAAGGAGTGGGTCAAGCTTACAGGGGTCAGAGAGCACACACATGCACACACTCAAACACGCACGCCAGGTCTATGCAAAGGAGCCAATGAAAGAAGAGCCATGGGACATTTGCATGCCTTTGTCTTAGCCAATAACAGTCAAGAGTGCTGCTGTTTAAATAGCTAGCAAGACAACATGCTAGCAGACAAACTTGTAGCACAATGGCGTGTGATGTTTTTGTCTCCTTGCGGCCGCAAGCAATAAAGCTTTCTTAAACTTGTTCACCGACTGACTGTGCAATGCTTGATAGATTAATATTTCTGGCACAGCTTGATGCCTTTGTCCTCCTCGGCCTCGTCCCCCTACTCCACCACCACGCAGCTTTGCTCCTCTCCTTCTCCCTCCTCTTCCTCGAGCAGGCAGTTGCTCTTGGTTGTTTCCCTGGCCAGGTGCTTCCATGTTCTAGCCTGGGTGCCAGCCGAACAAAAAACATTTGGTCGGGAATTTGGGTCTGGGGTCGCTCATGTTGGGGAAAAACTATGTCAAAACAAGAGCTGTTCGGACCAATAAAATTGTAAGGGCAGGCTTTATACGATGATGGACAGATGATCAACAGTAAAGTAATCAACCACGTCACCAAACAGCGCTTGGGTTGAATTCGTTTTCAACAAACAACATACTACGTTGCTCTGATTGGTTGAAGGTCTATCCAATTGAGCATTTTTTTTCCTTTTCGGTTGAAACACACCCCACACTCACAGCCCAACGGAGCGGTATCAGACTCATATTCTGACTAGAATTATGAGTATGACAACGTCAGGCTATCCGTGTTCATGAATTGTACTGAATTTGGTCAAGCTCTACATATTTGATGGAAGCATTTATACTCCTGGATAGCACCTGTCAGCTAACTGAACTTACTGTGTGATTGGTGATCGGATGTGTGACACTCCCCTTTGTTTAGTAAAGTTCTAGTTGCACCTGACAATCAAGCAGATGATCCAAGAGACCCATATTACAGTATATACTGTTATGTCCATAAAACACCATAGGGCACCGGTTGGGCCAGGTGATGTTACTGTGTGTTAGTTACTGTTCTGTAGGGCTGTTTTGGCAGCCCCTTTGTCACTGGTCACTCAGACACTCGTCTGGGACAGTCGTTGATTTACATGAATGCTAAAATGACAATCACAGCTTAATGACACACCTCTGGAGAGGTGGTCTCAACAATTGAAGAGGAAGATGAACAGAGGAAGACTCTGAAATTATCATTAAAAGTGTTGTGTTCTTGTAAATATAGTTCTAAACAGCTTTTAATGTCATGTTTGATATGATTTGGTTTCTTATTTCATGTATTACATTCTAGTCATAATTTTGATACTGTAACATGTACATTTACAGGGTCTACAGAGTTTGGGCTTGCAGAAGACCAACATGTGTTTAACATATTCCCTTGTCTAGCAAGGATACCACTTGGTCTACTGCAGCCTTGATTAACGATCCAATTTGAATTTGTATGCGTCAGACAACTTTGCTGTCACATGGGCGGTGTCCCATTTTACCCAGGTTAGGGTGTATATAGGGAGAAGCTTTTCCCAAATACTTTGAGTTCTGTTTCGGATACAGCGCCTGTGCGCTAGGCACGTCGTCTTGTCATGTTTGAGTTTTTGTTTACTATACAGCTCCGGTGCATTTAGGCATCTAGTCTTCATTGTGAATACCTTTTGTTTAACCATTGCTCTGAAGGTATGTTTGTATTTGATGATATTCTATCATCATTGTATTGATTATCTTGCTATTTAGATAATAAACGATTATTGCACATTTAAACGTTGCTTTTTCTCCTTGAAAACTCTTGATCTATCACGCTACGGCGGTGAAAACCTTGATCTCGCCGGGTGGATACGGCTATTAACTACTTATTAACAGGGACTCTTGGCGTACGTTTTAACTTAAAGCCTCTGAGTCAATTTACAGTGTCGATTTACATGCTAGGTCCTTGGGTAATTCCATATTATAGCAGAGCTAAACGTCTGTTTAGTGAACACGCATACTTTAGGGTCGATGCTCTGATCCAGCAGACGATGTTTACCTACGTCAGAGTTTCATGTCATTAACTGTTTGGCGCTCAGGGATTACAGGTAACATACTTGTGCACATTCTTAAAATTGGAGTCAGATATTAACGAGTCATTATATCCCTGAACATTTAACCAGATTTCAAGTGGTGTCTCCCGCGCCGTTGACGAACACACGCGTCTTAGGCCTGTACGATTCACCACCTACAGTTCCTTTAAGAGTTTCATCATCAGAGTACAGCAGGTGTCGTAAACTGTGATGTGCGGCAGACCCAGTTGTCCTCCTTCCTGGGGATGGCTGCCTATTATCTCAGGTTCATGCCGCACTACTCTGACTCAACGGAACCTCTGCGCCGGCTGCTCAGAAAGGATGCTACGTGGGACTGGACACCAGCCTGCCGCGATGCAGTGCGCATCATAAAAGAGCGGCTTACGTCCCCGCCCACACTGACCCACTTCAGCCTGACGGCGCCCACCATGGTCACCTGTGATGCTTCTGGGAGCGGTGCTCTCTCAGATTCACGAGGGGGTGGAACGCCCAGTGGCTTTCGCCTCAGGGGCGCTTACTCCAGCAGAGCAGAAGTACTAGGTGGTGGAGAGGGAGGCCCTGGCCTGCCTGTGGGCATGTGAACGCTGGCATGTCTACCTGTACGGGCGGGCCTTCACCATACGCACAGACCACCAGGCGCTGACGGCACTGCTGGCGACTAGAGGCTCGGGGCACAGACCTATGAGACTGCTGAGGTGGGCGGACCGGCTGAACCAGTACAACTTCAGTCTGGAGTTTATGCCTGGGCGGGCAAATACGGTGGCCGACCTCCTGTCAAGAGCTGTCTCGGTGACCAAGGAGACAGGTGGGTCGAGATCAGATGTGGAGGGTGACGAAGACTGGGTCCACATCCTGCACGGGCCCCTCAGTACAGTAGTCACCCTGACTGAGCTGCAGCAGGCCTCAGCTGAGGATGACACTCTTACAACTCTCCGTACCTACGTCCGCCTGTCTGGAGGAAGGCAAAACCTTCAATGATGCTCTAAACCAAACCCTCCTGACCATCCGGGCATCCAGGCACTCTGCTACTGGGGTATCACCTGCACTGCTCATGATTGGACGTGAACTAAAGCAACCACTGGACTGCTTGAGAGCGAAGCCGCCCCCTCTACATGAGAGCCCAGGGCTCCAGAAAGCCAAAGCACAGGTTGCAGTTTCACAGGCTAGGATGAAGGGGAGGTTCGATGCCACACGCAGAGTCTGAAGCCCCTCACTTTCGGCAGGGGACTGGGTTAGGATCAAACACCTGCACCGCCAGAATAAGCTGCAGTCATACTGGTCCGAGCCTATCCAGGTGACTAAGCAGCTGGGGCCGGCCACCTACAGGTTGGAGAATGGGACTCGTTGGCATTCAAACCGCCTGCACAGAGTCACGGCTCCTACAACACCTGCATCATCAGAGATCATACAAACACTTCAATGAAGACTGTTTTATAGAAGACGTTAGAAATATTTGCTGGGATAGTGTGTTGTGGAAGGATGATCCAGATGATGCGGTTGAGGCTTTTGATAAGCTGTTTGGAGAAATAACTGATAAACATGCACCTGTGAGGAAGAGAACTGTTAGAAATGTCAGATCCTGTTGGATTGATGAGGAATTGAAGGATTGTATGGAGCAGAGAGATCAAGCAAAGATAATGGCAAATAATTCTAAATTTGAATCGGATTGGCAAGTTTATCGTAAACTACGAAATTATGTAACAAAATTAAATAAAAGGAAGAAGAAGATGTATTTTGTAAATGTGATTCGTAACGCAAGCCATGACAGCAAAAAAATGTGGAATATTCTTAATGACATGATGGGCAGTAAATCTAAGTCACCTCCATCATTTCTTGAATCAGAAGGACATTTCATTATTACGCCTGTAGGAATTGCCAATCACCTTAGCAACTTTTTCAATAACAAAGTGGAGAAACTTAGGAATGAAATGTGCCAAACAAACAACATGCAATCACAAACCTTGATTAGAGATCAAATTATGAGAGGTAAAAAATGCACATTTGAATTTACTAAAGTCAATGTTAGCTACGTGGAAAAGTTGCTTTTAAATTGTAAAGACAAACCATCTGGTGTGGATAACATGGATGTGAGACTTTTGAAACTGGTAGCAAACTTGATTGCCACTCCAGTTTGTCATATGTTGAATCTAAGTTTTGAAAAATGTGTTTTCCCACAAGCATGGAAAATTGCAAAGATTGTTCCACTACCAAAGAATGCCACTGTACCATTCAGTGGCCCTAATAGTCGACCAATTAGTTTGCTGCCTGCTATGAGTAAGATCATGGAAAAAATTGCCTTTGAACAAATACAATGCTATTTTTCAGCTAATGATTTAAATACAGACTTTCAACATGCTTATAGAGGCGGGCATTCCACTAGCACAGCCCTTATTCAAATGACTGATGATTGGCATAGAGAAATCAATAACAAGAATTTAGTAGGTGCTGTACTGTTAGATTTCAGTGATGCTTTTGATATAATTGATCACAATCTGCTATTGCAAAAACTTAAAGGATATGGTTTCAATTCAACTGCAATACTCTGGCTAGGAAATTACTTAGCTAATAGGAAACAGACAGTGTACTTCAACGGACATTTCTCTGAGTTCAAATCATTAAACTGTGGAATTCCACAAGGAAGTTGCCTGGGACCACTGCTATTTTCTGTATTTACAAATGAACTACCTTTAACTGTAACAAATGCAAAAATAGCGATGTATGCTGATGATTCAACAATATATGTGTCAGAGTCCACAATTGAAATGCTTAATAATGTCTTGAACAATGAATTGCAGTTAGTATTGGACTGGGTAACACATAACAAACTAGTTCTTAATGTTTCTAAAACAAAAAGCCTTGTATTTGGGACAAAACATCTGTTATCAAATGATCCCAAGTTGAATTTGTACATTAAGGGTATGGCAGTTGAACAAGTTCAAAAGACCAAACTTCTTGGCATAATTGTAGACAGTAATTTATCCTGGGCTCAACACATTGGTAAGGTGGTAGTTAAAATGGGCAGAGGTCTCTCAGTTATACGGAGATGTTCACATTTTTTACCAAAGAATATAATGGGAAATGTCATTAAAACAATTGTCTTAGCTCATCTGGACTATTGCTCAGAGGTTTGGTCAGGAGCTGCCATGTCACATATAAAAAAATTGCAAATTGCTCAGAATAAGGCTGCACGCTGTTTATTAAGGTGTTCCTATAGGAGTAACGTGAAAATAATGCACAACTTTCTATCCTGGTTAAGTGTTAAGAATAGATTTACTGCCTCTTTGCTTAATTTTACGAGGAAAATTTCAGTGACTAAATTGCCGAGGGTATTGTATAAATGTTTAAGTTTCAGTTCTGATAAACACAATTATAACACCAGGCATGCGATGGAAGGAAGATTCACACTACCTAAGGTGAAAACAAACAGAGCGAAGAGTACAGCATTATATAGAGCCATGAGTAAATGGAACACCATGCCTGGACATATTATTCAAGAAAATTGCAAAAATCGATTCAAACTATTACTTAAAAAACATCTACTAGTCGAGCAGCTCTCTGCAGTGGCTAATATCTAACCAATGATGCCACTCCCATCAGTATAATCATCATTAATTGTTTCTGTTTATATATGTTTTTGTCTGGTCTGACCATCAATTACACCTGTCATGTTTATATAAGTTTATCTCTATGTTTCTGTGAATAATTTAGGTCCTGTGTTTTGTTAATTTTTTATTATTTTTATTTAATTTAATTTTGACTGTTGTAGAGTTATTTTTATTACTTTTGTTACCATTTCCGTTATCACTGTTTTGTCATGGTGATCATTATTTAATGTAATTATGCACTGCAGTGTATAGATGCAAAGGTGTTGTGTGGACTCCAGGAAGAATAGCTTTGGCTATGGCCTCAGCTAATGGAGATCCCAATAAAATACAAATACAAATACAAATCTTGGTCTTCTGCAGCGGCTCTGGGTTGGCAGCCCCGGCCAGGAGCAAACCGGGTGGGAGGACACCCGCCAGCACCACCAGGTGGTGCCACTGAGCCAGGGCGCCCTCAGAGAGTGAGGGTGCCACCTGCCTGGCATGGGGACTTTGTGACACAGTGATAGTGACACTGAAGAGTGTGTGCTAAATGGTATGTTTCTGCTTTCAAGGAAGGGGGGGGATGTTATGTCCGTAAAACACCGGTTGGGCCAGGTGATGTTACTGTGTGTTAGTTACTGTTCCTTTAAGAGTTTCAGCATCAGAGTACAGCAGGTGTCGTAAACTGTGATGTGCGGCAGTTCGAATAAAGAAATGCAACGAAGCTGCACGTGTGATTTCTGAGTCTTCACAGACACAATATATACCATTATGTTTTTCATGGTATTATGTGCCTGAGAGATTCTGACAGGGGAGTGAACTATTGTGCAGGTGATGATGTACACAAGGAAATAAAAAAAAACGATGTTTTGCATAGAACAACCACTTGACTGAGAAGCAACAGTGAGTTTAGACCAGCTAGATATTTTCAATTGGTAATTGGCCTAATTTGAAGGCAATTATACCTAACCATTTCAAAGATGTGCTAAATCATTTGAAATGTGTGCAAACTGTAGGCAATTGCACTGTGAACAAGTGCCCAGCGGTTTGGAGGTTTGCACGTGTTGTTTTGAGAATGTCATTCCTTCTTCGTGAAATGAGCCAAAGCAATGGCGAAAAACTGTAACAGTAGATAATGACTTACTCTGTGCTCAAAGTGCTCGAGCTCCAGTGGTTTTCCACTGTGGGTGAACGAAACTTTCGGAAGATGTTGTAGCAGAATCACGTGAACAATTCCAGGATATTCTTTTTTTGCATTGCGTTAAATCTTAGCCAGATACAATAGTGCTATTTTCTGATTGGCTATTGTGTAGCCCCTTCCTTTTTTCTAAGAAGTGGCAGGCTCGATTAAGAACTCCAGGGGGGACGCGCTTGATTCCTGCCGGCTCCATAGTGAGTTAACCTGGTCCTAACCAGACCCTCGTACATTTCATTTACTTGACAAGCGTTAACTTCCTTAAAGGCGGGTATTCGGTTGAAGTTTAAAACTATTGGATCTGCCCAGAGCCACTCTGATCTGCCATAACCAATCGCTAGCGTTCGCCTTAGCCAACCCCTTCAACACTACTGTAACGGAGCTAGCTGCCGTAGCTGGAAAATCAAACTTTTCCCGAACCCCGTGGGGAGGGGCGCCACAACATTCATTCATTCATTTTTAACGAATAGTTAGTATGGCTCGGGAGTAACGAATAGTCTCAGAGAGTGATTCGTTCATTTTCTCGTGGCCTTTCTGTTTCCTCTTCTGAGCCTATGCAGGTCACGTGAAAAGTGATCCAAAGACCCGAAAACGCAGTCAAAATGAATGAATAATTTCAGTTTCCTCTAGCTACCAGTACTGAGCCTATGCAGGTCACATGAAAAAGTACCAAAGACTCCTACCCGGCAGATGAACGAATCGTTGATCCGAAGACACAGTTGGCAGAAGAACGAATCATTGATCCGAAGACACAGTTGGCAGAAGAATGAAACATTAGGTGCGTTCGACATGGACTGCGCCTGCATAAAACGACAGGCGAGAGTTGCCACTTGCAGTCGGGGAGGAGTTGAAAACGGCTCTGTGAAGTCGGACATTCCAGCTTCTCGTGGTTTGCTGCGTTAATGTCAGTCATGGCCGATCAAGCGCTGTTTGCTTACATTACTTTATTTATAATTAAACGTAGTCTTTCCGTTAGTAGAAGAGGTGGCCCAAAACCCTTTCTTCAACAAATGTTTTATTCAATCAAATTGTTTGGTCCGGATTTGAGCATTGGCGAAACTGAAGGTGTCAGAATAATTACAAAACACGCGTCAAAGTTGTCGTGTGTGAGTCTGGCCAATCATGAAATAGCTGTGTCGTCATTTGAACCCGTGCAGTTGCTCTTGAGAAAATGCGCTCGGCTACACAGCCGGCAGTTCTGGAATCGATCTCACGGTACTTTGATGGCTACGTCACAGTGACCTAGCCTAGGCGCCGTCTCAAGTCGGACAAAGAGTCAAACCAGAATTCACTGTTTCAAGTCAGCCGCCTGCAGCCGGCTGCAGCGCTGCATGAAGACAGGTCGTGTTGAACGCACCTATTGAGCCAAAGACACGCTTGGGAGGTGAACGATTCGTTCATCTTCCGGGTACGAGTCTTTGGATCCTTTTTCACGTGACCTGCATAGGATCGGTACTGGTAGCTAGCGAATTATTTGTTTATTTTGAGTGGGTCTTTGGATACGGATCTTTGGATAATTTTTCGCGTGACTTGCATAGGCTCAGAAGAGGAAACAGAAAGGATTTGTTTACCTCGTTCACTTTGGCGTGACTAGGTTTAGTAAGACGTGAATGATATTCGTTCATAAGTAATAATCTTTTTTTTTGTACTTTACTTATAGTTCAGTGCAGCGTAATTGTTTGCCGTGATAATTAAATGCTAGTGTGATAATAAATGACCATTTCAAATCATACAAACTGTCATGATACATTTTACCGCAGGAATTTATTTTAAAAATAGTATGGTTTACATGCACTAACCTACATGAGAATATGATACGTGATTGCAGTGGACATATCTAGGCCAGGGAATTAGCAGTAAAATGTTGAGCATGAAATGAACGAAAATGACTCGAAAAAAGATTTGTTAATTTTACTGAACGAGATTCAAAGAACCGAATCTGTAAAATGATCTGAACTTCCCATCACTAGTGCACGACATCAACGTCAACGTTCTCAGCCACTCCTTCTGTTCGCTGATTGGACCTACACATTTTTTTTCTCCTACGTACGGAAGTAGTACATCCCAATACTCCCCCTTACCCCTTACCCCTAGCCCTTGGTTTACCCCTAGCCCTTGGCCCTTGAAACTGAGGGGTAAGGGCTACATATCCCTAAGAAATGGGACGACACTTGATTACGTGTACATCATCTAGCACGTATCGATATCTCCAAAGCAAGTAGTATCATGCACTGATTACAAACTAAATTTGCCACTAATGGAGTTTACTTAAAACTGTAGACATGCTAGTAAGAGAAATGCAGGACTATTGTGCAAATCAACACTGTAACATTATCCTAGCAAACTAGCGATTTTTTGAAACGTTTCAATTAGGAAAATCGTTGCAAATATATATGTACAGGACTGTGTATAGCACAAAACAAGACTTAAATAATTTTTATATCAATGAATTAAGCCGCAAATATATCATTTATCAGACTCTCTGGATGATCTGGCTGCAATTGTTGCCGGTCGCGCAGTATTCGCATAGCCCTAGGTTTCACGTAAGGTCCCGATCTTACTTGGTTTCAAGGGGTGTATACCCCTTCGTATTAGCCCTACCCCTAGCTCAAAAAGACTAGCTCTCACGCGAACGCGCAAAACCAAGGGCTAGGGGTAAGGGGGAGTATTGGGATTGGCAATAAGTCAGAGTGACGCGGTCAGATACATTTTGGTTGGGTGTTGCAGCATATTAAATATATAATAAATAGTTTTTCAGCATACAAAGTGTCATTATGCTTTGTATTTAGTGCAATATTTTTTCTTCTTCATGTTTATATGTATGTTTCCAATAGTGGACATATTAAGGCCAGGGAATTGGTTATCAGATGTTGAGCAACAGCCCCCACCCCCTGTTAAAATGAATGAATGACTCGAAAAACTTTTAGTTCTTTATACTGAACAAGATTCAAAGAACCGAGTATGCAAAATCATCCGAATTCCCATCACTATTGTCGTGGGCAGATTCAGCAAGGTTGCATTCAAGGAAGAACAGAAGTCAGGTTGTTCTTTGGTTCAAATGCAAGTTCTTTATTTTATCTCATTAAAGATACAGACAGTGGGCTTTCCGCGGTGAAAGCCTAAGCATCAGTCATTCTTATACTCTTTTACACAAAACCCGCCCTTAACTGAACATTGGCATACATGGCCTATTCTTGCTATCTCTTCCTGTTGCCTGCTTCGGGTCATCAGTTGTTTGGTACTTTCCTATCAGTCATAAACGACTAAATACCATGTTTCCGTCTGTCATGTTTAGTTTTATGGGTGCCCTGTTCTATTCCTGTCCATATATAGGCGTACCCTATGTAAGTTCCTTCCTTTTTGGTGTTTCTTAGGTCAGTTCCCTCCCAGTTGGTGTATTCTAGGTTCCTTGGTCCTAACCTTTGGTCAGTGACAGTTCATCTAAGGTAACTAAGATCGTGTTATGTGCTGTGCCTTGTTTTTTCGGTCAATGCTAGTTCACCTGAGGTAACCCTTCAGTTCTTAGTCAGTGAGGTCACCTTAGGATAATTCAGACAGTTCAGTGATAGGGGTTTCATACAGTTTTCGGCCGCAACACGTTCTAAACTGATCTGTTATTGTTTACGTTCCAAAAAAGGTCTTATACCCACGAATGAGGGATTTACAAAGTTGTTAAAGCATTTGAAAGGCCGCCTGTTAGTCCTAGAAACTAGCTTACTAGACTGTCGCTTGACACTGTCAGCTGCTTGTGTGATGTCCACATCTTTGATTGGATGATCACATGTTTCTTTGCCAATTTGAAGCAACGCTCAACATGTTTGTATCGGTACGCATGGCATCGGAAGGTCAATACCGCTTTATGAGCATGGCTTTAACATTATATGGGCATGTGACGACACACATGCCCATATCAGCCTTACTGTATCTCATTTAGTGGGTCTTTACCTTTTTGGAATCTGCTTGTGCTTCCGCTCAGCTGTGACCCTTAATGACTTATCCGCCACATGGATGATAGTTCCCTCCTGTTAACTATAAACCCATCCTTTACCTATTCATGAAATCTTTGATCTGGTTTGACTCTTTGTCCGACTTGAGATGGCGCCCAGGCTAGGTCACTGTGACGTAGCCATCAAAGTACCGTGAGATCGATTCGAGAACTGCCGGCTGTGTAGCCGAGCGCATTTTCTCAAGAGCAACTGCACGGGTTCAAATGACGACACAGCTATTTCATGATTGGCCAGACTCACACACGACAACTTTGACGCGTGTTTTGTAATTATTCTGACACCTTCAGTTTCGCCAATGCTCAAATCCGGACCAAACAATTTGATTGAATAAAACATTTGTTGAAGAAAGGGTTTTGGGCCACCTCTTCTACTAACGGAAAGACTACGTTTAATTATAAATAAAGTAACGTAAGCAAACAGCGCTTAATCGGCCATGACTGACATCAACGCAGCAAACCACGAGAAGCTGGAATGTCCAACTTCACAGAGCCGTTTTCAACTCCTCCCCGACTGCAAGCGAATACTCTCGCCGGTGGTTTCATGCAGCCGCAGTCCATGTCGAACGCACCTATAGTTAGGCTGTCACCAAACAGGCTCCGCTGTCACTCCTAATTCCCGCCTCTGAGTTAAAGCCACGCCCCCTAAAGGTGCCCCTCAGTCAGTGGACTAAGTTGTATCTCAATCCAGAGGGTGTGCTTTGCAGACGATCAGGAAATCGGCATCAGCAGGTCCTCCCTCGAGAGTATTGTGAGACTATTTTTACAGAGCTGCACAGATAAATGGGACATCCATGTGTGGACAGAACATTAGACCTAATTCGGGAGAGGTTTTATTGGCCTAGGATGCAAGAGGAGGTAGAGCACTTCATTGCACATGTCTGTGTGTGCCTGAAGAGACGCAGGCCACAAAAGCAAACAAGAGCACCCTTGTTTCGATTGTTCCATTGAAACACCGATTTGAACTAGTGTCAATGGACTTTCTGCATCTGGAAACCATGTAAAGGGGGCTACGAATACATCCTAGGATTGATAGACCATTACACACGGTTTGCACAGGCTTATGCCACTAAAGATAAGTCTGCAAAGACTGTGGCCCAAAAGGTCTTTAATGACTTTGCCCTCCGCTTTGGGTTCCCAGAGAAGATTCACCACGACTTGGGGGGAAAATTTGAGAATCGCTTAATGGCTCAGCTCAAGAAGTGTGCTGGGGTGCGAGGCACTCATACAACGTTTTACCATCCTGCTGGAAATAGGAAGGCGGAACGTTTAATAAAACCATCCTGTCCATGTTGCGTACCTTGACGGACACAAAGAAAGCTGACTGGAAGAATTCCCTGGAGAACATGGTGCATGCATACAATTGCACACGCAGAAAGGCAACAGGGTTTTCTCCCTACTATCTGCTATTTGGTCGTTCTCCACGCCTGCCCATCGACATAATGTTCAATTTAACACCGCCTGAGAAATAAGAGTTACTCAGAGTATGTGCAGAACTGGTGGGCCAGAATGCATCAAGCATATGAGAACGCTTCAAGAACAGCTGTTAAGGGAGATTCAAGAGGAAAGCTATTCTATGACAGGAAAGTTCATGGAATTGATCTGCAGCCAGGGGGAAGGGTTTTAGTGCGGAACCTGTCTCAAAGAGGAGGCCCGGGTAAGCTGAGGTCCTACTAGGAGGTTAAATTTCATGTGGTGGTGCAAAGGAGAAGTGATGGCAGCCCTGTTTATGAAGTCATGCTCGAAGGTGGTGGGAAGATGGGGAGTCAGGTGGCTGAGCGGTTAGGGAATCGGGCTAGTAATCAGAAGATTGCTGGTTCGATTCCCAGCCGTGCAAATTTACGTCCTTGGGCAAGGCACCTCACCCTTCTTGCTTCGGGAGAATGTCCCTGTACTTACTGTAAGTCTCTCTGGATAAGAGTGTCTGCTAAATGACTAAATGTAAATGTAAGATAAGAGTTCTCCACCGAAATCTGTTACTCCCATGCAACAGCTTGCTGTTGGATGAACTGGAGCCTGGTAGGTGTCAGAGATATTAATCTATCAAGCATTGCACAGTCAGTCGGTGAACAAGTTAAGAATGCTTTATTGCTTGCGGCCACAAGGAGACAAAAACATCACACGCCATTGTGCTAGAAATTTGTCTGACTAGCAACAGTTGTTGCTAGTCATTTTAAACACCAGCGCTCAGGACTGTAATTGGCTAATACAAAGTATTTAAATGTTCATGGCTCTTCTTCATTGGCTCCTCTGCATAGACCTTGCGCGCGTGTGTGCGTGCGTGTTTGAGTGTGTGCATGTGTGCTCTTTGACCCCTGTAAGCCTTCACCACTTCTTTTATGGCCTCTCCAGAAAGATAATGGTCAAGCCCAGGTCCCCTTGTTTATGTAAGCCTAGTGTTACCCAGAGTTCAGATTTGGGGCTAGGCCTATCTTTGCACACAAGGAATACTTGAACACAGAATCATTCTTATACAGGATAAATATGTTACATCTTCAATTTTCCCTACATATCCCTCCTGTTTAACCTGAATAAAATGTGTTATTCCAAAACCACACCAACGCACAATCAATAAAGTAAAAAATACATAAAATCAAAATAATTCATAAAAATCAAAATAATCCATAAAAAATCTAAAACGTGTAATAATCGATAAGACTATAATACAGCATCATAGTCTAGTAGTGTGAATTCACTCAACACAACGGGAAACCCATGGTATTGGGATAAAACCCGTCATCACCCAGCAGTGGTTATTTGACGTCTGATGCATTGGACCTCATCTCAGATCTCCTTCACACAAAATCAAATAGAAACAAAGATTGCAACAAAGAAATCAATACAGAAATTATCAGGATATGAACATGCCTTGTTGTCTACATGGTCATCTCTAAAACCAAACATTCAGTAAACTGTCAGTCAGGTTTTTCTAAGACAGTCTATACAAGGCCCTGATTGTGCTCTTCCTCTGGTGATAAGCAGTTCTCTCCTAGGTCAGGGAGCCATAAAACCTCCCCCGAAGGTGATCTACAGAGCCGTCAGGCCTTTAGGTCAACAGACATTTCTCCCCAGCCTGCCGTTACTATTTTACAACCTCTGCATGATAAGACATCACTTTGGCACATCCTGAAAAGTTCTTTCATGTTCTCAATTACTGTTTCTTTTCAACTGAATATCAACTTTCTGTAGTACAAACTGGTCTCTCAAAAACAAAACATTAAGCTTTAATGCAACTCCAAAATAATACTTCATCAAGTCACATCAATGAAACAGGATTGTTATCACTTCTTCCGACAGTCTATAACTGTTCTCAAACTTCTGCCCTGGAACATAACAATTCAACTGAAACATCTTTACGTAACTGGTAGAGCGTATCATGATAGGAGTGTTTGTACCTCAATTTTATTCCACAGAAAGGTTTCCAACTTATCTCAAGATTAAAACTTAACTTCTGAATCTATTTACTATTTGCATTGTCATCAATGAAACTGTTAAATCATTATATCCGTAATCATAGCACCATTTAGTTCATACGTATTTCAACATACAAAATGTCATTTCCAAGATAATTCCCATTATTATCACAAAGTCCAATTTGCTGAAACGGATGCCATGATTGTGTATGCATGGTGATTGTGTAATCTTCTCATAGAAAATGTAGTCTAGTTGATTCAAACGGCAACCTCAACACACTGTACTATAGGCACAGCGCGGAGTTCTCCTTAAATTGACATCATCAACCAACATGCACGCTTGACTCACGTGTACTATGCCATCTCCTCTGAAACTAACCAGGAATGACCCTGTTCACCTCTGTCATTTCCAGGACTATGTTTCAAATCCACCCCCACAATCCAGTCTCCTTAGGTCAGTGACCTCTTACTGGATTGGGACAGCATCTCTCGCCTGTCTGTGAATTTCAGAACATAGTAGACTTCACAGTATTAAAGTTACATTCTCACAGTGGTCAGTTGAAAGCAACTGACTCCTCGCTCCATTCCTGAATCTTTACATTTCTTTAGCTCAAAAGAAGTCCATGCATACCTTGTTCTCTCTCAAATAGGGTATGCTAAAAAAGTTTTTCTTAAAGTTTTTATCCTTGTATAGTTTGTAAATCCATTTGCCATAAACACTCTCGTTATCACCATCCCTCCTGTTTGAGACATGATTCATCCCATGGCTCAAATCAGCACATAACTAAATAGATTCTTCAGTGACATAAATTCCTCCTGTTAATTTACATAACCCACCAGTTTGGTGACACTTCCTGCATATCTCTCAAGAGAGTCACATCCACATTTCCTAATGTTAAGACACCTGTATGGCTGCCTCTTCTGCGCCACATCAGCTTTAGTATTTCCAGAAAAATAAAATCAATGTTATCAGTATGAACTTCTAGTAGAGCAAACAAATTAATCAATATCTTCCCTTGCAGATCATTTAATCTTTTAACCATAGAGAACAGTAAATGAAGAGGCTCTTACATTGTCAAATAGGTCACCCATCCTTTCTACCTTTCCCTGCTTACTGTATCCTAGCCTATTTAGTTCACACCCTAAGTCTCTGTTTGCCGTTGGTTTCTTCACTGAGGTTGAGACGGGCCTTCAAGAAAAGACTCCCCTTTGTAGTCAGACTTGGGCCTTAAGAGACGGTGGTGAGTAACTAACCTGACCCTATATTAATGTCCCTAACTTTCATACAATGTGACAAATGTATCCAAGACGTCCTCTCCGCTATTTTGACTGCAGTGGGTGTGGTGAGCAGTACCTGATATGGTCCTTCCCACCTTGGCTGGACCAGTTCTTTCTTTTGATATCTTTAATCAATACACAATCTCCTCGTTCAACTCCTCCACTTTGGTTTACTGCTTCACCTGGAACAGAACTTAGCAAAGGATATCTCTTTTCTAGTTAGTATTGTATAAAACCTGTTAACGTCTTGATCCATCTCTTCATCATGCTATGCGAAAGGTTTAAGTTGTGGTATCACCTATGATCTTCCATAATTCAAATTATTTGATATTCAACTCCTATTAGTCATGCCAGAAATTACAATCTGCTTCCTTGTTTCCTTCTTTAGAAAATCAACTGTTAGTCTAATTTATTTCACTTCAAAAAACTTCTTTCTTTCTTTTAAAACTGTTAAGTTTAAGACCTATATTGTTTCAGATTCCTCTATTTTTCCATGATATGATAAAAACCATTGTAATTATCCCAAACCAGAATTTAATCTGTATACCTCCTATATGAAATATAGACCAAATAATGTAGCTATTAACCAAACATTTTTTTTTATATGTTCTATAAAAGGTCAGATAGGTAGAACTTCATAGCCCGTTTTGGCTGCAGTCCAAAACAAGCTAATTAGCACAAACCATCATAACCACAATTTCAGACTTAATGAGTCTTCTCAAAGGATGCACTAATACCACTCATAAAAACATCCTTATCACAGCCCAACTGTTCATCCCAAACATTGTGTCAGGCTCCTGATAAAACATCCATATAAACTTCAAATCAAAATGACAATCAAACTCCAAATAAAAGTATATTTGAGTTATTTCTTTCTTATTGTTAACCAAATTGCATCCAATACCTTTATCAAAACTCTTTAAAAACCCTAGATTGTACTATTTTGACTTAAAATGTTCAATGTACCTTCAAAGTATATGCATACTTCCCTTTTCAGAAAATCAGTGTTTAAACTAATCATCTCTTCTCATCCATAAAACGTTCTTTTGTTTCATTCCATAACCTTCCATGATCACTCTAAACCGATCTTTCATGTAACCATCTAATCACTTCACCATTTTTCACATATATTTCCTCAAACCAAAATAAAACACTTGTGAAGAAGAACCACCCAAAATAACCCAAACTGGAAAAAGCCATCGATTGGTTCCATGTCAATGGATATTTGATGTGCACGTTATTTAAGTCAGACAGTAATAAAGTTACTATTTCAAATAAAATCAAACCCCTAAACAAAAGACATTCCCTTTCTGTAGACCTACTGAACACAAAAACTTCCCATAAGTTTCCTAGGTTGCAATAATCGAATGAATCTCGCCGTTTGATTTCAAAATTAGCCTTCTACTAATTATCTGTAATCAATATTTGAATTTGCTTTAAACTATCGTTATCAAACATTGTTTCATGAAATCCATGTTTAGGTTAAACCTGCTCTTAGCAATTCATGCTAGAATTAGGCTACCACTCGTCACGTCAACCAAACAATGCCCTTAAGACAAAGGAAATAACTCAAAATGCTCCCTTTTCTTTGTAAACCTTTAAATTCACAATTTAACAAGTGTAACATAAGCCCGCAAAACACAAAACCTTACTCTGTAACTTCTCAAAGGTCTTATCAAAGCATGTAATACAGAATACTCCTTTTTAATGTTCCTATTATTACGCTCTCAGCATGCAATGCACGGATCTCCAATCTAAAATTTGCGGACCAAAAACCCTAAATGAAAATATTTAATTTGAATATTTTGTAGTTTGTATATGGTTTAATGTAACACTTAGTTTTTACTCAATCAACCCAAATAGGGACATTGCCTATATATCTATCAGCGCGCGTTTCAAACTTGAATCAACTCAAATAGCAGGCGCTGTCAAAACCTTTAAACGTTTTTATTTTCTTTGAACAACCCAGCTGGTTGGCGTTTACCTTTTATTCACTTAATTTCGCATAAGTATAACTTTTCCAATCTAATTAGAACCTATTTATGAACCAGGGGATTAATTTCCGCATCGTCATTGAGTACCGTCACACATCAAAGACTTGCCGCTTTATCAATAGAAGTTCTGGTCGGAAAGGAAAACTCCCCTGTTTGGTTAGGAATTATAACAAATGTTGATCACGCATTTGTTAACCACCAAACCTCAAATTCATCCAACGAACACATCCTTCAGCATTAAATACTCACATAACTATGCAGAACCATACCTTCTGGGAATTCACCTTTGCAAGATCTCAATCTTAACGGGACTCTTTTTTTTTCCGTAGCCCCCCTTTCTCCATTTCTCCTTGGAATTACTGTAACTCATAAAATGTACTCAAACAACCAAAATCTTGTTAACAAATGTATCAAAATACTCATCACGTCACGTATCGTCTTTCAAGAGTAACCAAATTAGTATATCAAATTTGCCTCATTCGTATATTTGTATACATTTGGTATTTTCAATCTTTCTATTTCTCTATTAATTTATTCAATCTAGATCTCAAATGTCAAGCTGTAATTCTTTCATTAGCCTGCCATTAGCTATTAGCTGACCAAGCCACATCATGGATCTTTTCCTCTCAGATCCCAAAGCTATCCTAGCAAGTTGTAAAAGCAAATTGCAGACAGCGTTCAACAGACAGCGACTGGCAAATTCGGTCGAATCATGTCAGCCTTCTGATTTCTTAGGGTCAATTCTACCCTCTTACAACATGTAAAACAATTACCAATGGTTATATTTACAACAAAACCTAATATTAACAATTCTATCAAGTATTTCAATTTCAACATAAAATGTGGTGCAAAGTCTACATATGCACCTAAAATTAAGCCACTCGTCAGAGATGTTTACACATGTCTGAGTTCTGGTCGGACAAGCCTTCAACTAGTCCATTTGATTAGGTAAATATTAATGCCACCAAACTCATACATTTCAGCAAAACAACCTCAGCAGCATCAAACACATAGTACTATTTCAATTTCAACAGAAAAATTGGGCCTCAAATACACTTACTATTCAGTACTGTTTTCTCTTAACAGTACCAAAGTTTACATATGCACTTTCACATATGTACTACATTGTTGTCCTTAACAACAATGTTCAATCGTACCTCAGTCACGCAGGGCTGGATCTACTCTTTTTACGTGCGCACGGAGTATATTCTTTACCGTAGCCTACCTCAATATTGGCTATGAACTTTCACAGGTTATTTACTTCAATGGCATTCTCACAGAAATTAGCTAAACTCTTTCCATTTGTTTAGGTATTTAACTACCACCAAACTCAGATGTATTTCAAATATCTCAGTTCTGGTCGGTCAGGTCTACTAATTCTGCTACCCGGATCTCCCGTCACCACTTACGTCACCAGTAGGCCTATGTATCAGTTTTCAAAGTTCACTAATACGCCACCAATACCGGTCACAGTAAATATGACGCCCTATAAAAGCTGCACTGGATCAATCATCAGGTTTTAGTCAGATATAGGACCAGAGTGCCTCTTTAACGATTACACTGTGGACTTTTTTTTTCTATATTTTTCCCTAAACACAAAAGTCGACTATATATATACACCATTGTATTCTTACCTTGTCCATCGAAAGCTGTGCCTCTCATAGCTAGTCCAGAATTCCGTCACCTTTCCACTATCCCCCAGAAAAAATAGGCCTCTTTTTAAACAGCTATGTTTAGCTGCGAGGTTCTCCACCGTCATGCACGTCTGCATGATTTCAATTCTTGGTTATGGATGTGGAAAGGATGTTGAAATCCGGCTCTCGAAGGACCAAGTTGTCAGAGATATTAATCTATCAAGCATTGCACAGTCAGTCGGTGAACAAGTTAAGAATGCTTTATTGCTTGCGGCCACAAGGAGACAAAAACATCACACGCCATTGTGCTAGAAATTTGTCTGACTAGCAACAGTTGTTGCTAGTCATTTTAAACACCAGCGCTCAGGACTGTAATTGGCTAATACAAAGTATTTAAATGTTCATGGCTCTTCTTCATTGGCTCCTCTGCATAGACCTTGCGCGCGTGTGTGCGTGCGTGTTTGAGTGTGTGCATGTGTGCTCTTTGACCCCTGTAAGCCTTCACCACTTCTTTTATGGCCTCTCCAGAAAGATAATGGTCAAGCCCAGGTCCCCTTGTTTATGTAAGCCTAGTGTTACCCAGAGTTCAGATTTGGGGCTAGGCCTATCTTTGCACACAAGGAATACTTGAACACAGAATCATTCTTATACAGGATAAATATGTTACATCTTCAATTTTCCCTACAGTAGGCCGAATAGGGGCCGGCCACAGCAGACTGACTCCAGCAACACCCAAAAGACACCGGTGTGAAAAGAACACACAAGTCACACAAAATCCATTGAACAAACAGACAGTGAAAGTGAGAACGAATGTGACTATGTCTGTACGTTTATCAGACGTGCCAGACAGGAGTTGTGGATAATAGTGCGCAGCCCTTTGTCCCCAATCCTGAAATGGAACCTGAGTCACTGCCACAAGAGACACACCTGGACATGCAAGAAGAAGCGGCTCCAATTCCTGACACATGGGCAGAGCCGTATCTACTAGCACAGGAGACTAATGATGCTGCACTGGAGACAGGGGATTTGGACATACAAGAAGGCAATGCCCCCACTCCGGAGGGGGATGACCAAACAGACTCGGCCCAAGCCTTGGATGATGAACCTGACATGCAACCTGTGAAAATCCGCCCACAGAGAGAGCGAAGATGCACCCATGCACACACACAAAAAAAAGACTAAAAGAAAAACACAAGAATAGGGAAAACAAATGTTTTTCAATGTGTAGATGTTCAGTGTGTTGTTCAATGTGTCGTCCACTAAGTGCCCTAAAGTGAACAGGGAGTTGTAAGCCTACAGGCTGAGCATTTTGAAGTGTCAGAAACTGGAGAATGATAGATGATTTGTGTATGATGATAACTTGGGCCTTACTGCCCTTGAGAGTGGACAAGGTCAGACTGGTTACTGAAAATCTTGACAATGCAAAGCAACCTGGCATAACATAACATATAAGTACACAGAACATAGAAAACATCTATGATAAGCTAAAATATAGTAAACCTCCTAATATACAATAATATACAATATTCAATACAATATACTAAACCTCTAAATACACATAATACACATATGTGAAGTAAAATAGTGCAATATTGCTGATAGTGCAACCAGTATCTGAAATAATCTAACCTTATAAACCTATGCTAACTTAAGACAAGTGAAGTACAATAGTGCAATATTGCTGATAGTGCAACCAGTATCTGAAAGTGACAGTGTGTAAAGTGACTAATGAGAAGTGTATCAGTGTCCATATCAATGTCCATTCAGAAGCCTGATGGCCCTTGGAAAGAAACTGTTGTCCAGTCTGCATGTGCAAGACCGAATGCTTTGGTATTGCCTGCCAGAACGCAACAGGGTAAAAAGACTAGGTGGTAACAGTCCTGCCAGCTTTCTTGAGGCATCGGGTGTGGTAGGTGTCCTGTAGGGCTGTGAGCTTCCTGCCAATGATGAACTCAGCAGACCGGACCACACTACGTAGGGCCATGAGGTCACTGTCCGTGCAGCTCCCATACCACACTGTGATGTTACTCGTTATCAGTCCAAACTTTAATACTGTTCATAACAAAACCAGCATGAAGAAACGTGTGTTTACGGATATGCTTTTGTTTTCAAATTGTTACCTCGCATTGCTTTTTAATTTATTGGTGATCCCGCTGCTGTGGCCACCAAATTGGCCTAATGTGTTTTTTTCGCTCCTCCAAGTATTTCAATGTCAGTGTCTGAGAAGTTGCGCCTTTTCGTTATTTTCCCTCCTAACGCCATGATTCAACGTAACGTAAGAATAATCGCATGCCAGGGCCTTTAATATTCTGGATTAGCATTCATGAGTTGCTTTGCATTGACCATTTATGGTTAAAAACAGGCGTGTTCAGCGCGGGGTAAAATGGTGATTCACGTACGTACACTTGTGGGTAATCTGTGATTTATAAGATTTTTGGAGGGCGTACGCCATTTTAGGCTTTTGGGCGTACGTACACTTTTAGTAAGAATCCTACACACAGATTTATAAATGAGACCCCTGAACTGTTGTATAGTGGGTTAAGCAAGGGGAGTAAACAAAAATGGGATATGAATAGGGGCCTGTGCCCCAGTAGAGTTTTATGTCTAACAATGCCCCTGTGTACAACTATTCAAACCATTCAGTTAGCTATCATATCAATAGACAACATCCTGTAACTCATTTAGAGCCCAGATTGCATGGAATTCATCGACTCCTCCTCCTAAGCTTTTACTGCCTCTCAAATAAATGACTCAGCAAGAGAAAACAGATCGGTATCACAGTTTCTAGCATATAATAGGGAGAAGGTATATAAATCAGCTATGAGTCACTCCTGATGCAATACACCATACTTTTTGAAAGCAGGTGTATTACTATTTGTATTACCATTGAGAAGTTTCTGGACTTTCGGATGCCGACTACACAGACAGTATCATGAGGGATTATGATGGAATCGTCTCTTTCCTGGGAACATGGGGGCCCTTCCAGAGAATGGTGTTCCTGGCTCTGGCCATCAGCATCCTTCCAAACGGCTTTGTTGGCATCTACATAGTGTTTGTAGGTGACACCCCTCCTCATGAATGCTACATACCTGAGTCCAACATCAGTGAGGTGTGGAGGAACGTGACCATCCCTCTGGTGACTGTAGATGGGGTGACAAAACAGAGCTCTTGTTCCAGGTTAAACCTGGACATAGTCAGGAACTACTCCAGTCAGAATATCCTACCAGATGTACACATTAACCTGAGTAACATTCCACTGGAGAGCTGTCTGGATGGATGGAAGTACAGCAGAGAGATATACCTGTCAACTATCGTCACAGAGGTGACACCAATGTATTTGATTATTTATGGGCATTTTAACTTAATTTTTCTTCAACAGCATCAGTGTACTCCACATTATATGGTACTGTGGCACCGTCCGGATGTCAAGTTATCCGTTTTCTCCTGCTAAGTCATTTGTTTATATAAATGTAATTCAAATAATATTGATGGATAATTCAAATGAAGTGTTTGCTATATTTGGTATCGTTTTTAACCAGTAAATGGGAACATCTGTTGAAACACACATTTCTGAATTACTAAAGAGATGTATTGATTAATTCTAAAGACACATAAACTCAACATCATACATGTGTACAGGGCCATCCTGGTCGACTTTTAACCCAAGTAATTGAATACTCCAAGATCTAAATGAATGGACCAAGTGCTCTGATCAACATCAACCACGTTACTGAGTTGTTCAATATAGTCAAAGTTCACAAATGCTCAGGACAGAGTTATAAAATAGTTGTTTTCAAAGATCAGTGTTTTTGTTTGACAGTGGGACCTTGTATGTGAAAACGAGTACAAGAGGCCCCTGACCATATCAATCCACTATGTTGGAGCCCTTTTCGGGACATTCCTCTCTGGGCAGATTTCTGATAGGTATGTACAATGTTTTAAAATCTCCTGATGAATAATTATAACGTATGGTAACAAGACTTTTCAACACTTTTATAAATCACTCATAATAGGTTACCAAGCATATCATTGGCCCATATCAACTGTATTGACATTTATATACATCTCTCCCTCCATGTCCCCTTTAACAAAACATAGCATGAATCTTAGCACTTTAATCATTAACCGTCAACCATTGTGTAACATCAGGCTGTTTTACCATAGGCTATGTGTGACTATGGAACTATAGCTGGTCATTGTATATAAAGTAATTAAATATTACCTGAGAAATCATCCCAAGAATCTTTGTTTAAATGTTGGTGAACTGAAATGTTGTTGATCATGAAACACAGGTTTGGGAGAAAGCCAGTTCTCTTTGTCATGATGGCTGTCCAGACGGTGACGGTAGCTGCCCAGATCCTGTCTCCTAACTGGGAGATCTTCAGTTTTATCTTCTTCTTTGTTGGTTTTGGTTCTGTCTCCAATTATGTGATTGCCTATGTTCTTGGTAGGTTGCAAATGCAGATTTATTAATATTATTCAATACAGAGGAGTTAAGACTTCTGACTGATTGATATGTCAATAGATGACCACCCTAATGTTTTATCAGGTGAATTAACTGGTTCAGATTGGGATTATTAAAATGTATAGATGACAAGGTTGACAGTAAACTCAGAACCAAGTAACAGATGTCCATTTTAGCCAATCCCAATTTGTGATTGGTTCATTCGCTGCCTACAGGATCAGAGATTCTGAGCCCAAAAACCAGAGTAGTGTTCTGCTCTCTTGGAGTGTTCATGAGTTCCGCTCTGGGGTACATGGCCATGCCGGCAGTGGCATATTTCCTGCGGGACTGGCGCGGGCTTCTGGTTGCCATGGCAGTATCTGGACTCATCTACATCCCTTTGTGGAAGTAAGAACAGATCATCTCAAATGCTGTTTTATCATTGACTGGTTGGTTAAGGCATTACAATTGGTTGGTTGATAGATTTTGATTGGTTCATGTTTTTTATTCTTCTTCTGTATTGCAAAGTAAACTTTATTTCAAAATACATGTTGGTTATCTTGTATAGAATTCAAATTCATATTCCATTATTCAATCCATCACAGAAAGGTGTCTTTGAAAATCAAACTAGTTAGTTTCTGTTAGCTTTGTATCAACATCACCACAATTTGATTTACAACATTCTGCAGTAAGCTGTTCCTGTGTCCAGGTTGATCCCAGAGTCCCCCCGGTGGCTGCTCTCTCAGGGCAGAGTGGAGGAAGCTGAGGCCATACTGAGGAGAGCTGCCAGACAGAACGGAGTAGAGATACCAGATGTGATTTTCACTTCAACAGAGGTCTGATCAAATTTACACAATGAGGTCATCTCCCCGTGTCACAGTTCAATCTTTAAGCAAGCTTTCATAATAGTCTTTCATACCTGTGAAGATAACAAATGTCTTTCTGTAATGGTAACTTGGACGCTGTGACCCCATATTGTCAATTTCCGCTGATGTCACTGGTTGTTCATATTTCTGTCCGAATAGGACATGTATCTGCTTTAAAGTAGTAGAGACCATTTCTGATCTAGCACTTTATTATACTAACTTCTATGAATAGTACCAATTGTAAAACATTTAAAATAACTACTGCATATCCTAACTAGAGAGCATACAATTTCTGGGTGTGCTTGCTTGCGTCGTTGCTATGGTGTGTAGGCCTACTGTCTTCGATGCCACAGCTAAACTTGATGTCAAAATAAACTTTCTAATTTCCGGCGCTAATGTCAAACTTGTGTACGTTTTGGGGGGCATATTTTTGTATCCACCACCTGGCTGTCTTCACAATAGTCATATCGTCAGAACATTGCCCTCCTTCTGTTTTTTGGTTTAGAATGGACCGAACTATCAAATTACGAAAATACTACTAATATGAGTCGCTTTCTAGCACGGCTGCCGACTAAGACTAGGCGGTCTCACGGGCGACCCGCACTCACTCAAAGTCAAAGACTTTCACGACCTAAATCAAAAATCCGAGATATCAGTTCCACTCAAAATCGCTTTCTCAAAAAAGCCAAATGGTTGGCATTCTTTTAGGGTGGTATTTTACACTCACAATCCAAACTCCAACTTGCGTGCTATTACAAAAATTATACTATGACGCTTTCTAGCATGGCTGCTGCCTAAGACTAGGCGGTCTCACGGGCGACTCGCACTCGCTCAAATTTCAAAGACTTTCACGACCTAAATCAAAAATCTGAGATTTCAGTTCCACTCTAAATCGCCTTCTCAACAAAGCCAAATGGTGGGGATTTTTTTGAGGGTCGTATTTTACACTCATAATCCAAACTCCAATTTGCGTGCTAGAACGTCTCTATCACGTTGTATCCATGCGTTGTTGCTATTAGGCGTAGTGACGTTGGCTAGAGCTGAGCATAGATATATACAGAGCCATAGAAAAAGAGAGTTGCGACACTTCCATAGATGTCCATTGTTATCGAGGAATGCGGAAGTAAAGCGACCATGAGGCGACCAATAGTTCCTAGCATCGTATTTTCCACCGTTGAACCCCATTCATTTTCAGTGTCTCCGAAGTTAGTTAGCTGGTAAATTGACGAAAATCCTGATTTTTTTCATATTTTTATCACCACATATCAATTGTTATTAGTAGTATTTCTTATAGCTAGCTTTAGATAAAAAATCATAAGATTATAGCTTGTTAGATTCTAAATGCAGTTAGAGCTAGTAGGTCTAGTATCTAACGTAGAGCTAAGCAACACTTTTACTGATAGCTAGAGAGCACGGGTTTCATAACCAGAAGTCCGTTCGTTTGTAGTCTGTCATATTAGTTCTAGTTATTGGTGTTCGTTGGCATACAAAGTTAGTCTTCTCTTATTAGTCTATAGTACATCTGATTATAGATAGCAACACTGAATTGCAGATCGTCCAGCTAGCTCTCTTGAACAGTTGCTGGTGATAATGGTTAGATTCAACTTGCATCAAGTAGGCCTACTACAAATATAAGTGTTGTTAATGTGGTAAATTGTAAGTGGGCAGAAGTTTAACAAGTCCCATTTACTTCAACAGTCAAAGGTTAAACATTAAGTGGACCAATATAGTCCTCATTAGGCTACTGTTTGGTATGTACAGAACTGGTACAGTATGGTAGCTTGCATAGCCATTTCTAGCTCAGCTTCACAATATTGTGTTATGTATTATAAGTGAATGTAATACATACATGTCAATAAAGAAGCAGACATACATGATACAACAAACCAGTAACCAATTGACATTATGTGTTAATATACCGTTAATATATATATATATAGGTGAATCCAAGATGAGATCCAGATCCAACGGAATCCAAGATCCAAGAGATCCAAGATGGCGCCGACGATGGCTGCCTCGGTGGTTCGGTGCGCTGTGTTTTGTCTTGTTTTGTCTGTTAATTCAGTGTTCTGCCAAAATATCCGGGGTTCTCTAACAAGAGAAACATTGCTAAACTTTAGGTCTACAACTCCTGCGGATTTATTTCCCACTTTTCTGCTTCCAGCGGCAGAATTAGTGGGAATTATAGTCAAGGCCACCCTCGGCTTTGTGCTAGCAGCGAAGCGTCGTAGGAGAGGAAAACGTGCCGGAGCCCTGGTGCGACTCCGCAGGCGCGGAACACGCACAGCGTTACCGGGGATATTTCTCTCCAACGTGCGTTCGCTGAGCAACAAACTGGACGAACTTCAGCTACTGGGGTGGAAAAACAGAGACTTTCATTCATCTTCCGTTCTGTGCTTCACGGAGAGATGGCTGAGTGAACTGATCCCGGACTCTGCGCTACAGCTAGCAGGTTTCAAACTGCTGAGAGCGGATCGTGACTCCCTGCTCTCTGGCAAAACGAAAGGCGGTGGTATCTGTTTTTTTATTAACAGTGGCTGGTGTGAAGATGTGACAGTGATCCTGCAGCACTGTTCTCCTGATCTGGAATCATTTTTTATAAACTGTAAACCTTTTTACTCGCCACGTGAGTTTGCTTCATTCATACTGGTCGGCGTTTACATGCCGCCTCAGGCTAGCGCCAATGAGGCTCAACGTGTGCTCGCTAGCCAGATATTGTGTGTGGAGCATGACAATCCGGATTCCTTGGTTATTGTGCTAGGCGACTTTAACAAAGGCAATCTCACTCAAGAACTCCCCAAGTACAGACAATTCATCAAATGTCCTACCAGAGAAGGGAACACTTTGGATCACTGCTACTCTACAATCAGTAAAGCATACCATGCGGTCCCCCGTGCAGCACTGGGTCACTCAGACCACGTCATGGTCCACCTGATTCCTGCATACAGGCAGAAGCTAAAGCGCTGTAAGCCTGTTGTGAGGACATCGAAACAGTGGACCAGTGAGGCTATGGAGGATCTGCGGGCGTGCTTGGACTGCACTGACTGGGATATGTTCATGACTGCCTCCAATAGTTTGGATGAGCTCACAGAGGCTGTGACGTCATACATCAGCTTCTGTGAGGACTGCTGTATACCAACACGCACCAGGGTGAGCTACAACAACGACAAACCCTGGTTTACAGCTAAACTCAGAAGGCTGAGGCTGGACAAAGAGGACGCTTTTAGGAGTGGGGATAAGGACAGATTCAAGGAGTCGAAGAACAGGTTTAGCAAGGCTGTGAGGGAGGCTAAACGACTGTACTCAGAGAGGCTGAAGCGTCAGTTCTCTGCTAACGACTCTGCTTCTGTCTGGAGAGGGCTCAGGCAGATCACCAACTACAAGCCCAGAGCCCCCCACTCCACTAACGACTCACGCCTGGCCAACGACCTGAACGAGTTCTACTGTCGCTTTGAAAGACAATTGGAATCCCCTGAACTATCCCTTCCCTCCCCCCCCCTTCCCACCAACTCTGTGACGTCACTCTCCATTCAGGAAGGTGAAGTAAACAGACTTTTCAAGAGGCAGAACCCACGCAAAGCAGCTGGGCCGGACGCTGTCTCCCCTGCCACCCTTAAGAACTGTGCTGACCAGCTGTCTCCGGTGTTCACCTACATCTTTAACACCTCCCTGGAGACATGCCATGTGCCAGCCTGTCTCAAGGCCTCCACCATCATCCCTGTGCCCAAAAAGCCCAGGCCAACTGGACATAATGACTACAGACCTGTCGCCCTGACCTCTGTGGTAATGAAGTCTTTTGAGCGCCTAGTGCTGGCACACCTCAAATCAATCACAGACCCCCTTCTGGACCCCATGCAGTTTGCCTACAGAGCCAACAGGTCTGTGGACGATGCAGTTAACATGGCCCTCCACTTCACCCTACAGCACCTGGACTCCCCAGCATCCTACGCCAGGATCCTGTTTGTGGACTTCAGCTCTGCCTTCAACACCATCATCCCCGCCCTGCTTCAGGACAAGCTCTCCCAGCTGAACGTGCCTGATTCCACCTGCTGGTGGATCACAGACTTCCTGTCTGACAGGAAGCAGTGCGTTAAGCTGGGAACACAAGTCTCTGACTCCCGGTCCATCAGCACCGGATCTCCTCAGGGCTGCGTCCTTTCTCCTCTGCTCTTCTCCCTGTACACGAACAGTTGCACCTCCAGTCATCCATCCGTCAAACTCCTGAAGTTTGCGGACGACACCACCCCTATTGGGCTCATCTCTGGTGGAGACGAGTCTGATTATAGGTGGGAAGCGGCCAACCTGGTGACCTGGTGCAGCCAGAACAACCTAGAGCTCAATGCTCTTAAGACAGTGGAGATGGTTGTGGACTTCAGGAAGAATACAGCCCCACTCACCCCCATCACCCTGGGTGACTCCCCAGTCAACACTGTGGAGTCCTTCCGCTTCCTGGGCACTATCCTCTCCCAGGACCTCAAGTGGGAACTGAACATCAGCTCCCTCACAAAGAAAGCACAACAGAGGATGTACTTCCTGCGGCAGCTGAAGAAATTCAACCTGCCAAAGACAATGATGGTGCACTTCTACACAGCCATCATTGAGTCCATCCTCACCTCCTCCATCACCATCTGGTACGCTGCTGCCACTGCCAAGGACAAGAGCAGACTGCAGCGTATCATCCGCACTGCGGAGAAGGTGATTGGCTGCAATCTGCCTACCCTCAAGGACCTAAACACCTCGAGGACCCTCAGGCGAGCGAGGAAGATTGTGGCCGACTCCTCCCACCCTGGACACTCCCTGTTTCAGTCACTCCCCTCCGGCAGAAGGCTGCGGTCCATCAGGACCAACACCTCTCGACACAAAAACAGTTTCTTCCCTTCTGCTGTTGGCCTCTTCAACAAGGCCAAGGGTTCACACTGACTTATTGACTTTACTTTAATGACTCTAATATTCTGCACTACATTACTGCATCTTGTACATTTGTATTTTTTGTCATATTTGTATTTTTTGTATTTTTATATTGTAAATTAGGCAACTTATATTTTATTGTATATTTTATTTTAAATATAATTCCACTTTAGTATAGATAGTATAGTTATATAGTATAGATATTTAGTATAGACAGTCCACATATTTAAATTTAAGGATACTATATGTTTATTGTATGCACCTTCCTGCCAAAGCAAATTCCTTGACTGTGCAAACTTTTATGGCCAATAAATCCCTTTCTGATTCTGATTCTGATTCTGATTCTGAATCGAGTTGGTGCTTCTGTCTGTCCCGCCGAAAACCATTCAAACAGGTTGACAGCAGTGGGGTTTTTTTAACAACAGCGAGCTACCGGAACCACGTGACAAAAAAGCTCTAGCTTTTTCCAGCGTTTCACCGGCAGTGAGTGTTCACAGTGTTGTATTTCACTCCATTTTACACCAAAAACGTCAGGGAGGACTTCCTTTTGTAGATACGAGTCAGCCGAAGATAGCCAGAATGTCGGATGTCTTCAAACGAGCTTGTTTCAATTGGTAATTTGCCTGAGAAAGCGACTTCCGTTGGCCAGCTTCATTGAAAACCATTCAAACAGGTTGACAGCAGTGGAGTTGCTAGGAACTATTGAGAGCTACATGAACCACGTGATCACGTGTCGGCGAGATCATAGCGTGTCGCAACTCTCTTTTTCTATGGCTCTGGATATATATAAACACTAG